>CM055120.1:260649937-261077437 GCA_029206835.1 Rana muscosa | reverse complement strand
CCAATTCAAACGGAGTGGCCGGAGAAGAAAGAAGAAGGGAAGACGCCGGAGCAAGATGCGGACGAGAAGACCGAAGGAAGAAGGAAGATGAAGATGAAGATAAAGATGAAGATGAGGATGAAGATAGAGGAAGAAACCCGAATGGAGAAAAGAAGAAGATGGAAGAAGAAGATGGAAGAAGAAGGAAGAAGGAAGAAGGAAGAAGATGGAAGAAAAGAAAAGACATTAATAAAGGAATTGTCAAAAACCGGCTCTTGTCATTTTTTACATTTTTGACACTTTCCTTGTGAAATGGTAGGGGTACATTTGTACCCCATTACCATTTCACACAGGGGGGGCCGGGATCTGGGGGTCCCCTTTGTTAAAGGGGTCTTCCAGATTCCGATAAGCCCCCCGCCCGCAGACCCCCACAACCACCGGGCAAGGGTTGTGGGGATGAGGCCCTTGTCCCCATCAACATGGGGACATCCTCCCCATGTTGAGGGCATGTGGCCTGGTACGGTTCAGGGGGGAGGGGGGCCGCTCTCGTCCCCCCATCTTCCCCTGCGGCCGGCCAGGTTATGTGCTCGGATAAGGGTCTGGTGTGGATTTTTAGGGGGACTCCACGCCATTTTTTTTTTAATTTGGGGTGGAGTTCCCCTTAAAATCCATGCCAGATCTGAAGGGCCTGGTTTGGATATTTGGGGGGAACCCGCACGTCATTTTTTTTTTAAATTTGCAGCGGGGTTCCCCTTAATATCCATTCCAGACCTGAAGGGCCTGGTTATGGAATTTGGGGGAACCCCCACGCATTTTTTTTTTGGTTAGCAAAGACTTTCAATGACTTATCTGTATTGACAGGAACCAGCAATTCATTACAGCCGCAAGGACTTTTCTTACTATTCTTTTACTTTAGAAATGTCATTTTGCTCTCCAACTGTTATAAACATGGAAAACATGTGCTACTTTACAGGCATACTATAGACACCCCCCGGGGATGATATTTAGGGCCAGTTCACACTGGATGCAGTGCAGTGCGTTTTTTTGATGCCTGAAAAACGCAAAGAAAGTTGATCACATTAATGCCAATGGCATAGTTCACACCACTGCAGTCCGTTCCAGTGCATTTCAGAAAGCCAAAAAATAATTGGTCATGTTGCATTTTTTAGGTACAAAACTGTACTGGACCCCAGTAAAACACATCAAAAACGCAACGGAACGTACCAAAAATGCACTGGAATGCACCGCAACGCACCTAAATGCACCAAAGACGCACTGCAACACACTTGTCCTAAGTGAAAAGAGGGGGAAAAAAACACTGGACTGCATCAAAAACGCCTCAAAAATGCACTGGAATGTGTCAAAAACGCGCATGCAGAAAAGCACCTGGAACGCACCCAGACTGCGTTTCTATAGTGTGAACTAGGGCCAGTTCACACCATAGAAACGCAATCCGGATGCGTTCCAGGTGCTTTTCTGCATGCACTTTTTTCATGCGTTCCGGTGCATTTTTGGTAAGTTTTTGATGCAGTCCAGTGCTTTTTTTTCACCCCTCTTTTTTATTAACCATAGATAAGGACAAGTGTGTTCCAGTGCATTTTTGGTGCATTTAGGTGTGTTCCTGTGCGTTCCAGTGCGTTTATGATGCGTTTTGATGCGTTCCAGTACAGTCCAGTGCAGGTAAAATGCAGCATGTTCTACTTTTTTGGTGGAACTGGAACGCACTGGAACAAACACTGCCATTTAGAACCATATAACCAACTTTCCATGCATTTTGGATGCATAAAAAACGCAATGCACTGCATGTGGTGTAAAATGGCCCTTAAGCAATTTGGCATATTTAAAGGCACTTCTCCTTGTTTTGTTTTTGGTGTTTTCCAAATTGGTGACATTGATATATGTCCCTTAGGGTGGGACCTGGGCCCCCATTTTAAGGCCAATAACTAGAAGATAAGCCAGCCAAGTGGGGACTAGCAAAATTAACAAGTCAGTTCCCATAGACTGCAATAGTATTTGTTGGTGGGGGGAGGGGTGATTGTCCCATCTCTAATTTTGTAGCATGCTGGATGATGTGCTTAATTTTGGACAGGGGGACGCGGGGACGGGGGGTTTATTTTTTGCTAGCTGCATTGGTGTTGTTCTGCACATGCCCAGCCAGTTTTTTTTGCGTGCTTTTTGTGTGTGAACAGCACCTGGGTATTTCTGGGCATGCTCAGAGTGTTTTGATGGGTTAGTAATTGAAGGACATCCTTAACAGGTGTGCCCGGTTTGAATTTCAGTCTCTACGTTGAGTGAACTTGCATTTTGGGTGTTTCATGGACTGTGCATGTGTTTTCAATTGCCTCATTAGCACACAAACATATGTTATATAAAGCTCACAGAGCATTTGGTCGATTGCCTTAAGAAGAGGCGGGGGGGGGTAAAATGTACATGTTGGTGGCCTTATCGAGTTTGTAACACATGTATTTTATTTGTTATGTCTTTGCAAAACAAGTGATTGGTTAACTTTTGTTGATTGTATATTTTTGGTGTGGGGGAGATATGTTCCCCTCAAATAATTCTGATGTTGTTAATGTGTGTTGTTTGTTCACTTTGATTTAATTGTCTGCTGCATTTTTTTGGCCAAAAATTGCTCAAGATGTTGAGTCTGTAACTGTTTCAAATTGACCATGTTTTTTATTTTGCCTTCCCTTTTGTTTTGTTGAACAATAAAATTAGATGGAAAGTTTTGATGTTTGTTTTGTGTTTTCTTTGCAACAAATGTGACAGCTGATTGGCTTGTCAAAACAAAACAGGTGTGATTTGTCTAATCTGGTGCCTTCATGGTAGCATATGCATGGATTGTATTGTGTGTTGCCATGGAGCGTCACCAGGAAATTAAAAATACAGAGCGGTAAGTATTCAATTTTCCTTTTTTACTGCAGTGGTTCTCAGCCTCAGTCCTAAAGTACCCCCAACAGGACATGTTTTGTGAATTTAGCTTATCGAGAATTGCTGTCCAAAAATCAAAACCATTGACTGTGATTTAAAGCACATGTGCAAGATGAAGGAAAACCTGCAAACATGGCCTGTTGGGGGTACTTGAGAAGCACTGATTTAGAGCACTGCACTTAAAAATAGCTCAAGGCCATACAATTCTAATAGTGGGCATTTTGAGGGAAACAAAGTAAGTGTTAGAACCCCTGCGTGTGTGTGTTTTTTCTTTTAGATATTTTTTTTTGTAGTTTGGCCTTTGTCTCCTCCTTGCTTAACATTGGCTTCACTTCCTGTCACACAGCTAAACAGGAAGTGAAGGTAAAACCCTACCAATGGCTTTTCTTGGGGACACACAGATCAATCTAACTAGTGTCCCCATTAAGCAAATTGCACTCTAGCACTTTGTTGTGTACACCCCAAATCATTGGGTAGTTTGGGGTTTAGTAAAGACAAATCTACTCTGCAGTAAAAGTGTAGCTGCTGAAAATCTGAGGGAAAGTACTGGTGATTGGATGTTACAATCATGTAAAAGCAAAGATGTTTTTTTTTTGCTTGCATGTCCCCCTCAGATATACAGCAAGTGCACTTGTAGTGCAAAGTAGATTTGCCTTTAGTAAATAAACCCCACAGTCCAAACTACCTAATAATTTGTGGTGTACCCCGCAATATGCTCGAGTGCAATGTGCATAATGGGGAAAGTATTTAGACTGACCTGTGTGTCCCCAAGGAAAGACATTGTTAGGGATTTTCCCTCACTTCCTGTGTGGCTATGTGACAGAAAATGAATTATTTGGAAGGATAAAGTAGCCAAATTCTTTAGTTTAACTTTTCAAAGACTCATTCCTAAGTTGAATTGTGATGCATGTCAATGGCCCATTTTGACCCTCTTTAATCACTTGAGATCAGCGCTATAACTGATCGACGGCCACAGCATGGTCCTCAATTGCCGGGAGTCCGTCAATAAACATCCTCCCCTTTGCGCGCGCTGTGGTCACAGAGTCACTGTGACTCGGGTGATGACAGATCCGAGTAAGGGGCCGATCCCTGCCCTTTACCATGTGATCAGCTGTCAGCCAATGACAGCTGATCACGTGATGTAAACAAAAGCTGGGTAATGGTTTTTGTTTTCTCCTTGTGCTGACAGCGTGAGCATAAAAAAAGACAATCACCGGCTTATGTGCAAGGGACATGGGGCCCGAAGAGGAAGAGGCAATTCTGCATCATCTGTGACAATTAGTAGCCCCTGCCAGTGCCACCTATCAATGCCCACCACTGGTGCCAATCAGTGGCACCTAGCAGTGCTGCCAGTGCCTATCAGTGCCCATCACTGCCAACTATCATTGCCACCTAGCAGTGCCACTTCTCACTGCCCATCAGTGCCAAATAGCAATGCTACCTCTCAGTGCCCACCCTTGCCACCTTATCGGTGCCCATCAGTGCAGTCTCATCAGTGTACATCAATGAAGAAGAAAAATTACCTTTTTTAAAAATATTAACCAGTTTCCTACCACCCACCGTCAAATGACATCCTTGGCTTTGGGCGGTGACATCTGAATGATGCCTGCAGTTGCAGGCATCATTCAGATATCATTCTTTTCAGCCGGCGATTCTGTGCACAATAAAAACGATCATAGTGGCAGTTCCACCGCTTGATCGTTCTTATAGGCGGGGGGAGGGGACGTCCCCCCCCCCTCTTGCCGCCATTCGGTGCTTCTCCGGGCTCTCCCGTGCCATCTGGGGTTCGGAGAACGATTTGGAGATGACTGGTGACCAGATGGTCATCAGTCATCTCTATGACCGTCGGAGGCGCGGGCACGACGTTATGACATCATGCCGTGTTCCCGTATGTTAACCAAGCCGTGATCTTGGCTGTCAGCATGAGATTGGTGATTTTTTTGGAACAATATCATGCTTTCCAGCCTGGAGGAGAGATGTGGGGTCTTATTGACCCTGCATCTCTCCATAAAGAGGACCTGTCACACACATTCCTATTACAAGAGATGTTTACATTCCTTGTAATAGGAATAAAAGAGATCCCAAAAAAAAAAAAAAAAGAGTAAGAAATACAAAAAAGTCAAAAAAAAAAGAAAAGAAAAGAAAAGAAAAAACGCCCATGTCCCCGGTAGCTCGCGCTCAGAAGGGAACACACACGTAAGTCCCGCCCACATATGTAAACGCCGTTTAAACCACACATGTGAGTTATTACTGCGTGCGTTATAACGAGTGCAGCAATTCTAGCACTAGACCTCCTCTGTAATGCCAAAATGGTAATGTGTAAAAAAAATTTAAGCATCGCCTAGGGAGATTTTTAATTACTGAAGTTTGGTGTCATGCCATGTGTGTGCGCAATTTTAAAGCGTGACGTGTTAGGTATCTATTTACTCAGCATAACAACATCTTTCACATTATACCAAAAAATTGGCTGTAACTTTACTGTTTTGTAATATTTTTAGCAAACAAAAGGCGTTTGAAAATTTATTGCGCAAATACCGAGCGAGATAACGGAAAATAGTATCATACTTACCAGTAATTTTCCTTTCCTGGTGCCTATCCATGGCAGCATACCTGTGATAGAGCTCCGCCTCGACTCCTCCTTCAGGACTAGTGAATAGCTTAAATTAAAGGCATAGTCCCTCCCCCAACATTCTCTGTAATATAGAATACCGAGGGTGGGAGCGTATGCTGCCATGGATAGGCACCAGGAAAGGAAAATTACTGGTAAGTATGATACAATTTTCCGTTTTCCTGGTGCCTCCATGGCAGCATACCTGTGATAAATAACTAGCTGACATGGGTGGGATAATTGCTTAACAATAAATGTTTAATAAGAAGAGGACATAGCAGCCTGAACTCCCCTTCTTCCAAACTCAACAGTCGTGAGCGCTCCTAGATCAATATGGTAGTGTCTGAGGAACGTATGGTGAGAAGACCAGGTGGCGGCCCTGCACACCGTCTCCAACGAAACAATAGCCCTTGCTGCCCAGGAAGCTGAGACTGCCCTTGTAGAATGAGCATTCACTCGGAATGGAGGCTCCATATTTTTCACCCTGTAGGCCTTCTGGATTAACTTTACAACCCAAGATGCCAGAGTTCTGATGGAAGCTTCTTTGCCCCTGTATTTATCGAACGGTACGATGAAAAGTCTCTCAGAATTTCTGAAGAAGCCGGTGGCTTCTAGGTAGGCCCTGAGCACTCTGGATACATCCAGTTCGTGACAAGACTCTGAATCCGTGTCTGTAAACACTGGTAGTGCCCAGGGTTCCAACAGGTGGCTTGGAGTAGCAACCTTTGGTGTGAACCCCCGAAGGGGACGAAGTTCCCCTCTGTCTGGGGAGAAGGAGAAGGAGATGTGGTCATCACCTATCCCTAAAGAGTGAAGTTCCGAGATTCTTCTGCCAGATGTAATGGCTAGCCGGAAAGCCGTCTTTAGTGTCAGGTTCCATATTGTTACTTGCTCCACTGGAGCAAAGGGATGGTCAGATAGAACTTCCAGGACTAGGGACAGATCCCACTTAGGAAATGATCGTCTGACAGGAGGGCGAATCTTCAATATACCTCTGAGGAAAGTGACTACTGAAGGATCCTCCGCCCATCTCTTATTTGTTGCAGCAGAGATTGCTGCTACCTGCACTTTGAGAGAGCTCAGACCAAGTCCCAGACCAAATCCTGTCTGAAGGAATCCTAGAACATGAGATGTAGAAGGAAGGATTGGATCAAATCCATTTCCAGAAACAAATGACAAGAACTTGTCCCATATTTTTGAATATATGGCATTAGTTGCTAGCTTCCTAGCTTTTATATGACTCCTGGAGAACACCCTAGGGACTCGAACCTTCGCCTCTCAACCTCCAGATTTGAAGATTCAACTTCTGAGGGTTTGGATGAACTAGACTGCCCTGCGACAGAAGTTGAGGGAAAGGAGGGATCTTGATTGGAGAGCCCACACTGAGGCGCAATACGGAAGTACTGCCACCACCTGGACTGGCTCCCTGAGGAGCCTCAGGAGGAATTTGAATATTAATGGCCTGGGAGGAAAGGCATATTCTGTGGTGAACCTCCAGGGACATGACAGGGCATCCACTGCCTCGGCTTGTGGATGCGGCAGCCGAGAGAAGAACCTGTCCAGCTTGGCGTTCTTCGGGGAGGTGAACAGGGCTACCTGAGGGGGATCCCATATGTTGGCAATCTAAAAAGACATGAGGGTGGAGAGCCCACTCGTTGTTGTCCAGGAAGTTTCTGGATAATGTGTCTGCTTCTGTGTTCAACCTGCCTGGCAGATACATCGCTCTGAAGTCCAGGAGGTTCTGCTCCGCCCAGAGCATGATCGGCTCTACCTCCTTGAGGAGTGACCTGCTGCGAGTGCCTCCCTGCTTCTGCAGATAAGCGACAGCTGCCCTGTTGTCTAGGCGTAGGAGTATTCTCTGGCCTCTGATTTGGGGTGCCAAAGAGGTCAGTGCCAAGAAGGCTGCCCTCATCTCCAAGATGTTTGATATCACTCCCTGGGTGGTGCATGACCATCTCCCCTGTATTCTGGTTTGCCCGCAATGAGCTCCCCAGCCCTGTCTGCTTGCATCGGACGCAATTGTGATCCAAGGAAGGGAGCCCAGGTGATGAGGCTTGGAGAGGTTTTCCGGAACTGTCCACCAGTGAAGGCTCCTGCGCATTTTTCCCCGTCAGCAGGGTCATCTGGGATAGTCGTTGTTTCTTCCACTGCGCCAAGAAACCAGTCTGGAAATACCTCAAGTGCCAATGTGCCCAAGGAACCATGGGTATATAGGAAGACATTGTGCCAATGAGGCTCAGGCATTGTGAAGCCGTCAGATACGGGCTCCGGATGACTTTGATCATTCTCTGGATGACAATCCTTGCCTTCGGCGGTGGTAATGACACTGTCCCCTCCTGAGTGTCGAACAATGCACGTAGATTATCTGCTGTGTTGGCATTAGTTGACTTGTCGAAATTCACCAGCCACCCTAGCTCTTTTTAGGGACTGTAGAAGAATGTCCCGGTGACATACCAACTGATCCGGATTGCTTGCTAGGAGTAGGATGTCGTCCAAGTAGTGGTATATCCTCAAGCCCCTCTCCCGCAGGGGAACCAAAGCAGATATTAGTATCTTGGTGAACACCCTGGGAGAGGTGCACAGACCGAAAGGCAGGGCTTGAAACTGTAGGTGGGTCCATCCCACTGCAAATCTCAGGTATTTTTGAAATGCAGGTAGAATTGGAACATGTAGGTATGCATCCTGCAGATCGACCGAAATCATCCAATCTGATGGCTGGACTGTCTGAATAATCGTCTGCAGGGACTCCATTTTGAAGCTTTCGGGGCGGATATACCGGTTGAGCCTCTTTAGGTCTATCACAGGCCTCCACCCACCTGTCCTCTTTGGGACCAGAAATAGAGTGGAGTAAAAGCCTGCGAATCGCTCTGCCAAGGGAACCGGAACAGCCGCCCCCTGAAGCTGGAGTGACGTTAGGAAGTTTTTCAGAGCTTGAGCCTTCAGTGGAGAGGATGGAATCTCTGTCCTTTAAAAGAGTTCCGAGGTGGGGGGTGAGAAAAATTCCAAAAGTGCCCCCATTGAATTGTTGACAGAACCCAGGGGTCGTGGCAGCGGGTGGCCCAGACTGGGGTAAAAAACTTTAGCCTGGCTCCCACCGGGAGTGCCTGGGCTACTCTGGCGTAAAAAAAAAAAAAAAAGACTGCTTCTGCTCCTGTGGAGCCGGAAGGGCTTTCATCTTCCTGTTCAAAAAGGATCCCTGAGTACCTTTCCAAGGTCTTTTGTTGTCTCTGGGCTGTCTCGACTGCCTAAAATCCCTTGGGTTTGACTGGCGGAACCTAGAGGAACCACCTCTGAATCTTCGCCTACTTCTGTCCTGTGGAAGCATACCAGACTTCCCTCCTGACAGCCTGGAGATAGCTTTATCCATTTTGTCTCCGAATAGTGCTTTCCCATCAAAACGGGATTTTGCACCAATTTTGTTTGAAAGGATAAGTCAGCCATCCAGGGTTTCAGCCACAAGGCCCTCTTCGCCATCACTGAATGCAACATGGATCTTGCCGACCACCTGATCGTGTCAATGGCCGCTACGCAGGCAAAGTCTGCCGACAATCTAAGCTCTTCTAAGGATTTAGTTATATCCTCTATGGCAGTGGTTCTCAACTCCAGTCCTCAGGACCCACTAACAGGCCAGATTTTAAGTATTACCTTGGTGAGATGCAGACTAGAATACTGCAATCCCTGAGCAGCAAATTATATCACCTGTGATGCATTTCAGTTATCTTGCAAACCTGGCCTGTTGGGCCCTGAGGACTGGAGTTGAGAACCACTGCTCTATGGGGACATCCTGATGCAAAGCCGTCTCAATATTATCTGTCCAAGATCTTATGGCATTTGATACTGATGTGAGGGCAATAGCTGGCTTACATGCTGCTTCCGCGGCTAAGTAGCTCCTCTTCAGCTCTAGGTCGATTCACCTGTCTAGAGGGTCTTTGAAGGAAGCGGAATCCTCCATTGGCAAAGTTATATTTTTTGCGAGTCGCACCACCGACGCGTCTACCACTGGCATGGAGTTTGGTGACTGCGTTCCCGACTCTGGTAAGGGGTATATAGTTTATTGAACCGACCCAAAATTTTTTTTTTTTTTTTATCAGTCTTTGACCATTCCTTCTGAATGACTTGACTAATCTCACCCATCTGAGGAATGGGAAGAAATAGCTTGTAGACTCTTGGGGAGGCTATTCTGCGTCTTTCCAGGCGATTGCAGTCTTGACTGCCTGGATGAATGGCTTTACCAAGGAGAAACTGAAGCCAGAAGGTTCTGATTCCTCTGAAGAGTCTTCAGGTGGTGAATCTCTAGCTGGTCGGCCTGACGGCGGCAGAGGTGTACTGACTGCTGACGGACCAGGGAGATTAGGTTCTATATCCTGAACCTGGGATATCTGCTGAAGTGGTTGAGCGGGGACCAAAGCCAAAAGCTCAGAGAAGGAGTCCTTCATTGTTCGCTTGAGTAGATCTACAGCGTGCTGATTTTCTAGCTCGCGGTTGGACGCATAGTCCGTAAAACAGTCCTTACAGACCACTCTGTCTGGTAGCGGTGTAGCCCCACATGTCCAGCATTTCTCTTTCTATAGGTCCTAGGAGAGGGGGACCGATCATGTCCTCTGGATCTTGACCTCTCTGATCTACGACGTGAAGAATGAGACCTACGCCCTGATGAGCGGGACCCCTTGGAGTGGGTAGGGCTACGATGTAAGGAACTCACGCTAGACCAGTGAGCGCACTTTTTTTTTTTATACTCACGTATAGTTGGTCACATACCTAATAGAAGTGTGAGGATCTTTGCTGCGAGATGAATGACTCATTGCGGAGTTGGGCACAAGGATCAGCTCCGGAAATATAGTAAGAAAGGGAAAAGAATCAGGAGTTTTTGGCGTCACTTTTTTTTTTTTTTTTTTTTAAACAAACATTTTTAGATCATCATCTTTTTTTTTTTTTTTTTTTTAAAGATAAACATTTTTATATTGTCATCTTTTTTTTTTTTTTAAACATAAAAATCTTTGATCGGCAACATTTTTCCTTTTTCCTTTTTGAGAAAATAACAAGTACCTACCACAAAGCAGCATCAGAGAGACCTAGCAGGCACAGCTGAGGAGACTCTGACAGCAATCCCTGAATCTGAACCTAAATAGGCTCAAGGTGCGTAGGCTAATCCCATAAACCACCATTTGGAATTGATTGAAAAAAAGGGCAAATCTAGCCTTCTTTCCAGAATCCAAGATGGCTGCCACTGAACCAAGCGACCGTGCATGCGCACGCGCAGAAGATCCAGCGTCGCCCAGTACAGAGAGCCGAGAAACTACGGCTCTGTATCACTCCCGAATCGCGCATGCGCAGACGGCGGCGAGGACGCCGTGCCATGACACTCTCCTACCTGGCGGGACGTACAGGGCACCTGTAGCCCCCCCGAACCCGGAAATAAGCACCACAATGTTGTTGCACAGAGAGACACCTGTCCTATCCAGTTGCACAGTTTTAAAGGAACAAAAAAGTAAGACAATAATCATTTGAAGGCGCCTAACAAGCAAAGGAAAGGGGAGGGGAGGGGAAGAGAGGAAAAGAAAGGGGAAAAACACAAATGCCTGTAATAAAAAATGGAAACCATCAGCCTGGGAAGATGGAGCTGATCCTTTTGCGACTTCCACTGCATTCATCATGGATGTGATAGCAGACTGCGTTCCTGTGAGGAAACTCTGCAAAATGACCCCAACAGATCCACAGAGGGGTTCCCTGTCTTATCAGCGCTGTGAGTGGCCCAAGAACAGAGACTGCGCACGGGAAAGGCTAAACCCGGCGGACGCTGCCGACTGCAGAGGTATGGACCTACTGCTACTCTTCACCAGCACAAGAAGGTATGAGGAAAAAAAGGAGAATGTTGGGGGAGGGACTATGCCTTTAATTTAAGCTATTCACTAGTCCTGAAGGAGGAGTCGAGGCGGAGCTCTATCACAGGTATGCTGCCATGGAGGCACCAGGAAAAAAAATTGCAATGACCGCCATCTTATTCCCGAGGGTGTCTGCTCCAAAAAAAAATATAATGTTTGGTGTTTTGAAGTAATTTTATAGTCATAAATTTATGATTTTTACATGAAGGAGAGAAGTGCCAGAATAGGCCCAGTGCTGAAGTGGGTAAAATATCCTTTTTTTTTTTTTTTAAACTCGGTCTTTTGTATTTATAGAAAAAAAATAAAACTAAAACACAAAGGTGATCAAATAGCACCAAAAGCAAGCTCTATTTGTGTGCCAACAAATAAAACATTTTCATTGGGTTACAGTGTTGTATGAGCGCGCAATTGTGATTAAAAGTGCATCAGCGCTGAAATGTGAAACTTGGTCTGGGCAGTGCGCAGTGGTTAATATAAGGCTACATGCACACGGACGTTTTTCCAACCGCTTGTTTGAGCGTTTTTTGCAGCTTAAAAACATCTCTCCATGTTAGCCTATGGCCTCATGGCCACCATGGCGTTTTGGAGCTGTAAATGGCATAGGCGTTTTTAGGCCCCATGTAGACGGGACGCTGGTACAAAGTGTTCTGAACTAAGGTTGAAAGTGGCGTTTAGAAAGGCGCGCTTTGTGGCATTTGCATGCCGTGTTTTACCACATTTGCATGTATATGATAAGGAGCCGCCCTAAGCTCCAAAAACAGTATTATTTACGATTTTAGCTATTTAGTGAGACCAGAGTGATATGAGCAGCTGAGAGCAGCAGTGTAGTTGTATTTAGGCTGGGTTCACACTAGTGCGACACGACATCTGTCCTACTTTGGATCCGACTTTGCCCTGCGACATGAAGCCGACATATGTCCGACTTTCAATGAACGGGGATCCGACCTGGATCCCCGCCAATGCCAGGCACTGTGTTTGGTATGAATCTTGAGGGGGAACGCCAGGGCAAATTAAAAAAAAAAACGGCATGGGTTCCCCCTCCAGGAGCATACCAGGCCCTTGGGTCTGGTCTGGATTTGAAGAGGAACCCCTACGCCAAAAAACGGCGTGGGGGTCCCCCCAAAATCCAAACCAGACCCTTAGGTCTGGTCTGGATTTTAAGGTGAACCCCTCAAGCCGAAAAATGGCGTGGGGGTCCCCCCAAAATCCAAACCAGACCCTTATCCGAGCACGCAACCTGGCGGGCCGCAGGGGAAAAGGGGGGGACGAGAGCAGCCCCCCCTCCCTCCTGAACCGTACCAGGCCGCATGCCCTCAACATGGGGGGTTTGGTGCTTCGGGGCAGGGGGGCGACCTGCGGCCCCCCCACCCCAAAGCACCCTGCCCCCATGTTGATGGGGACAAGGGCCTCTTCCCGACAACCCTGGCCGTTGGTTGTCGGGGTATGCGGGAGGGGGGCTTTTCGGAATCAGGGCGCCCCCTTTAAAAAGGGGGCCCCCAGATGCCGGCCCCCACCCTATGTGAATAAGTATGGGGTACATCGTACCCCTACCCATTCACCTGGTGGAAAAAAATTACAATAAAAAAACCACACAGCTTTTTAAAGTATTTTATTGCACAGCTCCGGGGGTCTTCTTCCGACTTCGGGGGTCAACGGTGTCTTTGCCGCGCTCTCCGGTTTTCTTCTGCCGGGCCACCGCTAACTTCTTTAGCTCTTTCGCTAGCGGAGGCCCGGTCTTCTCCGTCGCCTTCTTCCCTCTTCTCCTCTCCGGTTCTTCCTTTCTTCTGCCGGGCCTCCGCTAACTTCTTTTAGCTCTTTTGCTAGCGGAGGCCCGGTCTTCTCCGTCGCCTTCTTCTTCTCCCGCTCTCCGGTTCTTCTCCCGCTTCTTTCTTCTGCCAGCCCCTCCACTAACTTCTTTAGCTCTTTTGCTAGTGGAGGGGCCGGTCTTCCAGTCGTCGCCGTCGGCGTCTTCTTCTCTCTTCTCTTCTCTTCTTCTCTCTTCTCTTCCTCGATGTTTTAAAGGGGGCGCCCTGATTCCGAAAAGCCCCCCTCCCGCATACCCCGACAACCAACGGCCAGGGTTGTCGGGAAGAGGCCCTTGTCCCCATCAACATGGGGGCAGGGTGCTTTGGGGTGGGGGGGACGCAGGTCGCCCCCCTGCCCCGAAGCACCAAACCCCCCATGTTGAGGGCATGTGGCCTGGTACGGTTCAGGAGGGAGGGGGGGCGCTCTCGTCCCCCCCATTTCCCCTGCGGCCTGCCAGGTTGCGTGCTCGGAAAAAGGTCTGGTTTGGATTTTGGGGGGACCCCCACGCCGTTTTTCGGCTTGAGGGGTTCACCTTAAAATCCAGACCAGACCTAAGGGTCTGGTTTGGATTTTGGGGGGACCCCCATGCCGTTTTTCGGCTTAGGGGGTTCACCTTAGAATCCAGACCAGACCTAAGGGCCTGGTATGCTCCTGAAGGGGAACCCATGCCGGTTTTTTCATTAAAATTTGGCCTGGAGTTCCCCTTCATGATTCATACCAAACACGGGACAGCGAGGCTGCCGAGGACCAGCGCGATCACATCACGCTGGAAAAATTCTCGGCTGGCTAGTCGCCTCTAGGACACGACTTGAGCGGCTGCTGCACGCTCAGGTCGTGTCCAGATCGCCTCGCAAAGTCGCGCTGTCCCTGTGTCAGCCGGCACACGAGTCACCCGCAAGTCGGATCCGACTTCCCGGGCGACCTCTATTCAAATCAATGGGCTCCCATAGGGAACCATTCATTTTCAATAGAGCGCCGCTGACATTTCTATTTACTATAACAGTGCGCCGCTGCTTCCTGCGCCCAGTGAAGGAGTTATCCGGCGCAGCAATTAAGGTTAGAACCAGCGCAGCGCACTGTTATTAGTTAGTCAGCCCCTCAGTGTCATTAATGCAGACATAATGAGTGAGGGGAATCTGTGCTGCTACAAAACTAGATTTATTCCAAAATATCATTAGGAAATTGTTGTGGATTTATACCGTAAGGGTTAGAAAAGGATTATTGTATATGGTCTCAAAACATTATTATGAACAGCAGGAATAGCAGCAAGCCTATCGCTTACTCAGATAGATTGCTACCCAATGTAATTGGTTGTAACGCTGCCATACATCATACAATTAAGGTTGGTCATACATATATTGTCACTGGAGGCAAACAAATTTTCTTTCAACATTCAAATGTGTCCTAGGAATTTATTCCATATATACAGAACTTACTAGCAAAACTCTAAAGCCCTGTACACACGATCGGTTTGACTGATGAAAACCGTCCGATGGATGGTTTTCATCAGACCAACCGATCGTGTATGGTACCCATCGGTCTTTTTCCCATCGGTTTTAAAAAATAGAACTTGTTTTAAAATTTTCCAATGGATCAAAAACCGATGGTAATTTCCGATCGTCTATGGGCAAGTCCATCGGTTAAAAAACCGACGCATGCTCAGAATCAAGTCGACGCATGCTCAGAAGCATTAAACTTCATTTTTTCTCGGCTCATCGGAGTGTTTTACGTCACGGCGTTTGGAACGGTCGGTTTTTTGACTGATGGTGTGTGGGCAAGACTGATGAAAAACAGTTTCATCGGATTTCCGATGGACAAATCCATCGGACGAAAATCCATAGGTTATCCGATCGTGTGTACAGGGCTTTAATGTATTTTCAAGAGGTCAGTTCCTCAAAGTAGACAAAATATATATATTGCTTCCTACCAGATTCCTTTGATTATTCATTATGTTGCTATGGAACGTGTTTTAGAGACAATATAATATATTGATGCCACATATTACACAATAGTGTCCTTAGTTGGTCTATTTCCTTACATGTTACAGAGAGGAGATGAAAGCAGGGAAAGAATGGAAAAGTATGCTAGCAAAAAGAATTATTTCACTATGTACTGTGAGTACTCTAATAGATATGGTTTAGAGGCATATTTATCAACTTCCCACGGGAGTCTGGTTCTGAGTGGATCACTGTATAAAACTCCCTTTACCTAGTTAGATCATCGCAACAGACATATAGTATATAGAAATAGCATTGGCCAGATCTGCTCAATATATTTATTTGATAATTACTATACTATACTGAGATGTGTGTTGCGATTGATCATTTCTCTTGTCCCGCATGGTCGTGCATATATAGGGACCACTGGAAATAGATCACATTAATTTCTTGGTTCCATAAAGGGAATTTTGTTAGTAATTATAACGCCTAATAAACCAGACATTTCCTACATATGCACACACATACGCGACCGACAAAATTATCACCGGGACATAATATTGCAGTTAATAAATCTGCTTTATTACACATCTCAAAGAAAATAGGGGTAATAAAGATCAATGTATATTGATGGTTTTATATTTACTACGTCTTAAGGGGATCGTGGAGTAAGTCGGTCCAGTCATCCCAGGGATCCCAAGGGATATTTTTAAGTCACTTGTTCTAGGCAGATCCTTTTATTAGTTGGATCATTATAGCAGTGTTATAGGAAAACAAGTTAGTAAAATTTAACCAGTTGTCACCCGGTGTAGTTAACTGCCATTTACCATAGGTCTTAAGCATTAGAATTACCCCTATTACTCTGTATATTAGTGTCATGGTGACAGTTTGGAGGAAGTTTTCCATTTGTAAATCTAATTGTGCATTAGAAATAGGGTTTTGGTAGAAGTTTCAAAGTAAGGAGGGCTTTATGGGTTATTATATATCGATTAGTTGGTATTTTAACCCTGTTTGGGACCCTGATATGGATACCAGACCATCACTATCTAAGGTTCCAAGAATACAGACAGGTTACACTCGTTGTTAAGTCCTGTCGGCTGCATACTGTTCAAAGTGAAAATCCACATTTTTTCCTTTTGGTACAGAATTTGGTCAAAATCGCCTCTCCGAGCTGGTAGGTTAAGGCGGTAAATCCCCTTAAAAATCAGACCATCAGGTTTACCCTGATGGTACCTCAAAAAATGCAGAGAGATGGGTTTTTCATCATCTTTCTTGATGATGATCTGAATGTGTTCGCTAATTCTTATTTTTAACTGTCTTTTCGTTTTGCCCACATAAATTTTCCCACATGGGCAAGATAGTGTGTAAATAACACGGGTGGTTGTACAGTTTATGAAGCTAGTTATTTTGAAATGTTTGGTACCTTCAGAGTTAGCGAACAAATTCGTCCTATCAACAAATTTACACATGGTGCATCTGCCACAGGGGAACATCCCCTTGATGGGAGGCAGATCAGTTAACCAATTCGGTTTTGCTGATCTCATGTATTCTGATTGGACCAGACTGTCCTTCAGATTCCGAGATCTCCTTGCTGTGAGAAGTGGACGCTTACCTACTAGATCACCTAGTATAGGTGCTTCGGACAGGATATGCCAGTGATGGCTTAATATGTTTCTAACCTGGTCCCATTGTGCCCCGTATTTGGTAATGATTCTAACTGGTGCCTTGGATAGGTTTTCCCTTCTATTAGGTCTCTTTTTTTTGGTAAGAAGATCCCTTCTTTTTGTTTGAATGGCTCTTTTTTTTAGCTTTCCTTAGGCAGCCATGTGAATAGCCCCTATTTCTGAATCTTCTCTAGAGTTGCTCTGCCTCCGTTTGGAAGTCTTCTTCCCGAGAGCAGTTTCTCTTTATCCGTAAAAACTGACCTACAGGAATTCCCTGGATTAAAGACCTTGGGTGATGACTACCAGCAAAAAGTAGGCTATTGGCTGCCGTCTCCTTCCTGAAGGTTTTTGTAGATATTTTGTCATCAATAACTGATATTGTTAAGTCAAGGAAGGACAGAGTTTGTTTATTCCAGGTGTAGGTCAGTTTTAAATTCCTGTTATTGGTATTTAGTTCTTCCATGAACTCAGTGAGTTCCAATGGAGATCCCCCCCAGATTACTATCACGTCATCTATGAATCTAAGCCAGAGATGACAGTGACTAAGGTATAATGGGGATGTGTATACCAAGTCCTCCTCCCACAGACCCAAGTGGAGGCAGGCATATGCAGGTGCCCATGGTGCACCCATGGAGGTGCCTCTGATTTGTCTGTAGTTCTGATTCAGAAATTGGAAACAGTTGTTATTCAACATGAATCCAAGTGTGTCAACTAGAAATTCATTTTGGGCCGATAGGAGGGGGAATTTCTGGCAGAGAAAGTGCCCCACAGCCCTGAGGCCCCACTCGTGGGGAATCGACGTGTACAATGACTCAACGTCTATCCCCACAAGTAGGGCCCCAGGGGGGAACTGGACATCCTCGAGATGCTCCAAGACATCTCGGGTGTCTTGTATAAAGGAAGGGAGGTCAAATACCAGTTCTTTAATAAGAGCGTCCACAAACCTGCCTACCCGTTCTAGAGGTCCCTTAATGGCAGACACAATGGGTCTGCCAGGGGGGTTAGTGGCAGACTTGTGGAGCTTGGGTATAGTATAGAACGTAGGTATATTGAATTCCACATCCTTGAGATAATCATGCTCCCTCTTGGTGACAAGTTTTTCCTCAAGTGCGAAACTCAATTTAAAGTTAAGTTCCTTTGTAATTCCCAGAAAGGGATTTTGGCCCAGCTTCTTATACGTATGTCTGTCACCAAGAAGTCGCAGAGTCTCTCTTTCGTACAGATCCTGGGAAAGTAAAACAGTATTACCCCCTTTATCACTACTTTTTATGACTATATCTTTAGCTTCCTCCAGCTGTCTTAATGCTTGTCGTTCTTCTTTAGTAAGGTTGTCCAATCCCCTCCAATTCCAGTCAACCTTTGATAGATCTTTGCGTACTTGTTCTAAAAACAGATGAATCCATCTGTGTTTATACAATGGTGGCATTTTTTGTGATCTTATTTGGAGGTTTGATTGGCGTGGACACTCGGTGGGGGCTGGTTGTCTTCCTGATCGGAGTTCATATCTTCATTTTCATCCAGGAGGGAAACTAGATTATCTAGTGCTTCCTTTTCCTCCTTTTCAACATCAGTCATTTCAGTGTCCTTACAATGCTGGTTATGCCAGCTTTTAAGGACAAATTTCCTTAAAAAGAGGCTAATATCTTTGAAAACCTCAAATTCATTCATAGTTGCTTTGGGTGAAAATGATAGTCTCTTCTGTAGTAGTGACAAATGATGTATATTCAGTGGGAATTCTGTCAAGTTTACTACTTGCATGTCATGAGATGAACTGGGTTCTCCAATATTGTCTAGGGGGCCAGTCATTTTGGTCATTTTCGGTAGGATCTGGGTCTTAACTCTCGTCTGTTTGGGTCCTCGTCCTGTGAGGTTCCCTGTCTGGGGTCGTAGATCTGTACACTGTGTTTCCCCCTTTGGGGCGCCTTGTTTTTCCCTTTTAAACTCCGATCAGGAAGATGAACAACCACCCCCCACCGAGTGTCCACGCCAATCAAAACTCCAAATAAGATCACAAAAAATGCCACCATTGTATAAACACAGATGGATTCATCTGTTTTTAGAACAAGTACGCAAAGATCTATCAAAGGTTGACTGGAATTGGAGGGGATTGGACAACCTTACTAAAGAAGAACGACAAGCATTAAGACAGCTGGAGGAAGCTAAAGATATAGTCAGAAAAAGTAGTGATAAAGGGGGTAATACTGTTTTACTTTCCCAGGATCTGTACGAAAGAGAGACTCTGCGCCTTCTTGGTGACAGACATACCTATAAGAAGCTGGACCAAAATCCCTTTCTGGGAATTACAAAGGAACTTAACTTTAAATTGAGTTTCGCACTTGAGGAAAAACTTGTCACCAAGAGGGAGCATGATTATCTCAAGGTTGTGGAATTCAATATACCTACGTTCTATACTATACCCAAGCTCCACAAGTCTGCCACTAACCCCCCTGGCAGACCTATTGTGTCTGCCATTAAGGGACCTCTAGAACGGGTAGGCAGGTTTGTGGACGCTCTTATTAAATAACTGGTATTTGACCTCCCTTCCTTCATACAAGACACCCGAGATGTCTTGGAGCATCTCGAGGATGTCCAGTTCCCCCCTGGGGCCCTACTTGTGGGGATAGACGTTGAGTCATTGTACACGTCGATTCCCCACGAGTGGGGCCTCAGGGCTGTGGGGCACTTTCTCTGCCAGAAATTCCCCCTCCTATCGGCCCAAAATGAATTTCTAGTTGACACACTTGGATTCATGTTGAATAACAACTGTTTCCAATTTCTGAATCAGAACTACAGACAAATCAGAGGAACCTCCATGGGCGCACCATGGGCACCTGCATATGCCTGCCTCCACTTGGGTCTGTGGGAGGAGGACTTGGTATACACATCCCCATTATACCTTAGTCACTGTCATCTCTGGCTTAGATTCATAGATGACGTGATAGTAATCTGGGGGGGATCTCCATTGGAACTCACTGAGTTCATGGAAGAACTAAATACCAATAACAGGAATTTAAAACTGACCTACACCTGGAATAAACAAACTCTGTCCTTCCTTGACTTAACAATATCAGTTATTGATGACAAAATATCTACAAAAACCTTCAGGAAGGAGACGGCAGCCAATAGCCTACTTCTTGCTGGTAGTCATCACCCAAGGTCTTTAATCCAGGGAATTCCTGTAGGTCAGTTTTTACGGATAAAGAGAAACTGCTCTCGGGAAGAAGACTTCCAAACGGAGGCAGAGCAACTCTAGAGAAGATTCAGAAATAGGGGCTATTCACATGGCTGCCTAAGGAAAGCTAAAAAAAGAGCCATTCAAACAAAAAGAAGGGATCTTCTTACCAAAAAAAAGAGACCTATTAGAAGGGAAAACCTATCCAAGGCACCAGTTAGAATCATTACCAAATACGGGGTACAATGGGACCAGGTTAGAAACATATTAAGCCATCCCTGGCATATCCTGTCCGAAGCACCTATACTAGGTGATCTAGTAGGTAAGCGTCCACTTCTCACAGCAAGGAGATCTCGGAATCTGAAGGACAGTCTGCTCCAATCAGAATACACGAGATCAGCAAAACCGAATTGGTTAACTGATCTGCCTCCCATCAAGGGGATGTTCCCCTGTGGCAGATGCACCATGTGTAAATTTGTTGATAGGACGAATTTGTTCGCTAACTCTGAAGGTACCAAACATTTCAAAATAACTAGCTTCATAAACTGTACAACCACCCGTGTTATTTACACACTATCTTGCCCATGTGGGAAAATTTATGTGGGCAAAACGAAAAGACAGTTAAAAATAAGAATTAGCGAACACATTCAGACCATCATCAAGAAAGATGATGAAAAACCCATCTCTCTGCATTTTTTGAGGTACCATCAGGGTAAACCTGATGGTCTGACTTTTAAGGGGATTTACCGCCTTAACCTACCGCCTCGGAGAGGCGATTTTGACCGAATTCTGTACCAAAAGTAAAAAATTTGGATTTTCACTTTGAACAGTATGCAGCCGACAGGACTTAACAACGAGTGTAACCTGTCTGTATTCTTGGAACCTTAGATAGTGATGGTCTGGTATCCATATCAGGGTCCCAAACGGGGTTAAAATACCAACTAATCGATATATAATAACCCATAATGCCCTCCTTACTTCAAAACTTCTACCAAAACCCTATTTCTAATGCACGATTAGATTTACAAATGGAAAACTTCCTCCAAACTGTCACCATGACACTAATATACAGAGTAATAGGGGTAATTCTAATGCTTAAGACCTATGGTAAATGGCAGTTAACTACACCGGGTGACAACTGGTTAAATTTTACTAACTTGTTTTGCTATAACACTGCTATAATGATCCAACTAATAAAAGGATCTACCTAGAACAAGTGGCTTAAAAATCACCCTTGGGATCCCTGGGATGACTGGACCGACTTACTCCACGATCCCCTTAAGACGTAGTAAATATAAAACCATCAATATACATTGATCTTTATTACCCCTATTTTCTTTGAGATGTGTAATAACGCAGATTTATTAACTGCAATATTATGTCCCGGTGATAATTTTGTCGGTCGCGTATGTGTGTGCATATGTAGGAAATGTCTGGTTTATTAGGCGTTATAATAACTAACAAAATTCCCTTTATGGAACCAAGAAATTAATGTGATCTATTTCCAGCGGTCCCTATATATGCACAACCATGCGGGACAAGAGAAATGATCAATCGCAACACACATCTCAGTATAGTATAGTAATTAGCAAATAAATATATTGAGCAGATCTGGCCAATGCTATTTCTATATACTATATGTCTGTTGCAATGATCTAACTAGGTAAAGGGAGTTTTATACAGTGATCCACTCAGAACCAGACTCCCGTGGGAAGTTGATAAATATGCCCCTAAACCAGGGCCGGCCCTACGATGGGACCCGATGGGACCATGGTCCCAGGCGGCACTTTAAGAGGGGCGGCAACAGGGGCGCACTGCCTGAGGATCTGGGTTTCCCTCCATCTAGTGTGCAGTGTCATACTGTACTGCATCGCCGGCGCCGCTGTCACTGGCCGCAGTGGCAAGACGCACTTTAAGGGTCTCTCCAGGGCCCCTGCTTCACTGCCCAAACTGGTTGCTAGCTGCGGACCGCTTTGTGTCTAGCAACCAGTGACGTAAGGAGAGAGAGGCCCATCACTCATTGCAGAGAGTATTTCACTTCCTCCTCCTCCGCTAGCTCCACCCACCTCCTCCCTGTATGTAACAGCATGAGATCGGAGCGGGTGTGTGTGTGTGTGGAGAGAGAGCAGCTGCGGGCTCTTCTCCCCCCTCCTTCTCCTCCTCATGCTGCTGTTCCTAGGACAGCCACCGCTATGTTTCTTCCCCCTTTTTCTCCCATTGGCCAGGGAAAAAAACTAAAAGGAGAAAAGAGGATTATGGGATGTGTAGTGCAAATGGCTGGCCCATTGCAATTCTAGGGGGGAAACTGCAGCCCCCAGCATGCCCATCTGAAGGGGAGGGAGAGAGAGCCAGGCTGAGTGACAGGCTGCATCTGGTGACAGGCATCAGTGGCAAGTGACAGGCTGCATCTGGTGACAGGCATCGGTGACAAGTGACAGGCTGCATCTGGTGACAGGCATCAGTGGCAAGTGACAGGCTGCATCTGGTGACAGGCATCGGTGACAAGTGACAGGCTGCATCTGGTGACAGGCATCGGTGACAAGTGACAGGCTGCATCTGGTGACAGGCATCGGTGACAAGTGACAGGCTGCATCTGGTGACAGGCATCGGTGACAAGTGACAGGCTGCATCTGGTGACAGGCATCGGTGACAAGTGACAGGCTGCATCTGGTGACAGGCATCGGTGACAAGTGACAGGCTGCATCTGGTGACAGGCAATGGTAACAAGTGACAGGCTGCATCTGTTGACAGGCATCAGTGACAAGTGACAGGCTGCATCTGGTGACAGGCAATGGTAACAAGTGACAGGCTGCATCTGGTGACAGTCAATGGTGACAAGTGACAGGCTGCATCTGGTGACAGACATTGGTGACAAGTGACAGGCTGCATCTGGTGACAGGCATCGGTGACAAGTGACAGGCTGCATCTGGTGACAGGCATCGGTGACAAGTGACAGGCTGCATCTGGTGACAGGCATCGGTGACAAGTGACAGGCTGCATCTGGTGACAGGCATCGGTGACAAGTGACAGGCTGCATCTGGTGACTGGCATCGGTGACAAGTGACAGGCTGCATCTGGTGACAGGCATCGGTGACAAGTGACAGGCTGCATCTGGTGACAGGCATTGGTGACAAGTGACAGGCTGCATCTGGTGACAGTCAATGGTGACAAGTGACAGGCTGCATCTGGTGACAGGCATTGGTGACAAGTGACACACTGCATCTGGTGACAGACATTGGTGACAAGTGACAGGCTGCATCTGGTGACAGGCATCGGTGACAATGGCAGGCTGCATCTGGTGACAGGCAATGGTGACAAGTGACAGGCTGCATCTGGTGACAGGCAATGGTAACAAGTGACAGGCTGCATCTGGTGACAGGCAATGGTGACAAGTGACAGGCTGCATCTGTTGACAGGCATCAGTGACAAGTGACAGGCTGCATCTGGTGACAGGCAATGGTGACAAGTGACAGGCTGCATCTGGTGACAGGCATCGGTGACAAGTGACAGGCTGCATCTGGTGACAGGCATTGCTGACAAGTGACAGGCTGCATTTGGTGACAGGCATTGGTGACAAGTGACAGGCTGCATCTGGTGACAGGCATTGGTGACAAGTGACAGGCTGCATCTGGTGACAGGCATTGGTGACAAGTGACTGGCTGCATCTGGTGACAGGCATTGGTGACAAGTGACAGGCTGCATCTGGTGACAGGCATTGGTGACAAGTGACAGGCTGCATGTTGTGGCAGGCTATGGGTGGCAAGTGGCACAGCTGCATCTGGTGGCAGGCAACGGTGGCAAGCAATAAGCTACATCTGGTGGCAAGCAATGGTGGCAAATGACAAGCTCAGGGTTCCCACTGATTCGGCATTATGGTGAGTTAAACTATTTCATTATATATTACAATGTAGTAATAGAAATAATGTGATTTGATCATCCTGACACCATATCAAGCATGATGTCAGGATGATTTAAGTGCTAACACCAGCCATTCGCCGACAAATCACCCGCTGCCAAATTCCCTGTCAGCGAGACTACACCCGCCCCCCCCTCATCTTTTTTTGGGAAGGAAGGGCGGTATCCCTGAATGGCAGTTTGTAAATGTGGTCAATGCAGCACTGTTGTTGCAGCATGTTGCATCACTGAGCTGGGATCAGAGTGTAGCTGGTCGGTGGCAGTGGAGAGAAAGGGGGGAGCTTTCGTGGTGCTACACAATACTCTTTGCAGGAAGGAGCTAGAGTGACCACATTTTTAAACTACCATTCAGGGACACCCCCCCCCTTCCCAAACATCAGCTTGTTCTGTAACGAATCACAGCACAGTGATTGGACACAAGAGGTGGGATTTATGATTTCTCCAATCACATGCAGGGGGCGGGGATTGTGCTCCTCCAGGCATTCCCGGCCAGGACAAGTACTGTCAGTGAGTAAAGAGGTGATGTGGCGGCCTTTTTTGGGGGCATCAGATTGGCACGGGGGGTGGCTGTGTCAGTTTCATTCCGGGACACTGTATTGTCCTGGAATGAATGTGCCCGGGACAGACCTGCAAAATGCGTGGTCACCCTAGAAGGGGCATGTCTCTTTGCTGAATATATGGGATGTCTCTTGCTGAATATATTGGGCTGTCTCTTTGCTTTATGGAAACGTCTCTTTGCTGGATGGGCATAGGATTTTTTTTTGGGGGGGGGGGCAGCATTTCATTCTTGGGCCCAGGCAGCACAATGTCTTGGGCCAGCCCTGCCCTAAACCATATCTATTAGAGTACTCACAGTACATAGTGAAATAATTCTTTTTGCTAGCATACTTTTCCATTCTTTCCCTGCTTTCATCACCTCTCTGTAACATGTAAGGAAATAGACCAACTAAGGACACTACTGTGTAATATGTGGCATCAATATATTATATTGTCTCTAAAACACGTTCCATAGCAACATAATGAATAATCAAAGGAATCTGGTAGGAAGCAATATATATATTTTATATAGGAAAAAGTTGGCGCTGGTGTTAAAGACAATGTAAAAAAATAATAATAATAAAAACTAAAAATAAGGGAACAGATTAAAATTACATAAGACTGTAAAGAAGTCCCTTTAGTCCATCTTAAACACTTAGAAGGCAGCCCAGTGGAGATATGAAGCAAATCCTGGGAAAGCTGAGGGTGGAAGCACAAAAGCGCCACTCTAAGTGCAGTATAAACAATAACATTTAATGTTGAATAGGGGGGGGGGGAGCATGTGTATACTCACAAACATGAATTAAAATAGGCATGTAGATAAAATCTTATCTGTAAAACAGCAGCAGCGCAGGCCAGATGGTGCTGGTGGGAGCTGTTGTATGCCAGCACCGCACTTCGGCTGGTGCAGAGGAAGGAAGGATGAGGAAAACCCACAGCGAGCGATGGATGTTGCTGCACACCTTGACTCCTGGACGATTTCCGGGTTAGTGGCTGGCCGTGACTGGCCGTGACTGACGGTGACCAATAAAATCCGTTTGGCTGGGAACCATTGGTTCCCAGCCATACGGATTTTATTGGTCCTTCTACTACCCGGATGTTCACCGTCTGTCACGGCCAGCCACTAACCCGGAAATCGTCCAGGAGTCAAGGTGTGCAGCAACATCCATCGCTCGCTGTGTGTTTTTCTCATCCTTCCTTCCTCTGCACCAGCCGAAGTGCGGTGCTGGCATACAACAGCTCCCACCAGCACCATCTGGCCCGCGCTGCTGCTGTTTTACAGATAAGATTTTATCTACATGCCTATTTTAATTCATGTTTGTGAGTATACACATGCTCCCCCCCCCCCCATTCAACATTAAAATTTTATTGTTTATATTGCACTTAGAGTGGCGCTTTTGTGCTTCCACCCTCAATGTATATATTTTGTCTACTTTGAGGAACTGACCTCTTGAAAATACATTTCGAGTTTTGCTAGTAAGTTCTGTATATATGGAAGAAATTCCTAGGACACATTTGAATGTTGAAAGAAAATTTGTTTGCCTCCAGTGACAATATATGTATGACCAACCTTAATTGTATGATGTATGGCAGCGTTACAACCAATTACATTGGGTAGCAATCTATCTGAGTAAGCGATAGGCTTGCTGCTATTCCTGCTGTTCCTAATAATGTTTTGAGACCATATACAATAATCCTTTTCTAACCCTTACGGTATAAATCCACAACAATTTCCTAATGATATTTTGGAATAAATCTAGTTTTGTAGCAGCACAGATTCCCCTCACTCATTATGTCTGCATTAATGACACTGAGTGAAAGACCTGAATGATAGTGTGAATGGTCTAATCAATTCACAGGTGATAACAATTGGACACCGGATTAGATGAGTATATCCAGACCCACACTTGAACAACACGCATGCTCCGATGAAGGTTCTGTAGAACCGAAACATGTAAGCTACGTGCAGTCATACTGGCTGTATTAGGAACATGGGTGTGTGACCCATAAAGCCCACTACCTGATCGCCTCTTAAAACTGCGCAACCTACCCTCTTTTTCACCCCTGTGGAATGGACTATATTCACTCATAAACAGAAGGGGAGAACGCTAGAAAATCAGTGCTGAATGTGTGCAACCCGTGTTGGATGATTTACTGGAACCAACCCATTCACAATTGCAAAGAGACTGAGTGTTTATCGCTACTAGGAGATACCTGGAAGACAGCGGCTACACGAATAAGGATAAATTCACCTGTGAAAGACTTCTAACGGTGAGATCCATCCAACTTATTCATGTTTATATATGCCATGCCAGCAAACCAGCGATTATGAACACCAGATCTCATATATGGCTATCCAAGCCTGTGAATATGTGAACAGCTTCCACTATACAGACAATCAATAACGTGGGTTCCCATTCAGTTAAGCCCAATTACAGCATTGATTTTCTGTTTCTTCAATGAACTTTATTTTTATAAACCGATTGAATACATTTATTGTATTCATCCCCATTCCAACATAGACTGGTTGTCTGAACTGGGAAAATCCCCCCCTCCCTTATCAGACATCCTAAACAATCTGGATAATTATAGGTGAATTGGTGGATGAATTGCAAACAGGCTGATTGTGGTGTGTATGGTGGGTCGAGTGGCCACCCATGTTCATAGGTTTTAGACTAGTCTATTTTTAACATATAGGTGGAGGGTGTGTATATTAAGTGTTTGTTAAATCATTATAGTATATTGCGGTTTATATAATAAAGAAAATATATTTTTTCACAATTCCTCATTGAAGAATTTCTTTTGGAAGGAACCTGTTCCTACCTTCCCCCCCCTTGTTCATATGCTTAAAATAATTCAGAGGAAAATACAGGACATTAACCCCGAGACCACCAATATCCTCCCCCATAACGGCGGAAAGCTTCTAGGAGTGATAAAACTGGTGATTAAATAGATATCTCCAAACAATATTCCTGTGTGATTACAGGGGATGAGCTTTCCACTTTTGTGTACCTACCCCCCCCCCCCTTTTTCTTATATAACTCACTCACTGCCCAGGAGATTGCTAGTTATTTTAAAAATATGATTGATTCAATTTATCATAAAATCTCCACTCTACAGGTATCTCCCCCACTTAACACCCCATGTCAACAGGTACAGTTAACACTACCCTTATTCAAAACTGCGACTATAAACAAAGTTGCTAAACTCATTTACAATGCCCACCTAACCACCTGTCCCCTGGACCCTATTCCCTCAAAAATACTACGGTCACCCTCTGACTCTATCCTACACTCTCTAACCCACATCTTCCCCAATGCTCTAAAACATGCACTGGTTACCCCCATACTTAAAAAGCTGTCCTTGGGACCCTACCAATCTATGCCCTATCTCCTTGCTCCATTTTCCTCTAAATTTCTTGAATGCCTGGTCTACAACCAACTGAGTGACCACCTCATTAAGAATAACCTTCTTGATCCCCTTCAGTCTGGATTTTTCCCTCAATACTCCACAGAAACTGCTGTTCTAAAAAAACGCACAAATGACTTACTAACAGCAAAAACCAACGGACACTATTCTGTACTCCTACTTCTGGACCTTTTGGCTGCGTTTGATATGGTTGACACCCCCTTCCCCTCATTAAACGTTATTTCCTCTGTCTTCATGACTGTTCTCTTCACTGGCTCTCCCTTAGGGATGAGCCGACCACCCCCCGGTTCGGTTTGCATCCAGAACAAAAGTTCACGCGAACATTCGAACATCGTTAAAGTCTATGGGACTTGAACGTGAGAAATCAAAAGTGCAAATTTTAAAGGCTAATGCCGCGTACACACGATCATTTTTCCCGTCGGGAAAAATGACATCTTTTTTTTTCGCCGAGAAAAACGATCGTCTGTGGGCTTTATGCCGTTTTTCTTGTTGAGAAAAACGGCAGGAAAAACGACGAGAAAAATTAGAACATGTTCTAAATTTTCTCATCGTTTTTTCCATCATTTTTTTCCGCGGCAGTTTTCCCATAGGGAGACACTGCCGCGGAGCCCACAGACGGTCGTTTTTCTCGTCAAAGAAAAAAATGAAGGGAAAAACGGTTGTGTGTGGGGGAACATGCCGTTCCCTCATTTTTCATTTTTTTTTCATGCCGTGATTCACGGCGGTGTTTTCACCGCCGTGAATCACGATCGTGTGTACGCGGCATAATATGCAAGTTATTGTCCTAAAAAGTGTTTGGGGACACGGGTCCTGCCCCAGGGGATATGTTTTAATGCAAAAAAAAGTTTTAAATACGGCCGTTTTTTTAGGGAGCAGTGATTTTAATAATGCTTAACGTGAAACAATAAAAGTGAAATATTCCTTTAAATTTCGTACCTGGGGGGGTGTCTAAAGTATGCCTGTAAAGTAGTGCATGTTTCCCGTGTTTAGAACTGTCCCTGCACAAAATGTAATTTCTGAAGGAAAAAAGTCATCTAAAACTACTCGCGGCTATTAATGAATTGCCGGGTCCCAGCAATAAAGATAAAAGTCATTAAAAAAAACAGCCATTTTTTTTCAATGACTTTTCTCTGTATTGCCGGGACCCGACAATTCATTACAGCCGCGAGTAGGTTTGAATTACTTTTTTTTTCCCCCTTCAGAAATGACATTTTGTGCAGGGACAGTTCTAAACACGGGAAACATGCACTACTTTCCAGGCATACTTTAGACACCCCCCAGGTACAAAATTTAATGGAATATTTAACTTTTATTGTTTCACTTTAAGCATTATTAAAATCACTGCTCCCGAAAAAAATTGTTTTTAAAACTTTTTTTTGCATTGATACATGTCCCCTGGGGCAGGACCCAGGTCCCCAAACACTTTTAATGACAATAACTTGCATATTAACCTTTAAAATTAACACTTTTGATTTCTCCCATAGACTTTTAAAGGCTTTTTGAATTTGCCGCGAACACCCCAAATTATTCGCTGTTTGCCGAACGGGCGAACAGCCAATGTTCGAGTCAAACTCATGTTCGACTCAAACATAAAGCTCATCCCTACTCTATTACCTATCCCACTACACCTACAGTGTAACCTACAAATCTACTTCCTCCTCTCCTCTTCCTTACTCTGTCGGGGCCCCATAAGGTTCTGTTCTTGGACCTTTCCTATTTTCAATCTACACCTCCCCTCTGGGTCAGCCTCCCATGGCTTCAAAAATAATTTCTACGCTGATGACACCCGAAGCACCCTCCCCATGTTGAGGGCAAGCGGCATGGTATGGTTCAGGAGGGGGAGGGCGGATTCATTTTTATAAATGTGAGCCTATCAACAGAGTCTGTGGACAGGCACACTGATCCGTTACAAACCCTACAGCAGCACTGAATGTGCGTTCAGAAAGCATGCTGGATGCAGGACAGGCCAGCAGCTCGATTGCATATTGAGCAAGTTCTGGCCAGTGGTCCATCCTCAAGACCCAGTAACTCAGTGGATGCTCTGTTGGAAAGGTCTTCAAGTCTGCTCTTGCCCCTAGATATTCTTGCACCATATAATACATTCGCTGGCGATGGTTGCTTGAACCTATCAGACCTTGGTGTTGAGGACTGAAAAATTGTTTAAAAGGCATCAGTCAGCCGGCCACCTTCTCCACCTCTCTTCTTCTGAAGCATCAGGAACACGTTGTCCAGCACCAGGAATTGCTAACCCCACAGGGTCTGGAAAGCCGTACACAAACTTTTCTTCAAGGCCTCCTGAAGATGTTTCATCCTCTGCTCCCTCTGCGAAGGCAGGATGAGTTTTGCAACTTTACCCTTGTAATGTGGACCAAGAAGGGTTGCCAGCCAGTAATGATCCCTCTCCTTGATACCACAAATCCTAAGGTCCTTTTGCAGGCTTTGCAGAATCAGGGAGGCCATGCAGCGTAAGTTTTCAGAGTCCTCTGGGTCACAAAGGATGACATTATCCGGAAATATCTCCTCCCAGCCACGTACAACTCCTTGGGTTTCTGGGGACTGAAAAACATCCCTTGAAGACTGCTGAGTGTTATCCTCTGCATCCATGCTGACACAATCCTCCTTTTTCTTCTTTTGTGTTTGGTGACCCTGCAGGAATGCTATTTGCATAAAGGGGGCCTTGAGGGGAAAGGAAGTCCTCCTCTTCCTCCCGCTGTTTTGCCTATGGTGCCCTGTCCATGATTTCACAAACCGTGTTCCCCAGCAGGAAGACTAGAGGGACAGTGTCACTGATGCATGCATTGTCACTTTTTACCATCCTTGTGGCCTCCTCAAATGGTGACAGGACAATGCATGCATCCTTTATCAGTAGCCACTGGCATGGGGAAAAAAAGCCAAGCCCCCCTGACCCTGTCCTGATGCCAGACTCGCACAGGTACTAATTGATGGCCCTCTGCTGTGTGTGCCGCCACTGCAGCAATGCCAATGTTGATTTCCACCTGGTGGGCATGTCACAAATGAGGCAGTTGGTGGGTAGGTTTCATTCCCATTTAATGTCAGCCAGCCGAGCACTGGCATTGTATGACTGGCAGAAATTACCCCAGACTTTTCTGGCCTACCTCAGGAGATATCTTTTAAGCCTGGGTACCTGGTCAAACGCTGCACCACCAAATTCAGGACGTGTGCCAAACATGGAATATGGGTCAAGTGTCCCTGTCGGAGGGCGTAGAGAAGGTTGGTGCCATTGTCGCATACAACCATTCCTGGCTTCAAGCATGTCGTGGCGTCAACCACCTCTGAGCCTGCCCCTGCACAGCTGACAGAATCTCTGGCCCAGTTTCCCATAGGCAGATCAACTGAAGCACCGCATAGCATCTTTTACCCTGACTGCTTGCATAGCCCCTTGGACGCTTACAGAGCATTGCTGGTTCAGAGGACAATTCTGTAGAAGAGGCCATAGAGGAAGAAGAAGAGGAGGGGGTAGAGGAGAGAGCTGTGGCAGAATTACCACAAGCTTTTTGGAGGCGTGGTGTTACAAGCTCCAACAACACTGAACCCTGTCCTGCATCCTTCCCAGCTGCCAGCAGAGTTACCCAGGGCGTCATGAATTAAAGGCAACGTCCCTGCCCATGCCTGCTGGACCATGAGTTAGCAGTAATATGAACCTTGCTGCTGACCGCCCTGTCCAACGAGGTCAAAACATTGCCTTCCACATGACGGTAGAGAACCGGAATGGCCTTGCATGAAGAGAAATGCAGTTTTGGAACCTGCCACTGTGGTACAGAACATTCCACAAATTCACGAAAATGGGCAGAGTCTACCAGCTGAAAAGGCAGCAGTTGCAGTGCTAGAATTTCTTTTTACGGTTCAGCAACTGGGGTAGCGAAATTTGCCTGCCGATATAAACTGGTGGTGTACAGCTAGCAGATTGGCTGCAAGTACTTGTGGCACCTATTGCTATACATTCATTCCTCTGGACAGGACTGGAGGTATAGTGGGGTTTGAGATCCCAGATGAGGAGCAAGGATATTTTTCTATGGTGTGGATCTTTCAGGTGGTGTTGCCAATGGACTGCATGTCAGGTCGTCATATGTCTGGTCAAGCATGTGGTGCCCAAGCAACTGCTGTTCTGGCCATGCTTGATACGCTTCAGACATAGGTTGCAAATAGCAACGGTGCGATCTGCTGCACACGTGTCAAAAAAAGTCCACACCAAGGAACTTTTGCAAGTCAGCGAGGAGTCGGCAGCTCCTTGCACCTGTGGAGCTCTGTGGTGTGATGCAATAGGGTGGCTGCTCTTAAGCTGCCCCCTAGAGGACATCCTGCCTCATTGGAGTTGTCTCCTCCTCCTCACTTTCCTCCTCTCTTCTCTCAGGCACCCAAGTACAGTCAGTGACCTCATTCCCTCCCTCCTCATCACTGGAGCAAACTCGGCAGTATGCTGCAGCTGGGGGAACATGATTGCCAGTTTCTTGTCCTTTTGTGGCACCCCTCTCTCTAGGCTCAAGTTACTCCCTTCCTCAACCTGGGAACCAACATCGGAGCCTTCAAATTGCTGCGCATCCTCCAGCAGCATGTGACTGACACTATGGTCGAATAATTCTGGTGACTCCTCTGTGCATGATGGTGGGGCTACGGAAGGAGTAACTGTGGACAAAAAGACGGTGGAATAGGCCGCTTTGGCAACTGAGTTGGAAGGCAAACTACTATGAGCCTGGGTGACAGAGGAAGAGGACGACTTCGTTATCCACTCCACCAACTCTTCTGCATGTTGTGGCTCAATAACACGGTCAGCAGAAGAAAAAAAATAAGGACAAACGTGCCCCATGGCCACCTGAAGAGGATGCACCATGTCCATGACCACCACTGTTCACTAACAAAAAAATAAGACTTTTTTTACCTATACAGAGAGAGATATATATATATATATATATATATATATATATATATATATATATATATATATATATACATACCAGTATTACTCAAATTTACCATTGCATACTTTCTGATAAACCCATTTACGCCTACAGCTTTTACCACACATGGACATAATGAGACCTCGGGGGACACTTCCTCACATCCACACCGTGTCTGTCCTCTATTTTGCCCTACTGGTGTCCCGTTGGGCTCCGCCTCCTCAGCTCCCGGGTGAGGCACCTGCTGCTGCCTCTGGGAACCGCACACCTATTGTTTTGGCTCTATTTAGTGGTGAGTATGGGATCCTATACCATGGCTCCCTATACCTTATGATCATTCTATCAACATTATATCACATACCTACCTTTATTTTTCCATCCTAGGTACAGTTGTACACGCATCCACCCCTGAAGAGCGAGCTGGGTCTTGCGAAACATGTCATGTCGGGTACATCAGATGCCTGTGTATCACATGGCTTTCACTATACATGTACCAATTGTCTATTCATATGTATGTCGCTTTATAATTGGCCACTGTTGATGATGTCCATGCATGCATTGCATTACTTTTATCTGAATAAACACATCTACTTTTCACTGTATTTACTGCTACTATGTTTATTGGCCCAATGGTGTCCACCTCATTTAAAGTCCCAAGGGCAAATCTTTTTTGTTGCATATGACAGGGATGGAGGTGGGTCACCGGTGACACGAGATCCCTTTTCTTCTTCTTTTTTTTTTTTTTCTTTTATACCACTGTTCAATGTAGACACAGAGGCTGCTTGCCCTCTTTTAGTGTCCTAAGAGCATCTGCCTCTCCTTGGTGGCCTTCCGGACAAGATTTTTATTTTTATTTTTTTAACACCGTACTACACTGTATTATATACTGTACACTGCCTGCACTGTATTAGAAACTGTACACCGGCTGCACTGTATTATGTACACCGCCTGAAGTGAATTAGAAATTGTGCACCACCGAATGCACTGTATATATAGGCTACACTGAATGCAGAATTTTTATATATATATACACACAATGGGTTAATGCCTCCTCCGGAGCCCCACATGACCACCTGAATCTAGCAGCATAAAAGGCAGCCCCTCCCCCACTGACCTGTTCGATAATCTAGCCTGCGACAGGCCACTTGGGAGGGAGTCCTGTGCTGACGAGAGGATAGGCCAGGAAAGGAAAATTACGGTAAGTATTTGATAACAATTTTCCATATTCCTGGCCATACCTCACATCAGCACGCAAAGGGATTTAACTAGCTGAATTAAATGGGTGGGAGAGAACACATGAAAAGAAACATTGACAATCGCAGAGAAGCTGCCAAAGACAAAAATAATTTATATGTCTTGTACCAAACTTGCCGACTGCACGCCTAGCTTGTAAAGTTGAATGAAGGGCTAGCCATCTCATATACTCTTCACTGACATCCTGTCATAACTGCCCCAAAGGCTGCCACCCCTCAGTTCGAAGGAGCTTGCCCCAGTTCCTGAGCGTAAAAGGCACACCCCCTGCATGCCAATCTAATCAGCCTGAGGAACCAATAGAAGATGACCCAAGAACCTGATGGTGAAATGAAAAAGCATTGTCCACTTTCCTAAGGTCTTTGATCTTTCCATGTACATTGTTTAGCAACTTGTGTAAGGACCTGAAGTTTTCCTGCTGTATACTCAGTAACTCCATGTGAATGCTTGGAGGGACTGCCCCCAGGTTTTCCTGGAAACTGGATACCACTTTGAGATGTACATAGTATCACTAAAAAAGACACCAAAAGGATATTTGCAGGAAGTGCTGCAACCTCCAACATCGATCTGTCTGAAGCAACTGCTGTCAGAGGAACTAGTTTTACCGCTAGGGACCGCAATGGAAATTAAGCTATTGGGGCCAGGATGCCTGTATGAGCGCTTTCAGAACCAAGCCTACAGTAGGTCCCATGAAGGGAACAAAAAATTCCTTGGTGGTCGTATATGGACTACGGCCTGCAAGAAGCATCTGTTCAATGGGAGTTGAATCAAAGAGATTATATATATATAATAAAAATAGAAATAAGTATCTAAACATTAATAGCGCTAAAAAGAAGTTTAAAATAAGTGCACAGTCCGTGAGAACTCTGCTAATAACAGAGTGTAGGATGAAAAGAAAGTTCACTTCAGCAATGGGAAAACATAAAATCCTGTGAGTAAATGTTCCCAAACGATCTTCCTCCACACAATACTTGTCTGAAAATCCTCAAAGGAAACTCACTTACCAGATGTAAGCAGATTTAGAGCATATCTTTAAGGCCTCATGCCCACGGACGTTTTTACAGCCGCGTTTTTGAGCATTTTTTACAGCTTAAAAACGCCTGTCCATGTTAGTCTATACATTTTTCAACCGTATTTTTTTCGAAAAAAAAAATTAAAGTTAGCCCAGATAAAAACACTGGAGCTCAAAAACGCTGCTGCTGCGTTTTTGCACGTTTTCACACATTTTTTAACGCCTAATGCTGGTGCAGCGGAACGCACTGGTCCTGGGTTTTTTTTAGAGCTTAAAAACGTGTAGCGATACCTCCACTTAAGAAGGCCGCAAATTTAGTTTGGGCCCTGAAAACAGCTCCGCCAACCCCCGGCAATGTACTCGACCCCCTACCGGCACAGTTAGTATTGGCAGCAATATATCTATTCTTATACTGTATGAGTAACCCAGGCACCAAGACAATAATAGTAAAAAAGGTATAAGATTTACTTAAGCTTTTGATAGGAAAGGGGTTAACAGTGGTAACAGTTCACAGATAATAAATTGCAGAGCCCTGCAGCAATAAAACACTATGCATATGGAGAGAACAGTAACAAGTGCGCCACGTGGGCGACCGTTAACTAGGCGTCCTGTGGCGCAGTAACCAAATGAACTAACTAGCTGACCAGGCCTGGCTCAGATATCTACAACTTAGTCTATAGGGGATGATGTTTTTCTTCACCGGCAGGTCTTTAACGGTGGTGCACATTAACAGAATACCATTTGTAATCCAATGGAAAGGTAGGGATGGAATAAACACTTTGCTATGTAAACTCTGAGTTCAGCTCCTTTGAGGTCCTCTAATGAGAGTATCAGAAACAACTTGTGGGCCACGGCAGTCCATAGGCCCATTAGCAAAACAGCAGTATATGGTCGTGGGCATACGCCCTCTCACCCGTCCGGATGCGGTCCCAGTCCGGGGAACTTCCACCGACTGTGTCACACACACACAGTGTCTCCAGCGATCGGGTCCCCGATCCGGTCAAGGCTGTAGACAAGCGAAGTCAGGCGCCACCCAGGCTCGCAGTGGGGTGGAAGGCTCTTTGGTGCTGCGCAAGGTCTCAGGCTTCAGGCCTTGCACTCCAACACATCCGCACAGGAGGATCAGTCACTAAAGTCTCGTGTCCCAAAGAGGCCGAGCGCAGCCGCGCCTCCTCCTTATGTAACCCCTCCCATGAGTCTCTGCGGTGAACACTACCGAATGGGATTCTGGGTAATGTAGTCTCTCTGCATTAAAGGGGAACACCCCGCTACAAACGTCTATGCCATTTGCAGCTCAAAAATGCCTAGGTGGGCATGAAGCTATAGACTAACATGGACAGGCGTTTTTAAGCTGTAAAAAACGCTCAAACGCGTCTGTAAAAACGTCCGTAGGCATGAGGCCTAAATCACAGATGACATCCAACTGGCGTGTTTCTCATCTGATAATCCTGGATTATTGAATGGATGTTATGTAGATGTTAGCGGCTTCAATATGCTTGGTGTGTGTGTGTGTGTGTGTGTGTGTGTGTGTGTATAATTATATATATATATATATATATATATATATATATATATATATATATATAAATTATACACACAGCAAGCACATTGAAGCCGCTAACAGCTACATAACATCCATCCAAAAATCCAGGATCATCAGATGAGAAACACACCAGTTGGTCATCTGCGATTTAAAGATACACTCTGAATCTGCTTACATTTGGTAAGTAATTTCCCTTGGGGATTTTCAGACAAGTATTGTGTGGAGGAAGATTGTTTGGGAACATTTACTCACAGGATTTTTATTTTTCCCCATTGCTGAAGTGAACTTTCTTTTCATCCTACACTGTTATTAGCAGAGTTCTCACGGACTGTGTACTTATTTTAAACTTCTTTTTAGCGCTAGTAATGTTTAGATACATATTTTTATTTATACATATCTTTGATTCAATACTAATTTTTTAATTTTTATAGTAGCAGCTTTCACTATTACACATATTCCCATGAGCTCTGAGGGAGAGATATTTATTATTTAATTACTTCTCATTTCTGTTTATGTTCAATGGAGTTGTATGGCAAACCAACCTTAACCGCTAATTGTAAAATTGTCTAGAGCTGGGGACCCAGGAGAGAAGACTTTGCTGAGCAAACAGAATAAGCTTTCTTCATATCCTCATATGTAGCGTTCATGGTCTTGTGGTCTTTACCAAGGTCTGAACCACCTCAGATGAGAATTCCTGCACCTCTAGTCCGGCCGATTCAATAGCCAGGCTATTCAGAGTCTCACTGAATTGGGGTGCTGTCATTGATGTTGGCATAAAAGATCTTGTCTGACCGGAAACAGGATTGGTTGTGCTGAATGACATCTGGGGAGCAATGAAAACCAAGGCCTCTTCGGCAGGTGGAAAGCATCTGTATGACATAAATGTGTTCATAATCAAGGACACTGGAGGAAGACAAACACCAACGGACAAAACCCATGGCAGTGTGAATCCACCTTCTATCACTTCACCTTTGTACATTGCTACAAATACCGGAAGCTGTGTGTTCAGATGACTCTCTATGAGAACTACTGCTGGAATGTACCATAGAGCCAATACCAGTTGAGGCACTTATTGTTGAAAATAATTTGCCTAAATTATTGGTTAGTGGATCCTGATTTCCAGTAAGTAGACTGCCTTTAACTGCCTGTAAGCAGCTCTCCATCCGGCGAAAAGTTTGTCTTTTTCCTTTTACTTTTTGTAACAGACACTTGGTGCCCCCCTGGTGGGCAATGTAAGCTACTGCTGCCTTGTTGTCAATCAACTTCACCCAGGTCCACTGTAGAAAGATTCTGAAAGGCTTGCAATGCTAGAAAAAAAAAAGTTGCCTTACATTTAAGTCAGTCAGAGCATCTGCATTCCACTAGGCTCCAATGGCCTTGCACTTGTCTCTTCAGACTGGAGGCAGACTGGCATTCAACGTCAGAATTATTCCACCTCCTGGGCTGAGAAACAAACCACAAAAGAGGCACACTGGTGTCCAAAACTCCAGTTCTTGCTAATTTGTGCAGACAAAGACTTTCTGATTCATAGGCAGCCCATTCTATTTACAGAGGAAGGCAAATTGAAAAGCCCCCCCATGTGCCACCTGGCCCAAGGCAGCACTGGAATGACTGCTGTAAAATGTCCCAATGGGGAAAATGCAGTCCCTCGCTGACATAAATGCTGTCTCCATGACTCTTCATACGCAGATTTTCATTTGCAGTTTTGGAAAACCGACATATTTGGGTATGAAAAAACGACTCCAAGATCCTTCATAGTGTAAGAAGGGGTTAACTGTCTTTCATGTTTGTTCACTAGTCGATTGAACTTGAAAAAGGATTTCTAGGACAAGGTTGTGATGCTTTGCCAGCTCCTGGCTTACACCTGCGACAATCAAAACATTGTCCAAGTAATGGCAGGGCCTTACCCTCAAAGACGAATTACTGCCACTACTGCCTTCAAAATGTTTCTTGGTGCCGTGCCAAATTAGAAAAATGGCAAACACCTAAACTGGAAGTGACAGCCAGTCACTGCAAATCTCAGATGTCTCTGGTGTTACACACTAATTGGTATATGGAAGTATACATCTGGGAGGTCGATTGACTAACTAGTCCTCATGCTAAACTATCGCCATGACTGTTTGCACAGACTCGATCTTGCACCTTTTGTTGTGTATGTACCTATTCGATTTCTTCAAATCCAGACAGTAGGGAAAGCTCCTGAAGCCTTGAGTGCTGGAAAGCATGGGGAGAACCCCCCAGATTTGTTCTTTAGTGGCACCAGCACTATGGACCTATTGCAGTATACCGTATTTATTGGCATATAACACGTATAACTTTAAGAGGGAAGTTTCAGGGAAAAAAACTTTCCACAGCCCCTTGCATATAACACGCAGGCACAGTGTACCCTCTATTTTCAGGGTAAAAAAGTGAGTGTTATACGCCAATAAATACAGTAATTCTCATACGTGATCTTGCAGTAATTCCTTCTTCTTGAGATCTGTTGGTCATGAATGAAAGGATTTTCCAAATGTCTAGCAACCTGCTTTGGATTGGATTCCATGTACACAGGAAGTTTGAGCCCCCTTCATTGTGATTTGGTAAATTTCAGCCTGGCCTATTAGATTTGGCCTCCTGAACCCTTCTGATGATCGACTGATTTGAGCAAAAAGATGGCTGCTTCCTCTTGTCAGTATGTGACCACATTTCTTCTGTCACTCTCTTCGTCCAGCACTGTGCCAAACAACCTCCTATTATGGAGAATGTTACAAAGGGTTTGTGTGGAAGCATCATGCACCCTCCAGTGGCGCAACCACAAAGTTTTAATGGCTGTGACTGACTGTGCCAGCCCTAGAACTAGGTCTATTGAAGCCTCGGCCAAAAGTCAGCAGCCAGGTTCAAGTCCTCCCGAACCATGCCCACTCCTGCAGGTTCCACTTGAATTAAAGGCCATTTCTTAATGCTTTAAACATCACAGCGCTGTCGCTAGTCCACAGGCAAAAACCTGCCACAGTATACATTTTCTGCAATTCTGCAGGCCAGTTCACCACAAATTCTGAGTTGAAGAGGTTTTTTTGCATGCATACTTTTGAGGTGTTCAGGTGCTTTTTAAATGTGTTTACCATGTTATAGATATGTTCCATAGAGAAAAAATGCAACGTGTTCTCCAGTAAGTGGACTTTACTGGAACACATAGCACTGGTGTGATGTAGGCCATTGGAATCTATGGTAAAAACTGTTCCTGCATTATTGATAAAAAAGCATTGGACTGCATCCAGTGTGATCGCCGCCATTACTAGTAAAAAAATAATAATAATAAAAATGCCATAAAAACTATCCACTATTTTGTAGACGCTATAATTTTTGCGCCAACCAATCAATATACGCTTATTGCGATTTTTTTTTTTTTTTTTTTTTTTTTTTTTTTTTTTTTTTACCAAAAATATTTAGAAGAATACATATCGTCCTAAACTAAGGAAAAATTGTCACTCTTTTGTTTTATAGCGCAAAAAAAATAAATCGCAGAGGTGATCAAATATCACTAAAAGAAAGCTCTATTTGTGGGGGAAAAAAAGGGCATAAATTTTTTTGGGTGCAACGTCGCACGACCGCGCAATTGTCAGTTAAAATTACGCAGTGCCGAATCGCAAAAAGTGCTCTGGTCAGGAAGGGGGTAAATTCTTCAAGGGCTGAAGTGGTTAAACATGCATCAGCCAGCTTCATTGGATAAAGTTTGGAGACCTTTATTGGTCTTCTTATCACATCTCTCCCATTCTTCACCAATGAGGTTTTAACTCCTTCATTATGGGAAAAGAAGTTCTTCCTCTTTCACATTTGGAAATATCTGCATGCGTTTGCGATGGTGGGACCTGCGTCTTGCCTATTCCTTATCCATTGGCATTTGAGGCAATCCATGCTGATTAATGGCCAATGTTTGCTACAGGGCTGGGCAAGGCATTTTCTATTGCGCTTATGTAAACGCATGTGAGTCATTGCCATGTAAGCTGCTTGAGGAGCATGAAAGCCACCCTGTGCGGGAATGTAAGGAATGCATATTGTCCTGGTCAGCGGATGACCAGTGGCGGGTCTTCGATTTTTTGGAATGTTTGCGTTTAGGGCTTCTGCTCCTAAAATCATGCAAAACACCATACTGCATTCTTTGAGCATTCCTTGAGCACTCGTTTGAAGATATGTCCCACGCCGCCCCCTCGTACCTTCGCTAATATTCTGTGCCACTGACAAGTGTGGTGAGCTCATATGTGCAAAAAAATATGGAAAAAAGCCATAAAGCTGTCACCAAGAAAAAAACAGGTACCATGTCTCTAAGACCCAGCCGTTTTTATCTACTTAGTTAAGCAGCAGCAGGTGAGGTCAGACAGCCTTCCAGAGGCAGACAGGAGACACAGAATCTGAGACAAAACCAGTCAGACAGCACAGCAGGGATCAAACAGCAACAAGTCTTTACCACACAAGAGAAAACTGGCAGGACCGCAGAGAGAGGAGAGAAACCAATTCCTCTGCCAGCTCTAAGCGGAGGTTCTAAGTTTAAGCTGCTGCTTGGTGACTGGCGGTCGCTACCCCGCGCAGCCCGTCTCCCTGCCCCCTGTGACATCATCCACCACCGCTCTGAGACTGAAGACAAAGCCAGGAGAGCGGCACGCTGCCTATACAAGACAGGAAAACCCCAATGGTGACATTGCAGAGCTTACTTTTCTGGTGCCTCCATGGCAGCATACCAATGGTTGGTGGCTCCGCCCTCGACCAACCCACAGGACCACGTAACTCTATAAAAAAAACAAAAGAGTTACCCCCTCAGGTACTTTATTTTTCCTGTCCTCATCCCTGCAGGATCACAGATCAGCCCTGCCTCACCATCATATGGTGTAACCATTGCAGGTTCATGCTCTCCTGCAGTATGGAGTCCCATTACTTGGGCTGCTAAATATAAGTATGGAAGCCTGTTTTTCTGTGGATCTTTTTGGGGCCTGTTTAAGACATCCAGGAGCATCTCCTTCTCCTCTGTGGCTTTTGGCTGGTTATTCCGGGGGCAAAAATGCACAAGGTACCTTTTTAGAGCCTCTAATGGCGTTTTTACTCATCCTCTCCATGTGCACCTGACACTGCCTCCATGTGCACCTGACACCATGTGGTGCGTCTGACACCGCCTCCATGTGTGCCTGGCATTGCCTTCCATGTGCACCTGGCTCTGCCTTCCATGCGTGCCTGGCACTGCCTTCCATGCGCGCCGGCATGCGCCCTTCCGTGGGTCCCGTCCTGGAGCTGTCAATGGCCTGACACTGCCGCCATACCCCCCCTTTCTGTGTGTGCGGGTGCTTCACGCGCTTCTCCTAGCACAGCTTCATTATCTCGGGGGGCGGAGTCTCGGCAGAACGTCACGGCTCATGCGCAGTAGCCTTCTGAGGCTGAGCGGTGGCCATTTTGGTAACCCTGGTCGAGATTTCCCATTTTAACAGATTAATGGCTCATTTAAACCAGGCTGCCAGAGGAATGACATCTCCAGGTGTCTGCTTCCCCTTTCTACCTCCCTCTACTATTTGATATGGAGCCTGGCTAAAGTATATACGTATGTATGTATGTATGTATGTATGTATGTATGTATGTGTCTATGGGTGTATATGTATATACATGTATCTGTGTATTATTAATGATTAATTGTCTCATTAATGCCATTCCTATACCTTTTACGCAATTAAATTCTTTCAAATTTAATCTTAGCCCTAGCTGCCTCTGATATTACAATGCCGCATCAAAAAAGATCCTCAACATACCGCTAGGTAAGGGCTGCAACAGGCAGTTCCTTCATTCAAAGAGCTTTTGGGCATATGGAAACATCTAAATATGGATGTTTTCCACAACCTGCACCGAGAGTCACCCTGCAGGAGTTCTCTTGATGGGGATGCCTCCCACAGCGACGGAGGTCACCCCAGCAAACCTCAAGCAGGCAGAACTCCCAGCGCAAGTCTGCACATCCAAGGGGAAAGGCCTCTTGGGTTTGTGGGAAGTAAGCCCTACCGGGAAAATTGGCACGTGGTCAGTGCTTCCTGGAAGCCACGGCGGACAAGCAGAGATCCAAAGTCCGCCTACGGAGGAAAGAGCAGTAGAGACGCCTTTTTTTTTTCTCCAGACCGGTTCAAAAACTAATTCAGAATACGAGTCGATCACAGCCAAAAACAACATCAACATTTGATGTTGTTTAGTAGTATCTCATCGCATTGTTATCATTTTATCATCGCATTAGAAGATGCGATTCAGTGGGAGGAAGAACCGGAATCCTCTGTCCAAACATGAAAATATTTATTTTTCCTCACCTGACAAAGTTTCAACCTTACCTTTACGAGGTTAGGGCGAGTGGCGGAAAGTGAAAGGCTCATCGCCTACAATCGATTTTCTCAAGTTTTTCCCACTGGCGGAAGCAGACGCTCAGCTCTTTGATTCAGTTCCGACTGTGGGCACATGAGGTTAGCCAGGAATACAATGTTGCCTTTAGCAGATGCAGTTTCCTTCAGGGATGTCCTGGACCGCAGGATCGGCTCAGTTCTTAAGAAGCTGAATGAGTTGAATTGAGCCTCCCTTTTTTTTATGGCAGAAACAGCCATCGATGCCCTGGGGTGTTCCTTCAAAGCCATGCTATACTACATCACAGCCAGAAGGGCATTATGGCTAAAGCCATGGTCGGCGGACCCATCTGCAATGCAGTCCTGGTGTCGCATCCCATTTGATGGAAAGGCCCTGTTTGGCGATAAACGGAAATTCCCCAGGATAGGGGAAGGCAATTCACCTCGCGGTCAGCTACCAAACAAAGATCAAGGGAAAAGAGGCTGGAAAGGCTCACAGGCTACCTTTCTCAAATTGGGGAATCCTAAGGCCGCGTCATCGACGGTTAAGAACCAGAAGTCCTTTGACCGCTTACCCACTGGTCCGGTAGGAGCAAGAATCAAGGGTGGGTGGAAAATTGCACTGATCCATGCAATCTCCACGGTCCTTCAAGGTCATTTTCTGGAAATTCAAAAGCCATCCTCCACCCCTTTTTCTCTCCAACCCACCAAAATTCCAATCTCCAAGGAGAAGAAAGAAACTCTCTTTCAGTATATTCAAATACTTCTACACCAACAGGCAGCACTGCCAGTACCAGACTTGGAGAGACACCCGGGTAGGGATGAGCTTCGAGTTCGAGTCGAACTCATGTTCGACTCGAACATTGCCTGTTCGCCCGTTCGCCGAACAGCGAACAAATTGGGGTGTTCGTGGCAAATTCGAAAAATCTATGGGAGAAATCTAAAGTGTTAATTATAAAGGCTTATATGCAAGTTATTGTCCTAAAAAGTGTTTGGGGACCCGGATCCTGCCCCAGGGGACATGTATCAATGCAAAAAGAAGTTTTAAAAACGGCCGTTTTTTCGGGAGCAGTGATTTTAATAATGCTTAAAATGAAAAAATAAAAGTGAAATATTCCTTTAAATTTCGTACCTGGGGGGTGTGTATGATATGCATGTGAAGTGGCGCATGTTTCCCGTGCTTAGAACTGTCCCTGCAAAAAATGTCATTTTTGAAAGAAAAAAAATGCATTTAAAACTGACTCGCGGCTATTAATGAATTGTCGGCTCCCGGCAATACATACAAAAGTCATTGATAAAAAAAAAAAAAAAAAAGCGTGGGGGTTCCCCAGAATTCAATTACCAGGCCCTTCAGGTCTGGAATGGATATTAAGGGGAACCCCGCCGCAAATTAAAAAAAAAATTGACGTGGGGTTCCCCCAAATATCCATTCCAGGCCCTTCAGATCTGGCATGGATTTTAAGGGGAACTCCACCCCAAATTTAAAAAAAAATGGCGTGGAGTCCCCCTAAAAATCCATACCAGACCCCTTATCCGAGCACGCAACCTGGCCGGCCGCAGGGGAAAAGGGGGGGACGAGAGAGCGGCCCCCCCTCCCTCCTGAACCGTACCAAGCCACATGCCCTCAACATGGGGAGGATGTCCCCATGTTGATGGGGACAAGGGCCTCATCCCCACAACCCTTGCCCGGTGGTTGTGGGGGTCTGCGGGCGGGGGGCTTATCGGAATCTGGAAGACCCCTTTAACAAAGAGGACCCCCAGATCCCGCCCCCCCCCTATGTGAATTGGTAAGGGGTACATTGTACCCCTACCATTTCACGAAGAAAGCGTAAAAAAAATGTTTAAAAAAAACACACAAACACCTTGAAAAAGTCCTTTATTTAAAAAAATAAATCAATAAACATTCCAGCAGTGAAATCCAGTGTCCCGCGGCGATCCCGATGTCCAGCGCTGTCCTTCATTGGTTGTGCCTGAGCGGACCTGATGGGGGAACTCCCTCTCAGTATTTTAAATGTATAGACCCGCCCCTTCTAAAGTTCCCCATCAGGTCCGCTCAGCGGACGAGATGCAGAACATGAGAAGGGGCGGGTCTATACATGTATTACCAAAGTGAGAGCAGTTCCCCATCAGGTCCGCCCCCTCGGTATGTCGGACCCGCCTACGTCATTGGCCTGAGCGGGGAACTTCCTTCACTATGTAAATTTAAATTTACATAGTGAAGGAAGTTCCCCGCTCAAGCCAATGACGTAGGCGGGTCCGACATACCGAGGGGGCGGACCTGATGGGGAACTGCTCTCACTTTGGTAATACATGTATAGACCCGCCCCTTCTCATGTTCCGCATCTGGTCCGCTGAGCGGACCTGATGGGGAACTTTAGAAGGGGCGGGTCTATACATTTAAAAATACTGAGAGGGAGTTCCCCATCAGGTCCGCTCAGGCACAACCAATGAAGGACAGCGCTGGACATCGGGATCGCCGCGGGACACTGGATTTCACTGCTGGAATGTTTATTTATTTATTTTTTTAAATAAAGGACTTTTTCAAGGTGTTTGTGTGTTTTTTTAAACATTTTTTTTACGCTTTCTTCGTGAAATGGTAGGGGTACAATGTACCCCTTACCAATTCACATAGGGGGGGGGCCGGGATCTGGGGGTCCTCTTTGTTAAAGGGGTCTTCCAGATTCCGATAAGCCCCCCGCCCGCAGACCCCCACAACCACCGGGCAAGGGTTGTGGGGATGAGGCCCTTGTCCCCATCAACATGGGGACATCCTCCCCATGTTGAGGGCATGTGGCTTGGTACGGTTCAGGAGGGAGGGGGGGCCGCTCTCTCGTCCCCCCCTTTTCCCCTGCGGCCGGCCAGGTTGCGTGCTCGGATAAGGGGTCTGGTATGGATTTTTAGGGGGACTCCACACCATTTTTTTTTTAATTTGGGGTGGAGTTCCCCTTAAAATCCATGCCAGATCTGAAGGGCCTGGAATGGATATTTGGGGGAACCCCACGTCAATTTTTTTTAAATTTGCGGCGGGGTTCCCCTTAATATCCATTCCAGACCTGAAGGGCCTGGTAATTGAATTCTGGGGAACCCCCACGCTTTTTTTTTTTTTTTTTTTTTTTTATCAATGACTTTTGTATGTATTGCCGGGAGCCGACAATTCATTAATAGCCGCGAGTCAGTTTTAAATGCATTTTTTTCTTTCAAAAATGACATTTTTTGCAGGGACAGTTCTAAGCACGGGAAACATGCGCCACTTCACATGCATATCATACACACCCCCCAGGTACGAAATTTAAAGGAATATTTCACTTTTATTTTTTCATTTTAAGCATTATTAAAATCACTGCTCCCGAAAAAACGGCCGTTTTTAAAACTTCTTTTTGCATTGATACATGTCCCCTGGGGCAGGACCCGGGTCCCCAAACACTTTTTAGGACAATAACTTGCATATTAGCCTTTATAATTAACACTTTAGATTTCGAACGTTCGAGTTCATTGTATTTAGGGTTCTAAAGTTTACACAAACATTTTGTCTGTTCGCAGGTTCTGGTGCGAACCGAACAGGGGGGTGTTCGGCTCATCCCTGCACCCGGGTCTCTACTCCCCAGTCTTTTTGGTCCCCAAGAATTCGGGAGGCTGGAGGCTCATATTGGACCTAAAAGAGGTTAACAGATGCATTCAGGTAGAGCATTTCAAACGGAATCCCTAGACACAGTAATTCTGTCAGTACAGCCAGGGAATTGGATGGTGTCTACAGGTCTCCAGGTAGCGTACCTTCACATCCCCATCCACCATCATTACCAAACTTTTTTTCTCCGACTCGATGTAGGCGATCTCCACCTCCAGTTCCAATATCTCCCCTTTGGAATTTCATCAGCTCCCAAAACCCTTACCAAGGTTTTAGTAACCATCCTAGCTTCCCTCCGGGAAAAGGGGTTCAGGGTCCTGCATTACTTCCAATTCGGGTGACTTATCAACTACTCAAAGTCAATTGACGCCTACGCAAAGAGGACACATCTGGGGCTTTATTCAACACCCCGAAGAAGGCTGTGTCACTTCCATCAGAGAAGATCCCTGTATTGATACAGAAGGTGGGTAAAGTGAACCAGGTGGCATCTACGAGATCGCCAGTTGGGTTTTTCTGGCGCAATGGAGAAAGAGGCACCTGAAACAAATTATAGTCATCACCTTTTTCGATGAAATCCAGCCTTTGATGGTGGACATGACCACCCAACCTTCTAGTTCACCGCTCCCTTGACCCATCTCATGGACAATTCTTACATCAGAGGCAAGTCAACTGGACTGGGGGAGCACACCACCAAAACCAGTTAGTACAAGGTAGATGGCGTTTCAATGCGGAAATGATGATTTTCAATATCCTAGAGCTAAGGCCAGCATGGATGGTACACCCAGCCCTTCTTCTCAGAAGCAAAGTCCATACTGGTCCAGATGGAAAACAGGGCATCAGTGGCCTATGTTCAAAGCCAAGAAGGGACGCACAGCAGGTCCCTGACCAGCGAGGTGGCCCCAATTAGATCATGGGCCGAGTACAATTTGATCTTCGGGCTGCCTACATCCCAGCCCCCGAGACTCAGCTTACAGATCGCCTTTCAAGATCTTTCAACAGCAACAATGAATGGTCACTAGGATTTTTCCGCTGGATATGCCAACAGCAGGGTGCTCCCCAGTTAGATCTTTTTCGCTTCCCACTCAACGCGAAAACTCCTTTTTTTTTTTTTTTTTTTTTTTTTTTTTTACAAGTTTCCCACCTCCAAGGTCAGCAGGAGTGGATGTCCTAGTCCAACCATTGAACTTCTAAAAGGGATATACGTTCCCTCAAGATTACTCTGATACTGAGTTTCCTACAGCTTCTGACGTCGGAGAAGGTCACTATCCTGACAGTCATGCCATCCTGGCAAAAGAGACAATGGTTTCCACTCTTAGTCAAAGTGGCTCGGTGCAGCCCATTTCCGCTTCCACACACAGACAACCTCCGATATCAAGTCGACTTCTTTCACCCACGTCCGGAGATCCTGGACTTGAGGGTCTGCAAGTTGAGCTGAAGAGACTAGGCGACTTAGGGTGCTCACGTGTCACCCAGACATTATTACAGGCAAGAGAGTCATCCACCAATGCCACCTACTTCAGGGTTTCGAAGGAAGTTCACGGAACTGGCAGAATCCAGCCATTTCAAACCTGCTGGGTCCTGGAGTCCAAAAGATTCTACTCTTTCTACAGACTGGTCTAAACTTAGGCTTAGGTCTTAGGCACAATGAAGGTTCAGTTTTCAGCTCTGACGGTCACAAGATGGGCACTGAATCTCCTCGTAGAAAGTTTCCTGAAACTGTCAAAGATTATGTCCTCCCGGGAAGGCACCAAACCCCAAATGGGATCTGACAGTTGTCCTCAATGCCTTAGCAAACCCTCCCTTTGCACCCACTGAAGAGTGTGCATTGCAAGACATTATCTGGGATACTACCTTGCTGATCACCATCATGTCAGGGCGTAGAGTGTCAGAAATCCAGGCTCTAGGGGCACAGGAACCCTACGTCCCCTTGTTCCCAGACAGGGTAGTCCTGCAGCTTATTCATCAGTTTGTCCCTAGAGTACCTGTAGTCTACCATCTCAACCAGGAATAGGTTCTCCCGGCCTTCGGAGAAGATCCAATCTCCTCAAACTACACGATTTGGATGTAGCCAGATCCCTGAGGCGTTATTTAAAACTAACACAACAGTTTAGCAAGGATCAATGTTTATTCGCTATTCCCAAGGGCGCAAAGAGAGGAATGACACCCTCCAAGCTAATCCAAGGACGTATCGTGCTACTGGTCTCCCAGTCCCAAATGTGCTGAATACGCACTCATCACGGGAAATGACCGATTTCCTCTGCAACTTTTGTGCTAGGGTCTCCCCTGAGATATTTGCAGGGCAGCTAGTTGGTCATCCTTCAACACCTTCATGTCGCACTATAGCCTAGATTAGGCGATCCTTACCTCCCGAGATTTTGGGAGGAGGACTTTGGAACTATCAGTTCTGTAAACTCAATTTTATTGTTGCAGTACCCTCCCTGTAAGCAAGTTATTTACCATTGGTATGCTTCCATGGAGGCACCAGGAAAATGGAAAATTGAATACTTACCTTTCCGTAATTTTCCTTTCCTGGTGCCTACCCATGGCAGCATACACCCTCCCTTATATAATCCTTAAAGGTTCTGAAGACTAGTTACAAGAATACCTGAGGGGGGTAACTCTTTTTTTTTATAGAGTTACGTGGTCCTGTGGGTTGGTCGGGGGCGGAGCCACCAACCATTGGTATGCTGCCATGGGTAGGCACCAGGAAAGGAAAATTACGGAAAGTTAAGTATTCAATTTTCCGTTATTACCACACCTGTAAAATATTTGTGCCATTTAGGCAACTTCGCCCACAACGCAGCGAAAGAAGAAGAAAGAAGTAGTCAGTGGGGGAGGGGCTGCCTTTTATTCTGCTAGATACAGGTGGGGCTCCGGAGGAGGCGTCAACCCATTGTGTGTTGACGTGAGGTATGGCTAGGAAATGTTATATATTATATTAATATATATTAATATATATATATATATATATATATATATATATATATATATATATATATATATATATATATATATATATAAAAAAACATACATATACAGTCAAACTAGTATGTGTATCAAATACACTGCCACTAACTAAATAACCTGCCTGTCTAGTTAGTGGCCACTATATAAAGCAGCCTTATATAGTGTGGGGCATGGACTCAGTCTCCCTGAGCCATGATTGGCCAATTATGGCTCTCGCAGCAGAGCACGCTGTGATTGGCCAAAGCATGCAGGTAATCATCCCTACCCGATTTATAGATTGAGATGCCCCTATACATGATTGTGATTGCGGCGGACATTTATCATACTGCACCAATGTCTGTGTACACTTCCTGGCAGGGCTGGGAGAGTGTAAAGTTGCCTTTGTGATATACAGTATCAAGTGAAGAGGCTTCTTGTCACCATAGTTACCGACAGACTATATTAAGTGAGTTTCTTACGTCATTCCGTATCCGCTGATGAAGTTCCACCCCTTGGGACGCAAGGGAATCACGTTACGTCACCTGCGATCATTGCCGATTCATGTGGAATTTGATTTGAATGCTCACACACCAGGCACTGGGTTCCATGTTTGTAAGTTTTATTCTATACTTTCAAAAAAAAATTAGTCCTTGCATATAGCGCTGCACTGTTCTATATGATAACTCCCCATTACGCTGGAGAGATTATGGTGTAGTAGGGAACATTTTACATATGTTTTCGGCCTTTAAACCTTTAACCAGCTTCTGGAACAGCATATTCTGCTGTATTACAGGTGTTTTTATTACACCAGGCCCTGGTATGGCACTATTAAACCTAAATATTGAGAACCTATCTCTCTGTTTTCGCACAGTAGTTACTCATGTTCTATTGGCAGCCAGATCATTAATTACAAATGTAGCGGGTACTTACTTTCCCGGGTGCATTTTTTGAATCTAGCTGTGACATCAGTGCTATGTTCCCTGCGGTCCACCAGGTGGCGCTGTCACCGTGGTCGGAGGGACGAATCTCACTGTGTGTTGAGCCTCCTTTTTGTCCTCTCTCGGTAGCGGTATGGTGGGGCGGGGAGCCCGCCATGCTTGCTGGGAGAGGGGATAAGGGGGCCGGCCATCTTGGTCACGGGGTCTTCGTCCCAAGCACCTTCAGCTTGCGGACGTGGGTTCGTGCCCATCCTCTAGGAGGCCTCGGCCTAGAGGACCACCGGAGATTGTGTTCCACCCCAGGCACCTTCAGCCCTGGGATGAGGTACTTGCAAGAAGGTCCGGAGCTCAGTGCCCAACACTGAGTTCCGCGAGGGAAGGGTCCTAAGGCACTTCGGGGATGGAGGCCTGAATCTGAGTAGGACGCAATGGACCGGGGAGAGCTCCTCACTCGAAGACCCGGTGCAGCAGACTGCCGGTGACGGGTGAGTCTCTTGTCGGAGACCGTCCAGAAGGATCCCCTTCCTCTCGTGCGGAGACCATATCCCACTCTCCAGGAGGAGAGTGGAGGAGCGAATTTGTGTCTGGGCCTATTCACACTCACACCTCCTTTCCTGTTCTATCGATCAAGGGAGTCCATGTAGGGTGTGTTCTAATAAAGGAGTGTTGGACTTTAATGGTGTGAGGCTCACTTCCTGGCGGACGAAGTTCACGGTGACTCTTGGAGGGAGGATCCGGGTGCACAACACAGACCCGAAGGTAAATGAGACATTGCTGATACCACAGGTATTCCCACGTGGTGGAAGCTAGGCGTAGCCCACCCGCTCTCTCTCTCTCTCTCTCTCTCTCTCTCCACCCTACCAGATACCCCTAGACGAGAGACAGTGCGAGCCGCACGGAGAGAGAAGAGGGGCAGGCGCTACACAAAATAATTGAAATCCAGAATAGAACCCAATGGATCTAAGGCACTAGAAATCACTCAGACTCACTATGTTTACGAATCTTTACTGGCCAATAAGGGCACCAGGAAAAACTTTGACGTACAATGGAAAATATAGACTGTTTGGTTTAAGGTAAGGTGACCAGATTTTTTAAATAAAACACAGGGACATATTATTTTTTACTAGTAATGGCAGCAATCAGCGACTCTCTGCCCGTCAGCGCCGCCGCCCGCCTCACAGCCTGTCAAGTCTCTTTCCGGGCCGCAGCCATCAGGAATTTTGGGGCCCATTACACAGCTTCAGGCATGGGCCCCCTGGAGCCGAGGAGAACCGGGGGAGGGAGATGCTGCCGCCACGAATTGGGAAGCGGTGGGGGGTGCCACGAATTGAGAATCAGGGGGTTTGGGTGCTGACGAACACAAAAAAAACAGAAGAACAAAATCGGGTTGCCATCCTGGGCCCCTTACAAAAAAAAAAAATATAAAAAAAGGGGGGGCCATCCGGGCCCCTGGGGACCTCCAGGCCCCTTACAGGTGTACGGCCTGTACCCCCTGATGGTGGCCCTGCAGCTACTACTGAGTAGGGAGCAGAGGAATATCACTCCACCAGGGAAGGCAAGGAGATAAGCAGGCAGGCGACTGGCCGGGACTTGAGCCAAGGCAGAAGAACATGAACATGAGAGCGGAGCTGAATGGGCATACACCCGAAACTGAAGAAATATTCCCTCTGCTCCGACCAGCACATGATCATCAGAAAGGGGCACAGATAATGGAAGAAATACACCCCCCTAAGCAAGTATGAGCGGCAGAGCGGGGGGGTGGGGTGTAATTCAGAATTTTTTTTTTTTTTTTTTTTATTCTGCACTGACAGTCTTTGAAATTGTCTCAGCCCCTGTTCAAATCCAATCCGGGGACAAAACCGGAGACCGACTTGGTCTGGGGACAGTGTCCTCAATCCGGGGACTGTCCCCAGTAGGGATGAGCTTCGAGTTGAACTCATGTTCGACTCGAACATTGCCTGTTCGCCCGTTCGCCGAACAGCAAACAAATTGGGGTGTTCGCTGCAAATTGAAAAGTCTATGGGAGAAATCTAAAGTGCTAATTATAAAGGCTTATATGCAAGTTATTGTCATAAAAAGTGTTTGAGGACCCGAGTCCTGCCCCAGGGGACATGTATCAATGCAAATTTATTTTTTTTAAAACGGACGTTTTTTGGGAAGCAGTGATTTTAATAATGCTTAAAGTGAAATAATAAAAGTGAAATATTCCTTTAAATTTCGTACCTAGGGGGTGTATATGATATGCATGTAAAGTGGCGCATGTTTCCCGTGCTTAGAACTGTCCCTGCATAAAATGTCATTTTTGAAGGAAAAAAAGTCATTTAAAACTCACTCGCGGCTTTTAATGAATTGTCGGCTCCCGGCAATACATAGAAAAGTCATTGATAAAAATTTTAAAAAAAGCGTGAGGGACCCCCGGAATTCAATTACCAGGCCCTTCAGGTCTGGAATGGATATTAAGGGGAACCCCGCCGCAAATAAAAAAAAAAAAAATGCGTATGGTTCCCACAAATATCCATACCAGACCCTTCAGATCTATGGGAGAAAAAGAAACCCTGGACTGCCGCACTCTGTATAGACAGTTATTTATTCCGAAATTTCAAGTAAAAAATCCAAATTCAAAATAAATCCATAAATCCAAAACAACAAATGCAGATAGCCACCCTTCCCTGCATGCATACTATCTGCATTTGTTGTTTTGGATTTATTTTGAATTTGGATTTTTTACTTGAAATTTCGGAATAAATAACTGTCTATACAGAGTGCGGCAGTCCAGGGTTTCTTTTTCTCCCATGCATCAGTGCAGAGCCAGCACCTGTGTGAGTGACTGGGCGGAGGCAGCCCTTTGGTGAATTCTCAAGCTTTTGAGCGGTACGTTTTTCCTTTCCTCAGGCCCTTCAGATCTGGCATGGATTTTAAGGGGAACGCCGCCCCAAATGTAAAAAAAAATGGCGTAGAGTTCCCTCAAAAATCCATACCAGACCTTTATCCGAGCACGCAACCTGGCAGGCCGCAGGAAAAAAGGGGGGGACGAGAGAGCGTCCCCCCCCCTCCTGAACTGTACCAGGCCACATGCCCTCAACATGGGGAGGATGTCCCCATGTTGATGGGGACAAGGGCCTCATCCCCACAACCCTTGCCCGGTGGCTGTGGGGGTCTGCGGGCGGGGGGCTTATCGGAATCTGGAAGACCCCTTTAACAAATGGGACCCCCAGATCCCGACCCCCCCTATGTGAATTGGTAAGGGGTACATTGTACCCCTAGCATTTCATGAAGAAAGTGTCAAAAAATGTAAAAAAAACACACAAACACCTTGGAAAAGTCCTTTATTAAAAAAAAAAAAAAACATTCCAGCGGTGAAATTCAGTGTCCCGCGGCGATCCGATGTCCAGCGCTGTCCGTCATTGGCTGAGCCTGAGCGGACCTGATGGGGAACTTCCTCCGCAGTCTATTACATGTATAGACCCGCCCCTTCTAAAGTTCCCCATCAGGTCCGCTCAGCCAATGACTAGGTGTAAGGCTGAGGACCTGATGCGGAACATGAGAAGGGGCGGGTCTATACATGTATTACACAGTGAAGGAAGTTCCCCATCAGGTCCGCCCCCTCAGTATGTCAGACCCCGCCTACCTCATTGGCCTGAGCGGGGAACTTCCTTCACTGTGTAATTTAAATTTACACAGTGAAGGAAGTTCCCCATCAGGTCCGCTCAGGCCAATGACGTAGGCGTGGTCTGACATACTGAGGGGGCGGACCTGATGGGGAACTTCCTTCACTGTGTAATACATGTATAGACCCGCCCCTTCTCATGTTCCGCATCAGATCCTCAGCCTTACACGTAGTCATTGGCTGAGCGGACCTGATGGGGAACTTTAGAAGGGGCGGGTCTATACATGTAATAGACTGCGGAGGAAGTTCCCCATCAGGTCCGCTCAGGCTCAGCCAATGACGGACAGCGCTGGACATCGGATCGCCGCGGGACACTGGATTTCACCGCTGGAATGTTTTTTTTTGTTTTTTTTTTAATAAAGGACTTTTCCAAGGTGTTTGTGTGGTTTTTTTTTTTTACATTTTTTGACACTTTTTCTTCGTGAAATGGTAGGGGTACAATGTACCCCTTACCAATTCACATAGGGGGGGCCGGGATCTGGAGGTCCCCTTTGTTAAAGGGGTCTTCCAGATTCCGATAAGTCCCCCGCCCGCAGACCCCCACAACCACCGGGCAAGGGTTGTGGGGATGAGGCCCTTGTCCCCATCAACATGGGGACATCCTCCCCATGTTGAGGGCATGTGGCCTGGTACGGTTCAGGAGGGGGGGCGCTCTCGTCCCCCCCCCTCTTTCTTTTTCGTACATCACAGGACACAGAGCGACATAGTCATTACTAATGGGTTATATAGTTACCGTCAGGTGCTGGCACTGGCAACTTCCAAAACCGGAAGTACCCTCCCCTATATAAGCCCCTCCCATCCGGGAGCACCTCAGTTTTTTGCCAGTGTCTAAGGTGTTGGCCAAGAAGAAACATGTGTTTTTCACTGAGCTTGCGTACAGGTTCTTTTGGGCCTCAGTAAGCTATTCCGGATCCGACCAAAAAAGCTTCATAGCTAAACGGTCGGTACCCGGGCCTTGCAGAGAAGAGCAAGGTTCTGCCTGTAATGCTTCTCTTAGGAGAGCTGGACCCTGGGATCCAGAGCTCTGGTCATACCCACGACCAAGATGTTTTCTGTGCAGGGTGCTATACAGGTCCAGGGGAGTGGAATCCTTGGGAACCCGGTCCCTGAAGGTTTGATTACAATGCCTGCCGTGATAGGTGAAGTTTGGGCTTTTGTGGACCAAACAAAGTCCTGCGGCGGGGAACAGGTAAGTGGGGGCCCCCAGGAACTTGGTTCTATTGGGGGACCCCCAAGCCTAATTTGTCTTTCTGTCTGTTACCTAACGGTATTCCCGCTAATATCTGTGCATGCCTGTAACTACTAAAAAAAATGTAATAATTTTTAATGGTGGTCAAGAAAAAAAAAAAAAAAAAAGGAATGTTTTTTTATATATGTTTAGTATATTAAACTGCGGTACCTGTGTTTGTCCACTAGAGGCCGCTGTGGAATGTTTTTCTTGTCATATGGACTAGTTTCTTCTCAGAGAACAAAGTCCAGGCAGCTGGTGAGTTCTCCTACAGGAAACTGTTTCCTCTGCCATGTTGCAGTGTTCGTCTATCCCCCGGCCTGCGGCAAAGGGGGCCCTGGCTCCTGTCCCTGGTTTCCATGTTTGAAAATTAGCGCCGAGGCGCACGTGGCCGCGCGCGTGCGCGTGCACGCGCCTCTATATATAGAGGTGGCCGGAAAAAGGGGCGGGGCCTGGGGGATGACGCTCTGTGCGCGCCGCAGCGCTTCTGCGCATGTGCGGGCGTCCCAGCAGGTTTTTAAAAAGCCACATTATTGCAGTAAGCTGGCTATGAAGTACAGAGACAGAGCTGGCAACATTTAAAGGCATACAGCAAGCGGTTGATACAGGCATCCCCTAGAAAGGCACATTAGTAGACACCAACTGTGATATAGCAGCAATTGTGCTAGACTATTCTCAGTAAAAGTGGTGTATTACGGCTGGAATACCTCAGCTTTAGGCTTAGGAATATGCCGTCCAGTAGCTCCGGAACTGAATCTTCCAGGAAGCGAAGGGGGTCTCATCGGGCTCTGAGGATCTTGGGCATACTCCTGCTGCACCAGTCTCCCCTGAAGTTCAGAGGTAAGTGACCGTAGAGACCCCGCAGGGGTACTTGGTACTGTGGCTGTCCTCAGTCACCTGCTCCTGTGTATGTAACAGAGGAGGTTTTTTCCTCAGCTCTGGGAGGATTAGAGAGAGATTGTCAAAATTTATCGCTGCCTCCCTGTCAGGGAAAGCACGCCCGATCTCCGTCTCCTCCTTCAGAGTGCCTGTTAGCAGAGCAACAGTCCCATACAGGGATCGACCTGCCTGAAGGGGATCAGGATAAGGTTGATTCTGTTATAGAGGAATCAACAGTGGGGGAACCTTTTCTCAGCATCTCAAGCTGAAAGATTATGGGTTCAGTCTCTGACTAACATGGTCCGATCAGCATTTAAAAATGCACCTTGCGGAACCATCAACCACTACTGTATCCTCGTTGGGGTCGCTAGAAGCCCCCAGACTGTTTGTTCTTTTCCACTTCACCCTTTACTGAAAGGGCTCATTTACCAGGATTGGGAACGTCCTGAGAAAATATTTATTCCCCCAAGAGATTTCCGGTGGTCTATCCCATGGAGGATAAGTCCATCAAAAAAAAAAAAAAAAAATGGAAGGTCCCTACAGTGGACGCAGCCATCTCTTGTATGTATAAATCACTGACATGTCCAGTGGATAATGTCCAAATGTTCAAGAACCCAATAGATAAAAGATTGGAGTCCTTATGAAAATCTGCTTGGTGATACAACCAGCAGTAGCAGCTATTGGGGTCTGCTAAGCAGTGAAGGATCAGTTGAAACCGGTCTTGAGGGACTTGACAGATCAGCAGGCTTTGCCCTAGCTGATCTACCTAGAGCCTTAGGCTTTGCGGTTGACGCCATAGAGGATTCAGTCCATCAGGCCTCCCGCCTTACGCTGTCTATAGTACATATGCGTAGGCTCCTATGGCTCAGAAACTGGTCTGCTGAAGCTCCCTGTAAAGAATGGCTGGTTAGCGTCCCATTTCATGATGAACGCTTATTCAGGGAAAACCTGGACAAATATATCCAGAAAATTTCCAGCGGTAAAAATACGCTCTTGCCGGTTAAAAGCAGAGTTAGAGGTCCCTCTTTAAGAGGCCTGCTTCTCCAGTCCCTGGGGCATCGGCTGTGTAACAGTTCCGACGGCCTCCTCGGTCAAATCCCGGGGGTAAAAAACAGGGACAGTAGCAGGGTAATGAGAAACCCTGGGTCAGGGGAGGTACAAAACCTCCCCCAAAGTTAAATTCATTGAAGCCCCCACTCAGTCGGGTGGGGGGAGGACTCCAGTTGTTCGCAAAGAGACCTGGCGGGACACGATCAAGACAGATAGGTGCTCTCCGCAGTAGGTTTGGGATACAGTTTGGAGTTAAAAGACTCTCCTCCTTCCCATTTTGAGGTCAAACGTGCCAAGGGATCCCCGGAAGAGAGAGTCCCTCCTGTTGGCACTAGAACAACTATTGCTCCAAGGAGTAATTATGGAGGTTCCCCTGGAAGAATGAGGGTTCGGGTTTTACTCAAACCTCTTTACAGTCCCGAAGCAAACGCGGACGGGAGGCCCATATTAATTCTAAAAAGGGCTATACAAATTCCTGTATATCAGGACTTTCCGATGGAGTCGATCCGATCGGTGGCCACTGCCCTACAAGGGGAGGATTGGTTAGCCACGATCGACATCAAAAATGCTTATTTGCACATTCCCATCTTTCCAGTCCACCAAAAATTTCTACGCTTTGCAGTAGAAGGGCGCCATTTTCAGTTCAGAGCCTTACCCTTCGGTTTGGCCACAGCACCAAGAGTGTTCACAAAAATTCTGGCCCTTTATTGGCCAATCTAAGAACACAAGGTGTAATGATAATGGCATATCTGGATGACTTGTTGCTGATAGACCACTCAGTGAAAAAACTAGACGTGGTCGTTCACAAGACGATCAAGTATCTGGAATCTCACGGTTGGATTATCAACCGAGACAAGTCAGCCCTAAAAACCAGTCAAAAGTCTGGAATACTTGGGGCTAAGGTTGGATTCAGGCCAGAGAAAAATATTCTTGCCTCGAGGAAAGGTGTTGTCTTTGAAAGATTTGATCCACTTAGTGGGTACAAAAAAAGACAGCCGTCCATACGCCTGTATATGAGGCTGCTGGGAAAAATGGTGGCATCATTCGAAGCAGTACCCTACGGTCAATTCCATTCAAGGAATTTGCAAGGGGCCATACTGTCAGCCTGGAACAACAAAGTTCAGGCCCTAGACTTACAATGTCCTTGTCCCCTTCCGTTCGCAAGAGCCTCCGTTGATGGTTGGTTCCCCAGAATCTGGAAAAAAGGAAATCCTTCAGTCCGATTTCTTGGAAGGTGGTCACTACAGATGCCAGCCTTATAGGCTGGGGAGCAGTACTGGAGCAATAGTCTCTCCAGGGCAGATGGTCGGATGCAGAAAAGGCCCTGCCCATCAATCTCTTAGAGATACGAGCAGCCCGGTATGCCCTAGTAGCATGGACATCCAAACTCCAAGGGTCCCCTGTCAGAATTCAATCAGACAATGCCACAGCAGTGGCATATATCAATCATCAGGGGGGCACCAGGAGTCGTGCAGCCCAGAGGGAAGTAAATTACATCCTGAAATGGGCAGAAAAATATGTCCCAGCCATATCTGCGGTATTCATTCCAGGAGTGGAGAATTGGAAGGCGGACTTTCTAAGTCGCCAGCAATTAGGCCCAGAGGAAGGGTCCCTTCACCCCGAGGTTTTCTGGACAATATGTCAGCGGTGGGGAACATCGGATGTAGATCTTCTAGCATCCAGATTCAACGCAAAGGGGGACAGGGTTGTCTCTCGGACAAGGGATCCCCTAGCTTGCGGCTCGGATGCCCTAGTGTTCCCTTGGGATCAGTTCAAGCTGATATATGCATTTACACCGCCAATGGTTACCTCGATTACTCCGCAGAATCAGGGTAGAAAAGAAACCAGTGATTCCGGTGGCTCCAGCGTGGCCCCGAAGAGCGTGGTACGCGGAGATTGTAAAATTTCAGTGGGGAGTCCTTGGACTCTCCCACGTCGTCCGGCTTTCGCAAGGACCGATATGCCACCCTTCCTTACCAGCCCTAGGTTTGACGGCCTGGCTATTGAAGCCCACATTCTAAAAAAGAGAGGGCTCTCTAATGCTGTGGTATCTACCATGATCAATGCCAGGAAGCCGGTATCCAGGCAGATCTACTATAGAATCTGGAAGGCGTACATCGCGTGGTGTGAGGCCAAGAAATGGCATCCACATAAGTACGTAATAGGTAGGATTCTGGACTTCCTACAGTGGGCTGTAGATAGGAAGCTTGCCTTGAGTACTATCAAGGGTCAGATTTCGGCCTTGTCAATATTTTTTCAAAGGCCTTTGGCTTCGCATTCACTAGTCAAAGCCTTTATACAAGGAGTGATGCGTATTAGTCCTCCGGTTAATATTCCCATATGTCCATGGGATCTAAACTTGGTTCTGTCGGTTCTACAGAAACAACCATTTGAACCATTACAGCATATTTCCTTGGAGCTTCTCACCAGGAAATTGATTTTTCTAGTAGCCATTTGTTCGGCTAAAAGAGTATCGGAATTAGCAGCTATGTCCTGTAAGGAGCCATATCTGGTTATCCATAAGGACAGAGTAGTGTTACGTCCTCATCCAGCCTTTCTTCCTAAGGTGGTATCGAGGTTTCATTTGAACCAAGATGTGGTTCTTCCTTCTTTTTTCCCCAAACCTACTTCGGTAGAGGAAAAGTTATTGCATTCTTTGGATGTAGTAAGAGCAGTTAAAGCTTATCTAAAAGCCACTGCTCAGATTCGCAGAACGGATACTTTGTTTATTCTGCCGGAAGGCCCCAGAAAGGGTCAGGCAGCGTCAAAATCTACTTTAGCCAAGTGGATTCGACAGGTCATTATGCAAGCTTATGGCTTGAGAAGGAGACCGCCTCCGTTCAAAGTTAGAGCGCACTCCACGAGAGCAGTTGGAACTTCATGGGCAGTGCATCACCAGGCCTCCCTGGCTCAAATCTGTAAGGCCGCAACGTGGTCTTCAGTTCACACGTTTACTAGGTTCTACCAGGTGGACGTTAGAAGTCAGGAGGATGTCGCCTTTGGGCGCAGTGTGTTGCAGGCCGCAAAAGATCCTCATGTCTGATAGCGCTCAGCTTATATATGGTGTATCCCCCCCCTCATTTGGCATTGCTTTAGGACATCCCATTAGTAATGACTATGTCGCTCTGTGTCCCGTGATGTACGAAAAAGAAAATAGGATTTTTATAACAGCTTACCTGTAAAATCCTTTTCTTGGAGTACATCACGGGACACAGAGCTCCCGCCCTTCTTTTGGGGACACTTATTGCTTTGCTACAAAACTGAGGTGCTCCCGGATGGGAGGGGCTTATATAGGGGAGGGTACTTCCGGTTTTGGAAGTTGCCAGTGCCAGCACCTGACGGTAACTATATAACCCATTAGTAATGACTATGTCGCTCTGTGTCCCGTGATGTACTCCAAGAAAAGGATTTTACAGGTAAGCTGTTATAAAAATCCTATTTTTCCTGCGGCCTGCCAGGTTGCGTACTCGGATAAGGGTCTGGTATGGATTTTTGGGGGAACTCCACGCCATTTTTTTTTTCATTTGGGGTGGAGTTCCCCTTAAAATCCATGCCAGATCTGAAGGGCCTGGTATGGATATTTGGGGGAACCGCACGCATTTTTTTAATTTGCGGCGGGGTTCCCCTTAATATCCATTTCAGACCTGTAGGGCCTGGTAATTGAATGCTGGGGGACCCCCACGCTTTTTTATTTTTTTTATTTTTATTTTTTTTTGATCAATGACTTTTCTATGTATTGCCGGGAGCCGACAATTCATTAATAGCCGCGAGTGAGTTTTAAATTACTTTTATTCCTTCAAAAATGACATTTTATGCAGGGACAGTTCTAAGCACGGGAAACATGCGCCACTTTACATGCATATCATACACACCCCCTAGGTACGAAATTTAAAGGAATATTTCACTTTTATTTTTTCATTTTAAGCATTATTAAAATCACTGTTCCCGAAAATACGGCCGTTTTTAAAACTTCTTTTTGCATTGATACATGTCCCCTGGGGCAGGACCCGGGTCCCCAAACACTTTTTAGGACAATAACTTGCATATAAGCCTTTATAATTAGCACTTTAGATTTTGAACGTTCGAGTCCATTGTATTTAATAGGGTTCTAAAGTTCACGCGAACATTCTGTCTGTTCGCAGGTTCTGGTGCGAACCAAACAGGGGGGTGTTCGGCTCATCCCGGGTCCCCAGAAACCGGGGATGTCTGGCCACCCTAGTTTAAGGTAGACTGATCAACTACTGTACCTCTTTGGAATAATTTCTGATAACATTATTTCTGTAATAATTTTCCCTTGTTAATTAATGGCCGATTACTGTCCATATCCCTGTTACTTTTACTATTTTTTTTATTTATTTATTTTGTTTTCCACTTTATTACTACTTTATTATTTCTACAATTTTACTGTTACAACATCATTATTACTAGATAACCTACCAGGTTATTCTTGTAGGTTGACCCATGACCAATTGCTCCTTGCACATCTGTGCTATATTTCAATAACTTTGCCACACTATGTGATCTAGAAGTTTAGTCCTTATCTTTGTACTATGAAAACTTTTTCCAATAAAAAAAACATAAAAAAAAAAAAAACCACACTAGATCACCAAAATGTTATTATAGCATTCTTATTACAAATGCAAAAGCATAGTAACTGGCCCTTGTGTACATAATGAAGCTATATGATGCTTTGTCTCCACTCAAGTTTTTGCTACGATAGCATCAAAAAGGGGAAATGTTCCAGGGGGCTAAGATGGCTGAATTTGAACAAAATGGTTGCTTCTGATAAAATGTTCTTTTAATGTTATTTCTAAGTAAGATTTTAAGAATGCAAGTGTGAGTAGCAGATAGTTAAGAAATTCCAAACGCTTGCATCTAGCGCCCTTCCTCCCCCTCTTCTCCTGTGAAGCCAGAAAGCACAGCAGCTTGGTAGCTGATAAATTAGACAAATAGCTGCGAGACTGCAGATGTTATTCACTAGGGATGAGCTTTATGTTCGGGTCGAACATCAGTTCAACTCGAACATTGGCTGTTCGCCCATTCGCCGAACAGCAAACAATTTGGGGTGTTTGCGGCAAATTTGAAAAGCTGCGTGTGACGGGAGGGCCCGTGGAACCCAGAATCCCTTGGAAAGTATGGGATACCCTTGTTTCAGCTCCCCATGCACCTCTTATGTCTAAGTCACCCTGTGCTATCCTGGCATAGGGTGACTGAGAAAATATGATTGGATTACTTCAAATGGGGATCCTTAAGGTGGTGTTACTTTGGATTCAGGTCCATGTCCCCCCAAGACACAGACTCTGGGAACCATGTCTATGTCATATTAGAAAAAAAATGACTGATTCATACTGTTGGGACAAATACTGTTAGATGCTAATGTCATCAACTCCAGCCAACTGTCTGTCTGTTATAATGTAAATGAGTCTAGGATAACTTCTAAGGGTCTTTCATTGTTGCTTGTGCTAATTGACCCTGTAATTGTATGAAGGAGTTCTGTGTTGATATGTATGATAATGTGTATTGTAGTTAGGGAGTCACAATGGCTGCTTTATGGGATTAGTTAATTAGCTCATGTTAATTTATGTTTATGTGTAATGCTAGAGTAATATGAGCAGAATGTAGGAACCTTCTTTTAGGTGTATATAAGGCCTGTATTCCTTTCAATAAAGATTCTGATTCCTGCTTGATCCTCAAGACGGAGCTTCGTCTCGTATTTGGGGGAGAATTATTTGTATGGGTTTTTTGTTCGGCTGGTTGGAGGGTTCGGTAGCTGCCGTCGTGTTCGGGAAGGGAATGTCCTAAACGACTTTAACCCCTTTCATACTCTGGGTGTCGTTACACCACGGAACACCCATTAAAAGTCTATGGGAGAAATCTAAAGTGCTAATTTTAAAGGTTAATATGCAAGTTATTGTCATCAAAAGTGTTTGTGGACCTGGGTCCTGCCCCAGGGGACATGTATCAATGCAAAAAAAAGTTTTAAAAAACTGACATTTTTTCGGGAGCAGTGATTTTAATAATGCTTAAAGTGTAACAATAAAAGTGAAAATTCCTTTAAATTTCGTACCTGGGGGTGTCTATAGTATGCCTGTAAAGTAGCGCATGTTTCCCGTGTTTATAACAGTCTCTGCACAAAATGACATTTCTAAAAAGGAAAAAAAGTCATTTAAAACTACTCGTGGCTATAATGAATTGTCGGGTCCCGGCAATACAGATAAAAGTAATTGAAAAAAAAATTAAAAAAATAAAAGTGTGGGGGTCCCCCCAAATTCCATTACCAGGCCCTTCAGGTCTGGTATGGATCTTAAGGGGAACCCTGCGCCAAATAAAAAAAAATGGCGTGGGGTTCCCCCCAAAAATCCAGACCCTTATCCGAGCATGCAACCTGCCAGGCCGCAGGAAAAGAGGGGGGCGACAAGAGAGCGCCCCCTCTTCTGGACCGTACCAGGTCACATGCCCTCAACATGTGGAGAATGTCCCCATGATGATGGGGACAAGGGCCTCATTCCCACAACCCTTGCCCGGTGGTTGTGGGGGTCTGCGGGCAGGGGGCTTATCGGAATCTGGACCCCCTGATCCTGCCCCCCTATGTGAATTGGTAAGGGATACATTGTACCCCTACCATTTCACAAAAAAAGTGTCAAAATGTTAAAAACTACAGTAGACGGCTTGGGACAAGTCCTTTATTTAAAAAATAAATAATAATCCACCGGAGGCACCCCACGAATGACGCGCCGCCAGCCTGACAGCTCTTATATAGCTAAGGGCAGGGCCAGAGACGCAAGGGGATTCGCTGGGGTTACCCAGTGCGCCCTCAGAGGAAGTCGTAAGGACGAAACGTCAGGGCGTGACCTCACGGCAGTAGGAAGTGACGCTGTGCGCTCCAGTTTAAGGAAGTAGGAAGTTTCTAGTCTGCGGTGGACGGGACTGACTCTTATATCCATTACTACACAAAGAGCCTGGGAATGATGCGATTTTTAAATGTTACTGATCTTTGGCTGCCCTAAAGCTGTTTGTACCGGATTTTATGTTAATTTGAAGGATTGTTTAATAAATCGATAAACGGGATTACACTATCTCCAGTCTCTCTCCCTTTTGAATCTGAGACCACCAGGATAAGTGCCAGTAAACCGATTACATCTTGGAGGAGGAGGATCAGAGGATCCAGTGTGACAGTGCCTGTTAAACTCAACCTTCTGGTGAGTAGAAACCCTTAAGGGGAGTGTGACACACGGGAAAATTTGAAGGTGGTGTGTATATGGTGGGAGCTGGCGTCAGTGGATACTACACCAGTATTTCGGAGCACCCTTCTGCACCGGATTTCATTTTTCCCACTATCCTTCTGAACTGAATATATTTTTTTCCTCTTATGGACTAACATAAGACAGAGTGGACACGCCAGCGCTGCGTGACACTTAGCGCTGCTATAGTAATTAACAAGTTTCTTGTTGTGGGCTTACTATATATATTTTTTACCCAGTGACGTGTACGGGTGACCCAGCCCCCTCTGATGCAATGGGAAACCTGCATTGCGTCAGAGGGCGCGGGGTCACCCGTACAAGTCACTGGGTAACCCTGGCGATTCCCCTTGCGTCTCTGGCCCCACCCTCAGCTATATAAGAGCTGTCAGGCTGTCGGCACGTCATTCGTGGGGTGCCTCCGGTGGAGGCAGGATCGTGTGTGCCGTATCCTCGCTGGAGATCATAGCTGTATACCGAGAATGGATTACATCGCTGGAATATTTTTTTTTTTATAAAAAAGGACTTGTCCCAAGCCGTCTCCTGTCATTTTTAACATCTTGACACTTTTTTTGTGAAATAATAGGGATACAATGTACCCCTTACCAATTCACATAGGGGGGCAGGATCTGGGGGTCTCCTTTGTTAAAGGGGGCTTACAGTTTCTGATAAGCTGTCTGCCCGCAGACCCCCACAACCACCAGGCAAGGGTTGTGGGGATGAGGCCCTTGTCCCCATCAACATGGGGACATCCTCCCCATGTTGAGGGCGTGTGGCCTGGACGGTTCAGGAGGGGGGGCCTCTCTTTCATCCCCCCCCTCTTTTCCTGTGGCCTGCCAGGTTGCATGCTTGGAATTAGGGTCTGGTATGGATTTTTGGGGAGAACCCCACGCCATTTTTTTTATTTTGGCGCGGAGTTCCCCTTAAAATCCATACCAGACCTGAAGGGTCTGGTATGGATTTTTGGGGGGAACTCCACGCCATTTTTTTTAAAATTTGGCGCAGGGTTCCACTTAATATCCATACCAGACCTGAAGGGCCTGGTAATGGAATTTGAGGGGACCCCTACGCTTTTTTTTTTCAATGACTTTCAATGACTGTTATCTGAATTGCCGGGACCCGACAATTCATTATAGCCGAGTAGTTTTAAATTACTTTTTTCCCTTTAGAAATTTCATTTTGTGCAGAGACTGTTATAAACACGGGAAACATGCGCTAATTTACAGGCATACTATAGACACCCCCCAGGTACGAAATGTAAAAGAATATTTCACTTTTTTTGTTTCACTTTAAGCATTATTAAAATCACTGCTCCTGAAAAAACTGCACTTTTTTTTGCATTGATGCATGTCCCCTGGGGCAGGACCCGGGGTCCCCAAACACTTTTTATGACACTAACTTGCATATTAACCTTTAAAATAAGCACTTTTGATTTTTTATGTTCGTGTCCCATAGACTTTAACGGTGTTCGAACAAATTTTTTGCCTGTTCGCATGTTCTGCTGCGAACCGAACCGGGGGGTGTTTCTATTATTGAATAACAAGCTTTTTAGAGGCTTACAAGATGTTAAAGGAATGTCTATGAAATTATATATATAATATATATGTAGCGCTACCCCCAGTTAAGAGAGCCGCTGGATTTTTTGTTTCGGGCCCTGTGTACAACACCGCCAACCCTCGACAATCTTACTCGGCCCACTCTGGCACAGCTAGTCTAGGGATTATACTTATATCACAATCAAACAGTATTGCAAGGGTAACCTCTTTGCAATAAGACAACACACTGGTGCAAGAGATCAAGTATAACGGTTTTACTTTAGTTTTAAAAGGGCATAGGCAGAACATAACACATACAACTTGCTTACAGAGCCCTGCAGCAATAGATATAGCACGCAATAATGGCGCAGCGTGGTATACCACCACGCGCAGCTATTATTGCATACGCGCCCTGTGGCACACTAAAACAATAGTCTATCTCCCCTCCCTGGTCAGGCCTGACACAGAATAAATCTCAGTCTTTTCATTAAGGATTTCTTCGCATGCAAACTTTCGGTGATGCACTTGATGAACAGTATTGTTTTGTAATCCACAAAGTAGGCAGCCACAAGGAACTCTACACTGAAGACCCTTTAACCCTGTCCTGCTACTGGTCTCCAGTGGAACAACAAACAAATGATCGGTGGGCCAAGGCAGTCTATAGGCCTAAACACGATACAGTCTATTGGATTGCGCAAGTGCTCGCTCACCACTCCGGACGCGATCCCAGTCCGGGACTTCCACCTGCTGTGTCTCCGCACACAGCGTCTGTCACGATCGGGTCCCCGATCCAACTGATGTCCGCACAGGTAAAGTCAGATGCAACTCAGGCTCCGCAGTGGGGTGGAAGGCTCTTCAGAAGTTGCGCAAGGCCCCAGGCTTCAGGCCTTGCACTGCAGCAGATCCGCACAGGAAGAAACTGTTGCTTGCAGCGCGGTGTCCAAAGAGACCGAGCTCTGCCTCACCTCCTTCTTAAATAGCCCCTCCCATGAGTCTCTGCGGTGGCCAATTGCACTCTGGGTGCCGAACGGGGTTCTGGGTAACGTAGTCCCGGGGCCTTAAAGGAGACCCCGCTACACACTCCCCCCACTTAAACTCTTTGGTCCCCAAAGCTAACATAACATTAAATTACAGAACGTTCAACATCAATCAAAGTTTCGTATGATGTTGGCAGAGGAAATTCCCACCAAAAACGAGGTGGTAACCTTCCCTGCCCACAGGTCACACTATCATTAGTGTCCTGCCTTACTGTGCCAGAGAGTGAGTTGGGGTTGCCCCCCACTAAATGAACAGTGGGAGGATTAGGGTCTTCCATACTCATCCTGGCAGTAACCACAGTGTCTTCCGCACTCCTCCCCATTTGTGGGTAAGTTAGTCTTCTGGGAGGCTTTATGGCCCTTCGCTTCCTCTGTCCTCTTGGGCTTTCTGTTAAAACAGGCTCCTCTTCTGGAACCGACTTAGGAAGTTCCTCTGGTTCGGGAGCACTGGACTCCGGAGCAGGGAGGTACATGGATTCCCTTGGATCTCCTTCTGGGATTAAGTCACAGGCACTCTCCCAACCATCTGACAAAGGACTGGATGGGATGAACTCAGCAGCTTCTGCATTCTGTCTATGGTGTCTTCTTCAGGTGGAAGATCAATAGCAGAAGTTTCTGGGGCCTGGGAAGGCCAAAGCCAATCAAGTTCTTCTCCCTCATCTTCACTTATCTCCGAGGTCTCTGTATCCCCAATCTGAGGGGTCTGGGAGTATCCAGGATGGAAGTTGGCTCGGGGGAACCCATCACAGGGGGTATCCGAACTGCCTCAGCTAGTGGGAGTAGGTGGTTCCGATGCCAGGTCTTCAAGGGTCCCACCTTCTCTTCTGGTTTAAGTCTGTAAACGGGTAGGCCCGGTAGTCTTTTGCAAACAACATAAGGTTCAGGTCTCCCTCTGTCTGCAAGATTGTGTTTTCCAGGGACCCCCAAGTTCCATAGCAACACTCTGTCTCCTGGTTGTAAATCCTGAATCCTAACTTTCAGGTCAAAGTTTTTCTTGTTGCGGGCCCCCCTTTGCTCCGAGGCCGCCTGGGCCTGCTCATAGGCCAACTTTAAATTGTGTCGGAGCCTATCAACATATCCTTTGTGGGAAGTGGCAGAACAATGGTCTATGAAGGTGCCAAAGGCCAGATCTACCAGTAGTCTTGCTTCTCTTCCGAACATAAGTCGATAGGGTGAGTACCCTGTAGCGTCACTTGTAGTGCTGTTATATGCATGCACAACTGCTGCTATGTGGTTGCTCCAATGCTGCTTCTTTTCACTGCTTAACGTCCCCAGCATGTTGAGCAGGGTTTGGTTGAACCTCTCCGGCTGAGCATCACCTTGTGGATGGTAGGGGGTAGTTCGCGTTTTCTTGATCCCCAAGGAATCCAGGAGCTTCCGGATCAACCGACTTTCAAAGTCTCTTCCTTGATCTGAGTGAAGCCGTTGTGGTAGCCCGAAGTGTACAAAGTATTTCTCCATAAGTACTTTGGCTACAGTGGAAGCCTTTCGATCTTTGGTTGGGAAGGCCTGGGCATACCGGGTGAAATGTTCGGTTACTACCAGAACATTTCCTAGTCCACTCAGGTCGGGTTTGAGGCAGAGAAAATCAATGCATACCAGATCAAGTGGGCTTTGACTTTGCAGATGGTCCATTTGGGCAGCTTAATGGGGTAAAGTCTTTCTCTGGATGCATCGCGCACATGAGTGGCAGTATTCCTCAACTTCAGCCCTCATGCAGGGCCAATAGAAACGGTCCCTAACGAGTTGGAAGATCCTTTCCGCCCCTAGGTGGCCATGGTTGTCGTGCAGAGCAACCATGACAGTCTCTCGGTGTTTCTCGGGCAGGAACAATTACCATTTGTCTTCCAGGTCATCAGAGGGGCCCCTTCGGTAGACCACTCCCTGATGCACCTGCAACCTGTCCCACTCCTTCCTCAATAGGCGAGCTTCCTTTGAAGGGTGACGTAAGAGTCTATTCGGGTCCTGATTCTCCAGGGCCTCTAGGACCAATCTCCCCATGGGGTCTCCTTCTTGGACAGTTTTGGCAAGTTATCTTCCCCCAGTTGGGTTACCCCACAGTACTGCTTGGGAACTCCTACTATGGTAACCCCTATCTCTTCTGCTCTTGAGCCGCCACTGGCTTGGAATTGAGCCCCTTGACAGAGGGCCCGCACCCCGTCAGGTGCCACTTGGGTCCAATCTTCTGTACTGCAGGTGGGGACATGAGATCTTCTAGACAAGGCATCTGCATCTCGGTTTCCAGCCCCGGGTCTGTACTTTAAGCTGAAATTGAAGGCAGACAACGCCGCCAGCCATCTATGTCCTGTGGCATCCAACTTGGCTGTGGTGAAAAGATAGGTGAGGGGGTTGTTGTCGGTTTTCACTGAATTCTGCCCCATACAGATAGTCTCTGAGTTTGTCAATTACCGCCCACTTAAGGGCCAGGAATTCCAACTTATGGGTAGGGTAGTTCTTTTCAGAGGGAGTCAGACTTCTGCTCACATACGCAACGGGCCTCAGTTGCTCTTCATGCTCCTGGTAGAGCACTCCTCCCAAACCATCATGACTAGCATCTACATGAAGTTCATAAGGCTTCTTAGGGTCTGCGTAGGTCAGGACAGGGGCAGTGGTTAAGTTTTTCTTCAACATCTGGAAGGCATCTTCACACTTCTCATTCCACTGGTCCTTGACTGACTCCCCTGGCTTCCTGGGCCCCAGGTCATCCTCTTCCCCCTCCGTCTTGAGCAGTTCATTCAGAGGCCTGACTATCCAAGCAAACCCTTCCACGAACCTCCTATAATAAGAGCAGAATCCCAAAAAGGATCTGAGTTCTGTCACAGTGGTGGGTCTTGGCCAGGAGGTGACTGCCTCCAATTTTTCGGGGTCTGTGGCTACCCCATCTTCAGACACTACGTGCCCCAGATAGTTGACTGATGACTGATAGAATTGGCATTTTTCAGGTGAGAGCTTGAGTCCTTCCTCACTCAGTCTCTTCAAAACTTTCTCCAGCCTCTCTTCATGTTCTTCCAAGGTTCTTCCGAAGACAATGATGTCCTCTAAGTATACTAAGACTTCGATGAGGTTCATGTCTCCTACCGTCTTCTCCATAAGACGTTGGAAGGTAGCTGGAGCTCCAGACAGACCTTGAGGCATCTGATCAAATTCAAAGAACCCCACTGGGGTTATGAAAGCCGTCTTCTCTTTGTCTTCTGGATGCATAGGGATTTGATAGTACCCGCTCTTGAGGTCCATAACACTGAACCACTTGGCTCCGGACAAGCTCTGTAGGGCATCCTCTATCCTCGGAGTGGTATACTGGTTGGGTATGGTTCTCCTGTTGAGGGTCCTGTAATCTATGCACAGCCTCAATGATCCATTCTTCTTTCTGACCACCACTATCGGGGAGGCATAGGGGCTTCTAGATTCTCGAATCACACCGGTTCGCTTTAGCTCGGTGAGCTGCTCCCTCAAGTCCTCAAGGTCTGCTAACAGAACTCGCCTGACTCTTTCTCTGAAGGGCTTGTCTTCCTGGAGGCGGATTCGATGGGTGGCACTCCTTGCACACCCCACATCGAACTCATCTTGGGAGAAGATCTTTTCCCACCTGGTCAACTGGGCCTTGGCTCTCTCTTTCCAAGCCCTGGGCAGGTTTGGGTTCTCCATGGAAAGTTTCTCCCACATAGTGCTTTCTCCATCTGTCTTCTCCACATCCGACAAAGCAACTGGGGTAGCAGGGCTCACCTGTCCTAGCAACATCCTGGCTGGGATCTCCATGGGCCCATCTGTAGTATTCTTGACACTCACGGGTACCTTACCGTGGGCCTTCTTCAGGGCCCTCAATGGGACCACCTCTGGGACTACTTCTAGGCCCGAATGCTCTCCCCTTGGTTCGGGTTCCAACATGACAAAGGGCCCAGGCTGCTCCCAATTGAGTTTCACTGTGGCTTTCAAGCAGGCTACTTCACGGGGCTGCAGCACTATTCCCCTTCTTCCCAGCCTCCAGACCTTCCCTACCCCCTCTTCCGGGGCCTTCTGTTCCAAGATCAGCCGTTGGTAGGCTGTCTTCAACATTGGGTGGATCTCAGTGACTGTGGGGTCTTTTCTTCTTGTCAGAGGGGCCAAGAGTCTTCGTACCAGATCCGTGTTGGTCCCTATTATTAGGGAACTCTTGTTAGCTCCAGGTGGTCGGGGGCACACCACAGCTAAGGTGTCGAACACTTCAGCCTTTCCGGCTATGGACGGGTCGAAAGTCAGTTTTATAGGCAGATAGCCATCATAAGGGAAACTCTCTGTCCCAATCCCCCATATCTCCAACTCTTCAATCTTCTGGATGGGTAAGTGACTTAGATGCTTGTCATAAAAGTCCCTGTACAACAGGGTCACTTGTGCCCCAGTATCCAATCTGGCTCTTGCGTAGACTCCTTCCACTTGGACAGGTACTATCGAGGAGGGACCCACCAGCTTCTCTGGATATTGCTTCAAAGGGGTCTCTTTCCCTTGATCTTTGCGTTTGCCTTTTGGACTTTCTTTCTTCCATTTCTCTTTGGACTTAAGTCTCTCTTGGGCCTGGTATGCATTGATCTCCCTCCTTTTGATGGGTGTAACTACCCGCTGAGGGACATTACTCTTTCTTTGGGGTGCGTTCCCACTGAGGAACCTTGTGTTTCTTCTGAGGGGTCTTGTCCACTCTTTTCATGTGCTTCTCATTCAGTTTGGAGCTCACTGGAGATGATGGGCACCCGGTTGACTACTTCACCGGGGCCCGCTGAAGTTTTCCGGCGGCTTGCGGTTATTCATCTTTTTTTTTTCTTTGGACTGGCACACACTTTGGCGAAATGGCCAGCTCCTCCACAATTGAAACAAATCACATCCCCCCCCAATCTTCCAGGGTTGCGGGCGCTGAGGTATTGGGAAACCGCTCCTTCCTCTGACTTTCCCTCTCTGGTTCCCTTGACTTCTTTTCCATCAGGGAGGTCAGCATTCCCAATACTTGGGACATCTGCGACTTCAAGGTATCCACCTCTGAGTCTCTTTCCAGGGTCATGGCCGTCCTGACCATCACCTGAGGAGGATTTACTGACTCAACTGGTTGGTTCCTCTTCTTCTCCTCCAGCATAGCTTCTTCCTCTCTGACTACTCGGATCAAGTCAGGGTACTCCAGGCTCTTCCCGTCCTGTCTGATGCATAGCGCCAATGCGATGGGGTCCAGGGGCTGAGATCATCTCATCACCTGCTGAACACGGGCCTCATCCACCTTCTGCGGGTCAATCCCCTTCTTCAGGATCATCTTATGCAGGATCTTATCCAGGCGCCTCATGAACTCTGACAGTTTCTCTCCTGTCTTTTGGTAGCAGTGTTCCAGCTGGTAAGTGAGTTCAGTGATTTTCTCTGTTCCACCGAACACATTCTGCAGAATGTCCAGATAGTCCTGTGCATCACAGTCTGTCTTGCTCATCTTGAGGTTGCGTATGGCCTCTAGAGCAGGCCCCTTCAAGCTCTCAGCAATTCTCTGCTTCTTTCTGTGGTCTGGGACTTCCCATTCTTCTAAGGCCTGAGTGGCACCGTCTAACCACTCCTCAAACCCCTCTTCACCCGAAGGTACAGGTTCCTGAGAATATTCTAAGTTTTCTGTATCCTAACATTTGGTAATCTGTAGGATCTTTCTTACACTGGGCTACAATCTCCCCTAGGACCGCGCACAACTCTACGCTGAGGGTGGCCTGTAGCGACCCGGGACTCTTTCTTCTCCCGTTTTTTCTGCTTTTGGGGTGGGTGGTGGAGATAGTTTCAGTGTCTCAAGCCGTCCTCCTGGCTTGAGCGGCAGTGCGTGTATTAGGCTATAAGTCTGATCATCTATTGCTTCTACACTTGGATTCTTGAAGTGCTCTGGGGCTCCATTCTTCCACTCTATTAGTGCGTGGGTCAGTGAAGAATTCGACCTGACATCCACCACCCATACCTTCTGGTAAGGGGACAGTGACATCACTAGCTGCTTCACCGCTTCTTCTTGCCAGATCCCTGGGAGTTCTATGACTACTACCCCGGCTGGTTCTGTGCCGACCGCCTTGCACCACTGTCCTACTTCTAGTGGGTCCATACTGGTACTTTTGGCGCGTTACTTGCTGTATCAGGATCCCGGACTCGAGAGCCCCCACGTGTAGCGCTACCCCCAGTTAAGAGACCCGCTGGATTTTTTGTTTCGGGCCCTGTGTACAACACCGCCAACCCCCAGCAATCTTACTCGACCCACTCTGGCACAGCTAGTCTAGGGATTATACTTATATCACAATCAAACAGTATTGCAAGGGTAACCTCTTTGCAATAAGACAACACACTGGTGCAAGAGATCAAGTATAACGGTTTTACTTTAGTTTTAAAAGGGCATAGGCAGAACATAAAACATACAACTTGCTTACAGAGCCCTGCAGCAATAGATATAGCACGCAATAATGGCACAGCACGGTAATCCACCACGCGCAGCTATTATTTCATACGCGCCCTGTGGCGCACTAAAACAATAGTCTATCTCCCCTCCCTGGTCAGGCCTGACATAGAATAAATCTCAGTCTTTTCATTAAGGATTTCTTCGCATGCAAACTTTTCGGTGGTGCACTTGATGAACAGTATTGTTTTGTAATCCACAAAGTAGGCAGCCGCAAGGAACTCTACACTGGAGACCCTTTAACCCTGTCCTGCTACTGGTCTCCAGTGGAACAAAAAACAAACGATCGGTGGGCCAAGGCAGTCTATAGGCCTAAACATGATAGTCTATTTGATTGACCAAGTGCTCGCTCACCACTCCGGACGCGATCCCAGTCCGGAACTTCCACCTGCTGTGTCTCTGCACACAGCGTCTGTCACGATCGGGTCCCCGATCTAACTGATGTCCGCACAGGAAAAGTCAGATGCCACTCAGGCTCCGCAGTGGGGTGGAAGGCTCTTCAGAAGTTGCGCAAGGCCCCAGGCTTCAGGCCTTGCACTGCAGCAGATCCGCACAGGAAGAAACTGTTGCTTGCAGCGCGGTGTCCAAAGAGACCAAGCTCCGCCTCGCCTCCTTCTTAAATAGCCCCTCCCATGAGTCTCTGCGGTGGCCAATTGCACTCTGGGTGCCGAACGGGGTTCTGGGTAACGTAGTCCCGGGGCCTTAAAGGAGACCCCGCTACACATATAAGTCAGATTGGGGTGATCAGACTCCAACGGTAAGTGCATTTTTTAGTGAGTACGCCAGTCCAGAACTGAATTTTTAAGGGCCTGGTAGCCCACTTTTATTTAAAAGCACAAAAAGTTCACAAATACATCAGTAGTCCTCGCAGGGGGGTTCCACCATTACTGTATCTTGCATACTTAACGTTTTAGCTTCCTGGCTTTCATTCTTGCCATCCGGCTGTCTCAGGCCTTTAGCTGCTCCTCAGACCCAAACAGTTTCCTGGAGTTAAGCTTTCACCTAGCTTACTCCTGATCAGCTGACTGCTAGGATTGCTCTGGACCGGTGGAAACCTCCCATCTTTTTCAAGGCGCAGGCTTACAGCCTGGCCACTGTACTGTAGGCTCTCTGGGGTTAGACACCCTCTGCCCCATTATACACCAGGATTCATACTGGTGTATATCCTAGCAGTTTACCCAGCTGTCGATCATTGTGATTTTTACTATTATTGGCTAGTTGCTACAGACAAATAGCCAATTTCATTTTACCCAGGTTTGTGTTGCATCTGGCAGCACATTCGGCCTACTATTATGCTCCAGAAGAAGCGTTAATTCACGAAACTGGTAGAGCAATTCAAGACTACATCTGATACATTGGACCCATGGCTAAACGCCACCTGCTTCACATGTTTACTGTTTCACTAGCCTTTGGTTGCTGGTCATGTATTTCATTAAGGGTGGAGTGCATCTATGTTGTATAATTCCGAAGCATTGTAGAGCATTAGCCTGAGCCTTGTATCTAAGAACAAATAGACTGTCATTTTTTGAATGTTTATATGTATTTTCTTACTACTTTGCCTAAAATAAAAACCCCTAGTTTTTTACAATATTTATCCATGTGCCGTCTAAAGTCCATTTTTTTAGTCCATTCATATTCTTCCTACTCCTGATCAGCGCCTTGCTGTTCAATCACCAATGACATCTGCCTCCTGCAGACATGCTTGCTCACCTCTCACACCTCTCAAAAGGGATGGGAGTCCACCTGACTCCCAGGGACAGACTTCCTGTCTGTTGGGTGGGGCCCTGAACCATAATCAGGTCAGAACTAATTAGCGCAAGACACAGCTGTTCAATTAACGTGTCTTTGGCCTCGTACACACGGCCGAGATTCTCGTTGAAAAAAACATGTCGTTTTTTTCAACGAGATTCTTGGACAAGAAACTTGTCCCGGCCGAGTGTACACACGCTCGTTTCAAAGAACCCGCGGTTCTTTGAAAGGAGCGTACGCGGTGACGTCATCGACTACGTCGAGCATGCGCTCGTCACATTTGATGCCGTCGCCACCATCTTGGTATACCCTACGTATGCCTAGGAAGCTACCGCGCATGCGTCGAATTCATTTCGAACATGTGCGGGCTTCGGGGAGGACAGGTAAGTGTACACACACTAGACATGTGCACACTGAAATATTTCGTTTCGGAATTTCGTTTTCGTCCAAAAAATAAATTTATTTAGTTACTCCCGAAATTCGTTTTTATTTATTTCGTTTTTCGTTAAAAATTGCATTCGTCCGAAAATCTGAATTAATTAAGGTCGAATCTGTCATTGAAGGCTTATGGTGTCTGTCGAATGTTCAAAGAAGATTCGACGGAGCAGCGAAACTGTATGACTCTGCAATCATACATTTCCGGTCGAATGTTCCGCCCACAAGCAGTGATCTTTCCTCTCCTATGTCGAATCTTTCCTCTCCTATGTCGAATCTTTCCTCTCCTATGTCGAATCTTTCCTCTCCTATGTCGAATCTTTCCTCTCCTATGTCGAATCTTTCCTCTCCTATGTCGAATCTTTCCTCTCCTATGTCGAATCTTTCCTCTCCTATGTCGAATCTTTTCTCTCTATAATGTCGAATCTTTTCTCTCCTATGTAGAATAATCTTGGACTAATAGAGTTAAGGTTAGGCACATTCGACCACAGATTCGATAGACACAGATTGTTATTGTCAGCGTCACGTCGAATCTCCTATCTATATCGAACTGTTGTAGCAACGAAAACGAAAATAAAGCATTTGTTTATGTCGGATCTTTCGGTTTTCGGATACTGTGCTTTCGTTTTCGTTTGTTAAAACGATAACGAAAATAGCTGAAATTCGGACGAAAATGCATTCGGACGAAAACGAATGCACATGTCTAACACACACTCACTTTTCTCGTCGAGAAACATGCCGAGGAGAATCTCGACGAGAAAATAGAGAGCAGGTTCTCTATTTTCTCGTCGAGGTTTCTTGTCAGTTTTCTCGACGAGAAACCCGATAGCAGCGTACACACGACCGATTTACTCGGCAAGACCTCTCTGCCAGCAAGTTTCTTGCTGGTTCTTGCCGAGAAAATCGGTCGTGTGTACGAGGCCTTTCTCTACAAAATCTGGCGTAAACCAACACTCTTTAAGGTCACACAGGGTCCCACCGCCACATATCCTCCCCCTTGTTTCGAACCGGAGGGAGGAACACATAAACGGGACACCTCTGTGCCAGCCATTGGCTGCATAGGCCGATTTCTTTTTCCGGGTATGTTTCCACCAGCACTTCACCTTGGCGCCTCTGTACCAACTATCAGCAGCAGGAGTCCTAATCTGCCCAACCTTTTCTCTAAAGGGGCACTCTACCCACATCTTCTTCCGGGTGTGCTTCCACCAGCACTTCTTCCTGAACCGTGGGCTCCCACTAATCTCTCTATCCCTTCTATCTTCTGACCTCAGGATCCTTCTTTTTTCTCCCACAAACCTACTCTTCCGGGACTGTTGGGGACCCACTTCCACGAAATCTGTCAGGGACTGGCCGCTCCCACTACCTGACGCAACATTAACCCACAACATTTGTTTCTCAGATTCACCAACCCCTGTGTGGTTTTCCCTTGGCAACCAAACCATCTGAAATCAACACCATATCTTTCTGTTTAACCTCAAGATTGTCATTGGGACCTCTTGTCCCCTTGTTTTCTAAGACAGTGTCTATGGAGGGACCACCTACAGGCAAGCAGTCCCTATGGGACAGTCCCGCAGTTTCACATCGTCCCCTGTTGTCCAACACTCCAATAGCAATTGTCCTACCAACGCACATTTTTCGCCACATTTTTCCACACCAATCTCTTTAACCATTTCTGTGTCCTCAACCAATACCTCCGAGCTGTCCAACAGTGCTCTACAATGCTTCTCATACAGTTTTTCATTACAGGTACCATCACTGTTCTTTCCTGTCAAAGCGTCTCCGGGTACCTCAAACTGCACCTCTCTGCGAGTGATGGACTGAATTCCCACTACTGTCACGTCCGTTCCGGGCCCTTCCTTTACATGAGGTCTAGTGGGTTATATAGTACACGCGCCACGTACCAACCACTGCTCAGCCGCACCTCGGACCGCACCAGCAGGAATGCACCCCATCACACCAGCATACGGAGAGACTTCCACTATGTCTATTATTTCTGATTCCTCTAGCAATTCCCCTGAGCGCTCCCTGCACAAAACTGCCACTAGAAGCACTCTCGAAGAGAACTGTGAGACAACTTTCCACAAACGTAACCAACAGTGCAGCAACCAATTTTCATCAACATTGCTCAACAAAGCATGTACCACCTGCGTCCACCGAGTGACTTTATTGTAATAATACAGAGTTTAGGTAGTAACAGGATATGTGTACAGAGCCTCTTCCCTCCCCCTCCATTGATAATGGATGTTCTTTGCAGAAAACAGGAAATGGGTGGGAGGGGCTTGGAAAGGGTTTGTGAAGACACATGGTTTTGAACAAGAGTTGGTGTTTTGGGAGGACAAAGAGACATGACTGTCTGGAGCTGGAGAGCTTTGAAGTACTTTTGAGATGGACTGAGCAAAGGACCATGGAGGACACCTTGACCCCTAAGTTGAGTAATTATTTGTTTACTTAATGTGTACATGTTGTACATGCTTATATTTGTAGGCATATATATTTTTTAACCTATGAATTGTGTTGTGTTGTGCATCCTACAGTTGTATGTGCAGATTTTTCCTTGTTTAGTAAAGCATTGATACACTACAGAAGTTTAAGCTTCCTTGGTTTTACCACAAGAACTTAATAGATAGACATAAAGCATTACAACATTGGAAAGATTTTCACCAATTCCCACAACATCTCAGTTATTTCTAAACATGCCGCATCTAAACACAGAACACTTAAAGAGACCTCTACCTCAGAGGCAATTGACAAAACTTGTGGCTCCCCCTGAGCACTACAAATCACATGTGTCACACTCATCCTCTCACTTTCAGCAACACTGAGCCCTTCAAAATCGCTATCCATTACCCCATCAACCTGACGCTCAACATTACTCATCTCTTTTGCTGTGGACAAAACCTCTGCTATGTATGCGCCCTTTTCAGATCCTTCCAACTGGAGAGGGTTAACTTCTGCAAAAGCCAACGCACCTGTGTCTACCGGCCCTGCAGCCTCTCCATTTAGCACAGCAGAAATTGTGTCCACTCCACTGTTACCCACTGAGCCTTCCTTGTTTAAATGCACTTGTGGCAAAACAATTTTAAACACAACAGGCTGCAATAACATAACTTCACCACTTTGCTTGGGTGGCGCTTCATTAAATCCATTAGCACTTTTACTGTCAGCAGTGACAGACCGCAGCAAGCCATTATCACTACAAGTAATTTCAAACATTTGAGTTTTACCATTTTTCTCATCACCAAGGTCAAGTACCCTCTTATCCATCAGAGCGGCACCACAGTTGTCCCAGGCAACCTCTGGCTCCAACACACAGAGCTCCCTGGAGGTTTCTAAGGACACCTCTGCAGCCTTATATACTGTTGCCAAGGGGAATCCTATATCCTGCTTAGCGATCACCCCTACCTCATTAAGCATCACATTACCATAAGTACATGTATCATCAGCAATATCTTCATCATCAGCATTCATAAACATAGCAGTTTTATAAGCTCTATCAAATTGTCCTTTGCCATAATGCATGGCACCCTGCGTGCCACTCAGCACACCACCCTTGCTCTCCAAAGGCATTCTTTTGCCCACTAGGGCGGCTTCACAGTTGTCCTGGGAAACCACTTGCCTCACCACTGCAGGCTCCTTGGCGGTTTCTCTTGGTAACTCTGCAGCACCTGTCACTGTCACTAGGGAAACTAGCACACCCACTGATTTGGTCACCCCTAGCACATCTCCCCCAGCACTCGGCTGGATTACCTTAGGTGCACACAGAGTCCATATGTCTTTTTCAGTCCTTAACCTCGCTGCAAGCAGGGTTTTAACCCGTGTCTCCCCACTGATCTGGGTAGCACACTGCAGTAAGTTCATTTTTACACCTTCTGCAGATCTCCCCACTGGACACACTGCCACTTAACTGGGATCAGTCTTACAAATTGCAACAGTCTTACCATATCCTGTAGCAGGTAACTCTGGCTTCATTTGAGGGCGTTGTCCCTTCTTTGCTGTGTTCTCACAAGCAGATGCCCCCTTGTGGACACAGGGTAACATTGCATCCTTCTTGGATTTTCCAACATCGCCTGCATGCAAAACAAAATTTCCTGTTGCCAGGGATAACAGCAGATCCACACACCTGGTCATACCCCTTGCAGGATGCTGGATACGATACCCTCTTCTCTGGACTGACCACTTCACACAAGCAGCCATATGATGAAAGCACTGGTTTCTTGTGCTCTCCGTCACCCCCTGTTGGTGGAACAAAATTTTCACCACAGTTGCCAGGGGCGGCATCAGACTTTTGCACCAACATCTTCACTCAAAATTTGAGCCAAACCTCTGCTGTAGCTCCTTTCGGTTAACATTTGATCTCTCGTTGCTAAGGGAGATGGCAATCTTCCAGCAGTACTTTGCTGACTTTCCCAAACGCAGCGACTTTGTGATCCTTGGAGCATTGTTGCTTTCAACTTGCCACGATCCTCTGTCGGCAAATACGTTTCTCACGTGGTCCGCAGACTTGACATCACCGCCGTTGCTACGGGCAACCAAATACCTCTCAAACTTCTGATCAGTCTTTTGGACACTCCTGGCACTCGAATCAGGCTTCCCAAACATTTTTGCAGAACTTTGTCTGGCCACGTCACCTTGTCTTGGAGACTGAGACAAAGGGCACTTGGAGACAACATATCCCCACTCTCTGCACCGCAAACAGCGCTCTTGCTTCAGAGCCTTAACAGGGCTTCCCCAATTGCATCCTCTTGTGAGCTTGGGACTTTGCAGACTAACAGCTGGCCTGCTTGCACCAGCGTTGCCAGGGGCAACAGCATGCACTTCCCCTTTAACTGGAGTTGGTGTAGCAATACTCTCCGGCAGGCTCAAACCCTTGCATCATCTTCGCCGTCAGGCCAACAATGGTTTTTAACACAGTTCCTTTTAGCACAGGAAAATTTGACGCACTGTCTCCAAGACTTGCAAACAGCACACTTTCACATGCAGACTTCACTTCCACAGGTACACCACCTGTATGCAACACAGTCCATCAATTGAACTCCTGTGCAATGCAGTTCGCCTGGCTGCCCATCACAGCATTGCTGCAAAACACACACTTTCTTGCTACTCACTGTTTTTGGTATGCGAGGATCTGGAACTCTTCCAAAACTGCCCGAAGCAATACCTCCACCATATGTCAGATTGGGGTGATCAGACTCCAGCGGTAAAGGCGTTTTTTAGTGAGTACGCCAGTTCAGGTAGCCCACTTTTATTTAAAAGCACAAAAAGCTCACAAATACATCAGTAGCCCTCGCAGGGGGGTTCCACCATTACTGTATCTTGCATACTCAACGGTTTAACTTCCTGGCTTTCATTCTTGCCATCCAGCTGTCTCCAGGCCTTTAGCCTAGGCCTTAGGTCTGCTCCTCAGACCTAAACAGTTTCCTGGAGTTAAGCTTTCACCTAGCTTACTCCTGATCAGCGCCTTGCTGTTCAATCACCAATGACATCTACCTCCTGCAGACATACTTGCTCTGTCTGCACCCATGCAGCGTCTCACGCCTCTCAAAGGGATGGGCATCCACCTGACTCCCAGGGACAGACTTCCTGTCTGTTGGGTGGGGCCCTGAACCATAATCAGGTCAGAACTAAATAGCCCAAGACACAGCTGTTCAATTAACGTGTCTTTCTCTACAAAATCTGGCGTAAACCAACACTCTTTAAGGTCGCACAGGGTCCCACCGCCACAATATAAATATATATATATATATATATATATATATATATATATATATATATATATATATATAATATAATATAATATATATATATATACACATAAAAATATACACACACACAGGGCTTTTTTTCAGAGGGAACGCAGTGCCAGCACCTCCAGCACTGAATGTACAGTATGTAATAACAAGAGGTGTGGGGTGTCCTGGAGGGTCTCTTAATGCTGGGGATCTATTGTCACTGGTGGGGATCTGTTTTTTTGTTTTGTTTTTATTTGCAAGGGTCTCTTGTTGCTAGTGGGTCTTATGTTGCTGGTAGGAATCTACTATTGAGGGACAGGTCTTTTGTTTTTGGATGCTGGATGGTCTATTGATGCTGGCTGCTGGGCTATCTGTTGTTGCTGCTGGCCCTAGCAACAAAAGATCCACCCCATCTGCTGGGGGCAGCAGCAACAACAGATAGCCCAGCAGCCAGCATCAATGGACCATACAGCTTACAAAAACAAAAGACCTGTCCCTCGATAGTAGATTTCTACCAGCAACATAAGACCCACCAGCAACTGGGGAACTATTATTGCTAGGGTGGGGATCTATTGTTGCTGTGGTGGGGCCCATTGTTGCTGGGGGAGTCTGTTGTTGCTGTGGGGACCTATTGTTGCTGGGGTGGGGTCCATTGTTGCTTGGGGAGTCTATTGTTGATAAGGTGGGGTCCATTGTTGCTTGGGGAGTCTATTGTTGCTGGGGTGGGGTCCATTGTTGCTTGGGGATTCTGTTGTTGTGTGAGGGATCTATTGTTGCTGGTGTGGGGTCTGTTGTTGCTGTGGGAATCTTTTGTTGTGTGAAGGATCTATTATTGCTTGGTGGGGTCTATTTTTACTGGGGGATCTATTGATGCTGGCTTCAGGAGATCTAGTTTACTGCATAGAAGAACAAATCCATACAAATTATTTAGCACCACAAAATGATACTTGGGGCAGTACTGGCAGGTGGGTAGGGGATCAAACCAAGGGGCCGTGCTCAGAGGAGCGTAGGGCACGTGGACAAGAGGGGACTCAGAAAAGGGGAGTTCCTACACCTATCTCTGAGAAAAAAGCTATATATATATATACACACACACACACACACTGTACATTTACATACACTATAACCACCCATAAGGACACATTTTGCCTCTTGGCGCGAGCCGGGGCTGCATGTCTTTTGCTAGCAAAAAAAAGGTTTGTTATTCTTATGCCACGTACACATGGCCGTTTTTAATGGCATTGAAAAAAACAAAGTTTTTCTCGACGTGATTCTTCTCAAGCCTGCCTTGCCTACACACAGCGTGGCGAATGTGCTATCTCCATTCTCAACACTAGTTTTACCAGAACGAGCGCTCCCATCTCATAGCTTGCTTCTGAGAATGCGTTTTTTTCCTGTCATTAAAGTGTACACACGGCCGTTTTTCATGACGACGTAACAAAACGACGAGAAAAAATAGAGCATGTTCTAAAAAATTTTAATGGCCATTTTTCTCATCGAGAAAAATGCTCTGGACCCTACACACGATCGTTTTTAATGACCAATTTAAAAAAATGGCATTTTTCTCGTCATGAAAAACGGTCGTGTGTACGCGGCATTAGAGTCTGTTGTCCAGAGTGATCACTGGTTTCAAATAGCGGTTTTCCCCCAGTAGTATCAGCTGGTATTGATAAATTCAAAAACCTTGTAGTCTTCCTCGATGAGCACAACATACAACACACAGGTTGGACTGGGTGGACCAGTGACTTTTTCTAACCTTATCTACTGTATATAACTTTAGCCAGATGCTGAGCTACAGCAATATGGAGAAGAAGACAATGGGCTTCATTTACAAAGCGGTATCTACTGCTTTAAGCAATGCAGCAAAATACCGCTCACTGTTTTTTCAATTTTTTTTCAGGTATGCACAAAAAAACCTTCTAAAATACTGCATGCAGTATTTTGGCATATTGTGCAGTATTTAAGGTAATTTACCACATGTGTCGTCATATCCAACAGGGAGGCACTTATATTCTGATGCACACACACTTTTCAGGGCCTTGGCAGCAGTGAGTGATGGAGGAGAGCTCATCAGAAAAGCCCAACATCCTGGATGTGGTTGAGCACATGGTAAAGCACTTTCCTTTCAATAGCCTCATTTGTTTTCGCAGTTATGCACTTTCCTGTTTTGTTTCTAGGACAGGTTTCTCCTTACTTCCGGGACACATTGCATCATTTCAGCTTCATCCTCATTTTTGCATGTTTAGGCCCCTTTTTAGCTGTACACTTCTGTGTCCCTCACTGCTAGCTGCACAAGTTTCATTCTTGTTTGCCCCAAATTGCCCAGTGTAAATTGTTCGGCCTTTCTTCCCCATTTGCATACTTGGCAACAGTCCCGATTTTCTCGGGACAATCCCGATTTTTGGACCCTTGTCCCGATCGGAGTCCACCCCCCCTCTCCACTGAACACACAGGGAAAGATGGGAAAGGGAGCTGCCGCCAATCCTCCATCCATGTGTCTGAAAAGAGGGGACACCAGATGTAAGTAGGGGCTCCGCTGGGGACACCTGGTGTAAGGAGGGGCTCCACTGGGGACACCTGTCGTAGGGAGGAACTCTGCTGGGAATGCCTGGTGTAAGGAGGGACTCTGTTGGGGAAACCCGGTGGCAAGTGACACACTCAGGGCATCCACTGATTCGGCATTATAGTGAGCTGAATGATTTCATTTTATATTACAATGTAATAATAGAAATAATGCGCTTCAATCATCGCGACACCATAACAACTATGGTGCCGGGATGATTGAAGCGCTAACACCAGGTGTTTGGAGTATCTTTATCTGCTGATTGTTAAACTTTATGGAATACACATTTCTATTGTGGTGTAGGATCTGGGCCTGCTGTCCATTCATCCCTCTTTCTTTACTTCCCTCTCTCTCCTTCCCTTCCTATTTCTTTCTTTCTACCTCCAGCACTCGTTCATCTCAGACTCGAGCCACACCCCATTTAAGCCACACCATTGTTTCATTTAAACCACACCCATTTTTTGCCACAGCGCACAAAGCGTGACAGATTTCTTTCTCGTACATCACGGGACACAGAGCGACATAGTCATTACTAATGGGTTATATAGTTACCGTCAGGTGCTGGCACTGGCAACTTCCAAAACCGGAAGTACCCTCCCCTATATAAGCCCCTCCCATCCGGGAGCACCTCAGTTTTTTGCCAGTGTCTAAGGTGTTGGCCAAGAAGAAACATGTGTTTTTCACTGAGCTTGCGTACAGGTTCTTTTGGGCCTCAGTAAGCTATTCCGGATCCGACCAAAAAAGCTTCATAGCTAAACGGTCGGTACCCGGGCCTTGCAGAGAAGAGCAAGGTTCTGCCTGTAATGCTTCTCTTAGGAGAGCTGGACCCTGGGATCCAGAGCTCTGGTCATACCCACGACCAAGATGTTTTCTGTGCAGGGTGCTATACAGGTCCAGGGGAGTGGAATCCTTGGGAACCCGGTCCCTGAAGGTTTGATTACAATGCCTGCCGTGATAGGTGAAGTTTGGGCTTTTGTGGACCAAACAAAGTCCTGCGGCGGGGAACAGGTAAGTGGGGGCCCCCAGGAACTTGGTTCTATTGGGGGACCCCCAAGCCTAATTTGTCTTTCTGTCTGTTACCTAACGGTATTCCCGCTAATATCTGTGCATGCCTGTAACTACTAAAAAAATGTAATAATTTTTAATGGTGGTCAAGAAAAAAAAAAAAAAAAGAATGTTTTTTTATATATGTTTAGTATATTAAACTGCGGTACCTGTGTTTGTCCACTAGAGGCCGCTGTGGAATGTTTTTCTTGTCCTATGGACTAGTTTCTTCTCAGAGAGCAAAGTCCAGGCAGCTGGTGAGTTCTCCTACAGGAAACTGTTTCCTCTGCCATGTTGCAGTGTTCGTCTATCCCCCGGCCTGCGGCAAAGGGGGCCCTGGCTCCTGTCCCTGGTTTCCATGTTTGAAAATTAGCGCCGAGGCGCACGTGGCCGCGCGCGTGCACGCGCCTCTATATATAGAGGTGGCCGGAAAAAGGGGCGGGGCCTGGGGGATGACGCTCTGTGCGCGCCGCAGTGCTTCTGCGCATGTGCGGGCGTCCCAGTAGGTTTTTAAAAAGCCACATTATTGCAGTAAGCTGGCTATGAAGTACAGAGACAGAGCTGGCAACATTTAAAGGCATACAGCAAGCGGTTGATACAGGCATCCCCTAGAAAGGCACATTAGTAGACACCAACTGTGATATAGCAGCAATTGTGCTAGACTATTCTCAGTAAAAGTGGTGTATTACGGCTGGAATACCTCAGCTTTAGGCTTAGGAATATGCCGTCCAGTAGCTCCGGAACTGAATCTTCCAGGAAGCGAAGGGGGTCTCATCGGGCTCTGAGGATCTTGGGCATACTCCTGCTGCACCAGTCTCCCCTGAAGTTCAGAGGTAAGTGACCGTAGAGACCCCGCAGGGGTACTTGGTACTGTGGCTGTCCTCAGTCACCTGCTCCTGTGTATGTAACAGAGGAGGTTTTTTCCTCAGCTCTGGGAGGATTAGAGAGAGATTGTCAAAATTTATCGCTGCCTCCCTGTCAGGGAAAGCACGCCCGATCTCCGTCTCCTCCTTCAGAGTGCCTGTTAGCAGAGCAACAGTCCCATACAGGGATCGACCTGCCTGAAGGGGATCAGGATAAGGTTGATTCTGTTATAGAGGAATCAACAGTGGGGGAACCTTTTCTCAGCATCTCAAGCTGAAAGATTATGGGTTCAGTCTCTGACTAACATGGTCCGATCAGCATTTAAAAATGCACCTTGCGGAACCATCAACCACTACTGTATCCTCGTTGGGGTCGCTAGAAGCCCCCAGACTGTTTGTTCTTTTCCACTTCACCCTTTACTGAAAGGGCTCATTTACCAGGATTGGGAACGTCCTGAGAAAATATTTATTCCCCCAAGAGATTTCCGGTGGTCTATCCCATGGAGGATAAGTTCATCAAAAAAAAAAAAAAAAAATGGAAGGTCCCTACAGTGGACGCAGCCATCTCTTGTATGTATAAATCACTGACATGTCCAGTGGATAATGTCCAAATGTTCAAGAACCCAATAGATAAAAGATTGGAGTCCTTATGAAAATCTGCTTGGTGATACAACCAGCAGTAGCAGCTATTGGGGTCTGCTAAGCAGTGAAGGATCAGTTGAAACAGGTCTTGAGGGACTTGACAGATCAGCAGGCTTTGCCCTAGCTGATCTACCTAGAGCCTTAGGCTTTGCGGTTGACGCCATAGAGGATTCAGTCCATCAGGCCTCCCGCCTTACGCTGTCTATAGTACATATGCGTAGGCTCCTATGGCACAGAAACTGGTCTGCTGAAGCTCCCTGTAAAGAATGGCTGGTTAGCGTCCCATTTCATGGTGAACGCTTATTCAGGGAAAACCTGGACAAATATATCCAGAAAATTTCCAGCGGTAAAAATACGCTCTTGCCGGTTAAAAGCAGAGTTAGAGGTCCCTCTTTAAGAGGCCTGCTTCTCCAATCCCGGGGGTAAAAAACAGGGACAGTAGCAGGGTAATGAGAAACCCTGGGTCAGGGGAGGTACAAAACCTCCCCCAAAGTTAAATTCATTGAAGCCCCCACTCAGTCGGGTGGGGGGAGGACTCCAGTTGTTCGCAAAGAGACCTGGCGGGACACGATCAAGACAGATAGGTGCTCTCCGCAGTAGGTTTGGGATACAGTTTGGAGTTAAAAGACTCTCCTCCTTCCCATTTTGAGGTCAAACGTGCCAAGGGATCCCCGGAAGAGAGAGTCCCTCCTGTTGGCACTAGAACAACTATTGCTCCAAGGAGTAATTATGGAGGTTCCCCTGGAAGAATGAGGGTTCGGGTTTTACTCAAACCTCTTTACAGTCCCGAAGCAAACGCGGACGGGAGGCCCATATTAATTCTAAAAGGGCTATACAAATTCCTGTATATCAGGACTTTCCGATGGAGTCGATCCGATCGGTGGCCACTGCCCTACAAGGGGAGGATTGGTTAGCCACGATCGACATCAAAGATGCTTATTTGCACATTCCCATCTTTCCAGTCCACCAAAAATTTCTACGCTTTGCAGTAGAAGGGCGCCATTTTCAGTTCAGAGCCTTACCCTTCGGTTTGGCCACAGCACCAAGAGTGTTCACAAAAATTCTGGCCCTTTATTGGCCAATCTAAGAACACAAGGTGTAATGATAATGGCATATCTGGATGACTTGTTGCTGATAGACCACTCAGTGAAAAAACTAGACGTGGTCGTTCACAAGACGATCAAGTATCTGGAATCTCACGGTTGGATTATCAACCGAGACAAGTCAGCCCTAAAAACCAGTCAAAAGTCTGGAATACTTGGGGCTAAGGTTGGATTCAGGCCAGAGAAAAATATTCTTGCCTCGAGGAAAGGTGTTGTCTTTGAAAGATTTGATCCACTTAGTGGGTACAAAAAAGACAGCCGTCCATACGCCTGTATATGAGGCTGCTGGGAAAAATGGTGGCATCATTCGAAGCAGTACCCTACGGTCAATTCCATTCAAGGAATTTGCAAGGGGCCATACTGTCAGCCTGGAACAAAAAAGTTCAGGCCCTAGACTTACAATGTCCTTGTCCCCTTCCGTTCGCAAGAGCCTCCGTTGGTGGTGGGTTCCCCAGAATCTGGAAAAAAGGAAATCCTTCAGTCCGATTTCTTGGAAGGTGGTCACTACAGATGCCAGCCTTATAGGCTGGGGAGCAGTACTGGAGCAATAGTCTCTCCAGGGCAGATGGTCGGATGCAGAAAAGGCCCTGCCCATCAATCTCTTAGAGATACGAGCAGCCCGGTATGCCCTAGTAGCATGGACATCCAAACTCCAAGGGTCCCCTGTCAGAATTCAATCAGACAATGCCACAGCAGTGGCATATATCAATCATCAGGGGGGCACCAGGAGTCGTGCAGCCCAGAGGGAAGTAAATTACATCCTGAAATGGGCAGGAAAAATATGTCCCAGCCATATCTGCGGTATTCATTCCAGGAGTGGAGAATTGGAAGGCGGACTTTCTAAGTCGCCAGCAATTAGGCCCAGAGGAAGGGTCCCTTCACCCCGAGGTTTTCTGGACAATATGTCAGCGGTGGGGAACATCGGATGTAGATCTTCTAGCATCCAGATTCAACGCAAAGGGGGATAGGTTTGTCTCTCGGACAAGGGATCCCCTAGCTTGCGGCTCGGATGCCCTAGTGTTCCCTGGGGATCAGTTCAAGCTGATATATGCATTCACACCGCCACAATGGTTACCTCGATTACTCCGCAGAATCAGGGTAGAAAAGAAACCAGTGATTCCGGTGGCTCCAGCGTGGCCCCGAAGAGCGTGGTACGCGGAGATTGTAAAATTTCAGTGGGGAGTCCTTGGACTCTCCCACGTCGTCCGGCTTTCGCAAGGACCGATATACCACCCTTCCTTACCAGCCCTAGGTTTGACGGCCTGGCTATTGAAGCCCACATTCTAAAAAAGAGAGGGCTCTCTAATGCTGTGATATCTACCAGAACGGATACTTTGTTTATTCTGCGGGAAGGCCCCAGAAAGGGTCAGGCAGCGTCAAAGTCTTCTTTAGCCAAGTGGATTCGACAGGTCATTATGCAAGCTTATGGCTTGAGAAGGAGACCGCCTCCGTTCAAAGTTAGAGCGCACTCCACGAGAGCAGTTGGAACTTCATGGGCAGTGCATCACCAGGCCTCCCTGGCTCAAATCTGTAAGGCCGCAACATGGTCTTCGGTACACACGTTTACTAGGTCCTACCAGGTGGACGTTAGAAGTCAGGAGGATGTCGCCTTTGGGCGCAGTGTGTTGCAGGCCGCAAAAGATCCTCATGTCTGATAGCGCTCAGCTTATATATGGTGTATCCCCCCCCTCATTTGGCATTGCTTTAGGACATCCCATTAGTAATGACTATGTCGCTCTGTGTCCCGTGATGTATGAGAAAGAAAATAGGATTTTTATAACAGCTTACCTGTAAAATCCTTTTCTTGGAGTACATCACGGGACACAGAGCTCCCGCCCCTCTTTGGGGACACTTATTGCTTTGCTACAAAACTGAGGTGCTCCCGGATGGGAGGGGCTTATATAGGGGAGGGTACTTCCGGTTTTGGAAGTTGCCAGTGCCAGCACCTGACGGTAACTATATAACCCATTAGTAATGACTATGTCGCTCTGTGTCCCGTGATGTACTCCAAGAAAAGGATTTTACAGGTAAGCTGTTATAAAAATCCTATTTTTCCTTTGCCCACAACACCACGCCTAAAAATTAATGACCCACCCCCTAATTATAATAAGACTCCGCCTACAGACAAAAAAAAAAGTGTCCCTCTAAATTTTTTGATAATGTTGGCAACTATGCATTTGTTTGGACCTGTGAAGCATGCCCCAACATGTTTGCTGTGCATTTGTTTGCTATGGTTTAGAATAGGAAACGTAGATAAATCCTGTATTTTTAAATTCTCTCACATGTACAAATGTCAATAGTTTGCTGAAAATATTAGATGTGCAGAACGGAAACATTTGTTTAGTTTCGAATAGATTCGTTATGTTACCAATTTTGTTTTGTTATAGAATTTGTTTAGTTTGGTTTCGAAATACGTTTAGGCCCCTTTCACATTGAGGAGTTTTTCAGGTGTTTTTGCGCTAAAAATAGCGCCTAAATACCGCCTGAAAAACTCCTGACCTGCAGTCTCAATGTGAAAGCCAAAGTGCTTTCACACTGAGGCGATGCGGTGGCAGGACGAGAAAAAAAGTCCCGCTAGTCGCATCTTTGAGGCGGTGAAGGAGCGGTGTGTATACCACTCCTTTACCGCTGCTGCCCATTGAAATCAATGGGACAGCGCGACTATACCGCCCACAAACCGCTGCTGTAGCAGAGGTTTGCGGGCGGTTTTAACCCTTTTTCGGCCGCTAGCGGAGGTTAAAATCGCACGCTAGCAGCCGCAAATTGCAGCAAAAAGGACGGTATAGCGCCGCCAAAAATAGTGCCAGTGCACCTCCCGCCCCAGTGTAAAAGGGGCCTTAGTTTAGTCAAATTTTAGTTTTTTTTTCTTTAAAATTTGTTTCATTTATAAATTTTCTAACGAATTCCAACTTTTCAGAACGATTAGAATTTGAATCGGTCGAAAAAACGAATTAGAATTCTGTGTGAATAAATAGCTGGTTGCTGAGCAGCGGGACGGGAAGCCAGCCGCCCGCATCCTTAACAACCATGAGTCATCATCTGTAAGCATGCTTCCCCATATAAAGATAAAGAATGCCGGCAATTGCCTGGCAATAGAAAAATGTTTAAAAAAATGGCGTAGGGTCTTGTAGCTGGGTGGCCCTTGCCTATATAACAGCTGTCAAAGCGAAGAGAGGGCAGGCGGCGGGTAGCCTCTTAGGAAGCAAAGCGTTTTTTGCCAACTTTCAATTTTTCGGGTCGGTGGGCATCGTGATGGACATTGAGGGACACTTTTCTTTCTTAATAAAGGATTTGTCAAAAACTGTTTCCTGTGTTTCTTACTTTTTGACACTTATTTAGTGAATGGGTAAGGGTACGATGTATCTGATACCCATTCACAGGGGGGGGTGGGATCAGGATCAGGGGTCCCCTTGTTAAAGGGGGCTTCCAGATTCTGATAAGCCCCCCACCTACAGACCCCGACAACCACAGCAACCAAAGCACCCACTCCCCCATGAGGGCATGTGGTCTGGTATGGTTCAGGAGTGTGGGAGCTCGCTCGTCCCCCCCCCTTTCCTGACCTGCCAGGCTGCATGCTCGGATAAGGGTCTGGTATGAATTTTGGGGGGGACCCCACGCCATTTTTTTAACATCTTTCTATTGCCGGGCAATTGCCGGCATTCTTCATCTTTATATTCATCTGTCAGTGGGGAAGCCGGCTGACAGATGATGACTCATGGTTGTTAAGGACGCTTCACGCCGGGAACCCTGCTCTGTCCTATTGGCCCCGGCTGTCGGGAGAGGAGGAGGGAGCCCTGCGGTGATGTCACGGGCCGTGGCCCGGATTCCCCGAAGTGTTAAAGGATACCTGTCAAAGGTGCCAATTGTGGCACCGGAGGGGGGGGGGGAGGAATTCGATGAGCGGAAGTTTACACTTTAGGGTCAATCAAGGAAACATATTATTAATGTCCTGTAAATCTCTCAGCAGATCTGTCTTTCACACGATTCCACAATCTTGGCAAGTGACAAAGAAGAGTCACAAAGGGCCAATACTCAAGAGAAGAAAAACAACATTTATTGCTGAATCAAGTCAATGACATAGATAGCAAAGTGGATGATAAGGCTGCAGACCAAACTTACGTGCCCTGTTTTTAGGAACACTCAAGTGACAGCAGTAACTGTTGCATGAAGACAGCTCGAACAAGAGCAAATAAAACCACACATCAGGTAAGTTCCAGTGACACCAACGACAAGCAAATATCCACTACCCCTAACGAGAAGAGGAAACAAAAAGATGGTTGACAACAAAATCTGAAGTTCACATATGCAGAGAATGTGGTGTTGGTCAAGTATATGACTTCTGCATACGACAAGCTGCTGGGTCCCCACATGCTGAAGAGTGATAAAGCTGGGAAAAGGAAACTGTGGAACAAAATTACCAGAGCTGTGAATTCAGTGGGAGTAGCACCAGCGGGTGAGTAGAGAATGTGAAAAAGAGATACCAAGATATCAAGGGCAACATCAAGAAGAAACTTGCCTTGGTCAAGAAGGAAAGTTTAGTCTGATTGGGTGTACTGACATTAGAAAGCATGACTACAAATATTTTTCAATTTTTCTCAAGTAAATGTCACGTCATCTTTTCTAATGTACATCTTACATGTCTATCTTGTTTGCTTGATTGCTTATCTAATTTCTTCTAGGCAAAAAAAATGGTGGCAGATTACCAGCTTATGTTCAGCTGTTGGAGTATTGTTATGTCCCTTAGACACGGGGTCTCTCAGGGTGTTGCTATCAATGCTGCCAGTATCTGCTCAGCAAGTTACACACTGGCCGGATGAACTTCTTAACCATGGAGAGGGTTTATTACTCACTCAGAACATGATGACTTGTTACATGGAGGAGTCCTAATACCACAGGCTTCTGTCATTACCAGATCAATGCATCTATGCTGCTGCTGCTTCTAGTCTCACACACACACACACTCTTACTTCCTGGTACAGCCCCTCCCCCAGCATGCATCAGGGGAAAAGGGTGAAGGGTCACAGTGTTCCAGCACAAACATCACATCTCCTCTTTTTCCCATATAAAAATAAAAAAAAAAACATAACAAGAGAACAAAATACTCAACACATAAAATACTAAGGCAAGCAGGATCAGTTCAGCAAATAGTATCTCCAACTCAGTTCTGTGGCTTCCGCATCCAGTTATGAGCCCTTTGTCTCTGTTTCCTGACCTCCAAAGTGTCCCGTAAGATTTCAGTGCTTTGCCAAAGAGGAGTTTGATGTCTTTGGCAGGCAGACTTACAAAGTGGCACAGCCCTATGAGGGGTAGAGGCTGTTAAAGGTTCTGGAGGTGTCAGTGGGCGTTCAACAGACAAATCAGTCTCTGCAACTCCAGGCACATGTTGAGTTGAGAGGTATCTTAATATAGCGCGGTCTTACTCCGAAGGGTCCCGACGCGCATAGCAGAGTTTCTGGGAAAAGAGGACCCAGGAACCAGAAGCATCACAGAGTGGCAGAAAGGGCTCCTCAGGAATATGGTCACCAACCGCTTCAGGGGTTGGTTGTAAACTTGTGGGATCGTGCCAGACACCATGCCATATGTCACCAGTAGAGCCCTGAGTAGACTCTGGTGGTTGGGTAGAAAGAGAGGTCGGGTTTGTTTCTACTGGCAGGCAAATGCACTTTCTCAATTGCGAAAGGTGCCTTCGAACACAAACGCCATTCTCCAGGGGAACAAGGTACATTTGTTGTCCAAGAGGTCCATCAATAATGCCAGGAAGCCAATGAGGCAAAACTCTGTAATTCCGAAACCATACAAGATCACCAGCATGGAATCCAGGACGGCCTGGCGGAGGAGGTGTTGGTGACTGTTCCTGTGGACAAACTAAATCCAGTTTGGTGCGGAGATGCCTGCCAAACATACGAAAAGCTGGGGACAGCCCAGTAGTAGCGTGTTTTGTGTTTTGGTTAGGGTTGTCCCGATACCACTTTTTTAAGACCGAGTACAAGTACCGATACTTTTTTTCAAGTACTCGCCGATACCGAATACCGATACTTTTTTTTAATCTCATGTGTCAGTATTTTTTTTTTTACATTTTTATTTTTTTATTTTTATTTTTTTATTTTTATTTTTTTACAATTTATTTTATTTATTTATTTTTTACAATGCTTTGTTTTTTTAAGGGGGGGTCAGTGTCAGTGTGTGTGTTTTTTTATTTTTTTTACAATAAATTTTTATTTTATTTTATTCTTTTTTTTTTTTTATCAGCCTTGTTGTGGGGGGTTTTGGTGAGATATCAGGGGTCTTAACAGACCTCTGACATCTCCCCTTTGAGACAGGGAAAGGGTCTAGGGACACAGATTCCCCAGTCCCTCTCTCAGCAGCCTCAGCTGCGCTGAAAATGAATGGAGAGAAGACAGCGGCTCCTCTCCATTCATAAACTGAAACATTGTAAACACAGTTTACGATGTTTCAGTTATGTGAATGGACAGAGTCAGTGATGACTCTGTACATCCCGACAAGTAAGGAGCCGGATTTACCGGCTCCTACCTCCGCTCTCCATCCTGAGATACCGAGGGGGTGGAGAAGGAGCACGGAGGGGCACGGCGGCACGGAGGTGAAGGGGGCACGGCGGCACGGAGGTGAAGGGGGCACGGCGGCACGGAGGTGAAGGGGGCACGGCGGCACGGAGGTGAAGGGGGCACGGCGGCACGGAGGTGAAGGGGGCACGGCGGCACGGAGGTGAAGGGGGCACAGCGGCATGGAGGTGAAGGGGGAACAGCGGCATGGAGGTGAAGGGGGAACAGCTCCGGGAGCATTTGAGCAGCAGACAGGCAATTGCATCAGATTCATTTTACTTACCTGCCTGAAGACTCGCTCTGGTCTCTGCCACGCTCTCCGCCTTGGTCTCCGCCCCCCGCCCCGCTCTCCGCCCTGGTCTCCGCCCCCCGCCGCACACTTTCCGTCCTGCTCTCGGCCCTGGTCTGCGCCCCCGCCACGCTCTCCGCCTTGGTCTCCGCCCCCCGCCCCGCTCTCCGCCCCCCGCCGCACACTTTCCGTCCTGCTCTCCGCCCTGGTATCCGCCCCCCCCGCCGCACACTCTCCATCCCACTCTCCGCCCCCCGCTCTGAGAAAAAAAAAGTATCGGACTGGGCATCGGGAGCATTTGCGCGAGTACAAGTACTCGCGCAAATGCTTTGTATCGGTACCGATACCGATACTAGTATCGGTATCGGGACAACCCTAGTTTTGGTACATGGTCAAGAACTCCAGCAGCTTCTCCTCTGACAGTCCAACCTGGTCCAGAGTGGACAGTAAGTGCTTCTTAAATGTCTGCACAAACCGTTATGCCAGCCCAATCGAGGCTGGATGATAAGGAGCTGTTTTGTAGTGTTGGATGCCCAAACCACTGAGGAAGGATTGAAACTCATGCAATGTAAATTGAGTCCCATTGTCCGAGACTATGGCTGTTGGCAAGCCATATTGAGCAAAGAGCTTCCTTAAGACTAGAATGGTATCAGCTGAGGTAACAGAAGGCATTTGAAAAACCTCCGGCCATTTTGAATGTGCATCTACCACGATCAAATACATTTTACCCTGGATTGGGCCAGCAAAATTGAGATGGAGTCTTGACCACGGTTCTGTCGGCAATGGCCAAGGTAGCAGTGTTCCTTTCTTTTGGGGTCGCTGAGCTTGACAGCATCCAGGACATTTGTGCCACATAATCTTCAATTGCTGTGTCCATTTGTGGCCACCAAACATAGCTCCGGGCTCGCTGCTTCATGCGCACCACACCAGGATGGCCCTCATGCAGTATCCTTAGCATGGTTGGTTGCAAATACTGAGGTATAATCACTCTGTTTCCCCACTGTAGGCAACCAGCATTAGTCACAAGCTCACATTTTCTGGCTTACGGACAAAATTCACCTGGGACTTTCTCTGGCCATCCAGCCTGAACATATGAGAAAATCTGAGACAAGAAGGGATCTGTGACTGTATGTCTGGCAATTAAGGAGGTGGACATGCAGGATTTCGGCCTGTGTATTTCCACTATGCGTACGTCTCTTGGTGAGTGGTCTCCAATTGGCAATCTGGAAAATGCTTCTGCATTACCATGGGCATCATGGGAGCGGTTACAGTCCTAGAGACAGAAGAATTAGGGTGGCGAGGTTTAGGCAGATTTGGGGACAACTGTCTTGGGTGTCGAGTGATAGCAGAGTGGAATATTTCCTCTCCCTGGCTTGCAGGAGTTTCAGGTGGTGCCTTCAGTAGGGTGGCGTGCCATGTAGCCAACTTCATGACCGTAGCAAGGTCAGTGGCTTTCGTCAGAGTCAAGTCGGGTTCTGTAAGTAAACGTTTCTGTATGGCTGGGTCGCAGAGTCCCATAACAAACATGTCACGGAGAGCCGTCTGCAGGTAGTCTCCAAACTGACAAGTGGCAGCTAGTTTACGTAAAGCAATGATATAAGTCTTTATGTCCTCCCCGGCATGCTGCCTTCTACTGTAGAATTTAAACCATTCTGCAATCTCTAATGGCATTGGGTTGTAGTGCTCATGTAGCTTCTGAATTAACTCAGGCAGGGGCTTAGAAGCCGGCTTGTCTGGAGAAATTAGGTCTCGGAGAGTGCCATATGCAGCTTGACCCAATGTTGTGAGGAAAATTGCAACTTTCTTTTCTGCAGCCACACTATTTGCTTCCATATACTGCTCCAGCCTTTCCACCCAGGAGCTCCACGATTCAGCAGCAGGATCAAATGGTTGAATAAACCCTATGAAGGCCATCACAATCCTCGTCGCCACTGTTCTGTCCCTTACACACGGGGTCTCTCAGGGTGTTGCTAGCAATGCTGCCAGTATGTGCTCAGCAAGTTACACACAGGCCGGATGAACTTCTTAACTATGGAGAGGGTTTATTACTCACTCAGAACATGATGACTTGTTACATGGAGGAGTCTTAATACCACAGGCTTCTGTCATTTCCAGATCTATGCATCCATGCTGCTGCTGCTTCCAGTCTCACACCCACACACTCTTACTTCCTGGTACAGCCCCTCCCCCAGCATGCATCAGGGGAAAAGGGTGAAGGGCTACAGTGTTCCAGCACAAACATCACAAGTATGAAAAAAAGCTAATGCACTTTATCCATGAAGAGACAGTTACCGGGCTGCGCCAAGGTTTCAATAACTTACTCAACAAGAGAGGTAAGTACATCATGTTAGCAAATCTTCTAGATGTTAACTTTGCATGTTCAATGTTGATGCTGGGTTCTCACTTGCAGCCCTATTGTATGCTGTCAGGAGGAACTCCCCCCTCCTTCAGAATACAATTGTTTTGGCAAAATTTCCCTAGAGGTGAAAATGGAGCATCTTTGGCCAGTGCTGGATTTATCCTGGACTTGGGTGTGTTTTCAAGAAGGAAAGGGGACGTGTCTGTTGTCTTGCAGATGACCCCACACAAATGGGAATCCTCCTACTCTTTTCAGAGCCAGCAAATGTTCCTTACCTAGGCTTCTCTGCATCTGAAAAACATGACAACGTCAGCGTTGAGGTAGTCAACCTTCTGCCAGCATCCGCAAGTTCCCAAAACAAAGATGACAATTTAGCCCACTCCACCAAACATACGTATACTATATGTCACCCACAAAATCTTGACCGAGAACAACTTGTTTTTGAGCAACAGCAGAGTGAGAAGTTTGACAGAGCTAAAAAAAACAGAACACTTTGAAATGGTACAGAGTAGTTTAAAAGCCATTGAAGTAGCACTTCAGGCCATGTATGCAGGAATTCTTTATAAGTTCAACAGAGTATAAAAAAAAAACTTGATTTACTTGGCGTTAATCCACTGCCTGATTGTGACTCTCCCTGTGCTGTTGCCTTTTCATTACTTTTTGTCTAGTATTTCTTTTTTATATAGGACTCTTGTATTGCACTGCAAGAAAGTGTAACTAAAGGCAACATTATTTTTTTTGGATACAGGAGAGAAGGATTAGAACATCTGCCACTTTTTGTTGCTGTCTGTGCACTGTTAGGGAGATGGACTCTCTCTATTTCTACTGTTTGTCCTTATCAGTGAGAGTGAAAGGACTAGAAAAAAAAACCATTTGGTCTTGTCACTAAAATAATAATAGAGGGTGAATCTCACCAATGGGACACAGGTGGCGAAAACAGACTGAAAGGGGTTCTAACACCCCATTACTGTATCCAAAATGAAAACAATACCAGTTTTGCCCTTAGTTACACTTTCAAGTCCTTTGGGATGTTCTATTTGGCAAAGTAATTGTTATATCCTGGCACATGTGTGCTTTTTGAATATGAAGAATAGGCACTGGGTACTATGTACTAAAACTGGAGTCCAGAGAATCAGGTGTTATACTAACCAATCATCTTCTAAATTCAGCTTGTTCTATGAAGCTTGGACAATAACACCTAGTAGCCGATTGGTTACTAGGCCCAGCTACGCAAGATTGTATGCGCTCTAGTTTTAGTACATCTCTACCATTGTCATTCTAGACAATGTTGAGCCTAGTTCTTGGAGCCTAAACATCGCCTCATTGTTGAGTTGTATTTTAAAGTGGGATGAAACACCCAAGTTTAATGAAGGTTTTGGTAAGCAAACACACAAGAATGTTTTTGTTTTGAGTTCATTTTCATCTAAGATATGTCCAAACACCTTTGTGAAAAATGCACATATTGCTAGTCCATGTGACATATGTTCAATCAAGGGCTCAAAGCTTAAACAAAAGCTGCTGAAACAAACAGCTGGTGTTGAATTGAGAGAGTTACAGACAGCCTGATATTGGGCCACTTTCTGTGTTCCTTTGTAACAACCACAGCCTTTTCACCAAAAGCAGAATACGATTTACACAGAGTAAGAGTTGCTGCATATCCTTGAAAAATAGCTTTATATGAAGCGCTGTCGGACTTGATGGCCACGCTCATCACAATAGGATTTAAGGATTGGTGGAATAGTAGAAATCCTCATCAGTGTCTTGAACCTCAATATCCAGAAACAATCCTGCATGATGAGCTAAGTTGTGAAGGACACAGCAGGCTAAAAACATGTCGCCAACTTTTTCTTAGCAGAAAACCCCCAGCTAGCAAGATACAGCAGAACCTGCTTTTAAGGCCTCCAAAAGTCCGCTTAATGAGACCTCTGGTCTTAGCGAATTGTTACATTCTAGCAAGATTCTGCAGGTGTTGAGCACCTCAAGAGTGGTGTTAACAGCCAGAGCAGACAAGGATAGCCAGAATTACCTACAATACAGTTTGAAGATGCCATGTTTTAAACAATAGTATATCATGATGAGTGTGTAATAACAGGAACATTTCTTTCCTACATTTTGTATTTAATGGCTATGTGTAAAGTGGCTTAGGTGGAAATGGTTAGACCAGTATGAGGATCTGGTGTAGTTTTTCTCAAACAGCCATCACTAGCTCTTAGATTAGCCAAGGGTAACTATCTGATATGTATACTTTGGGGGAGATTTACTAAAACTGGTGTACACAGAATCTAGTGCAGTTATGCCTAGTAACCAATCATCTTCTACATTCAGCTTGCTCAGTTAAGCTTGGACAATAAAAGTTAGTAGCTGATTGGTTACTAGGCACAACCGCACCAGATTTTGTGTGCACTCGTTTTAGTAAATCTCCCCTTTGTCTGCAAGTTGTGAGGAGTGAACACAGGAGTGTAAAATATACTGCCATGTATGATATATGTGACATACATTGAGACATATTTGGTAATACAAAATGTTTTACCAATTATCCAGCCTCTGGGTATTCTGTTAGTGTCAAAATGGTGGTAGCTGTGATTGCCTTAATATGTGGGCTTCATGGTCAGATCCTTGGAAGCCAGTGACCACAATTATGATGAACATTTTGGCATCACAGACAACCTAGATGTTCAAGGAGTGGTACCCCTTCAGTACAGTCTATGGATCAAGAATACCCTTTTTAACAACTACATAACAAATAATTGTATAAAAATGTTGTTTTAAATGTTATTATTGCTGTAAAAAAAGACTTAAAAGATATGTTGGTGTTTTAAGTCATTTTTTAAGTCTGTTTTTACAGTGGCTATATGTTTCTCTGTAATGCACATTAAAGTGGAAGTCCATGCAAAAACTAAAATCCTTGCATCTTTAGCCACCAATATTCTAACATCAACCTCTCTAGCCCTGAAAAGAAAAAATCAGTATACATACATTTTCTACAGGCGATCCGACCCGATCTCCAGTGGCGGAAGCTCTGATCCCACGCTAAGCTGTCGGCCAAGGTTTTGCTGTGTGGGCGGGTGCAGAGGACACGTCCATCAACGGAAGTCCCATAGTAACTCTATGGGTGACGTCACTTCCCATTTATTTTACAGCCGTTGTCGGACGTGTCCTCTGCAGAGCTTCCGCCACTGGAGATCGGGGCGGATCACCTGCAGAAAAGGTATGTATACTGATTTTTTCTTTTCAGAGCTAGAGAGGTTAGCGTTAGAATGTTGGTGGCTATAGCTGCAGGGATTTTAGTTTTTGCATGGACTTTAACTTTAAGGTCAGTAATGACACTCTTGTATTAAAAATTATGCACATGTATTAAAATATGCTGTGACATGTAATGTTATGCATTTTTAAATTGCAGCTGATCTTGTATGCATAGAAAGCACCCCTGAGGAAGAAGGTGCCTTCAAAACGCACCTGGTGCTGTATTTCCTCATTATCTATGCAATTGGAGGCTGTAAATTTATATGTGCAATATTTTGTATGGCTGAAAACTTTTTCAAATCATTTGTATTATTAAAATGTAAAACATTTTTATACAATTTTTGTTGTTGTGTAGCTGTTAAAAGTCCCACTTATTAAAGGGTATTCTTGATCCATGTATTTTTTTATGAATGTTGGCTGCACATTTGCACCATATTCTTCTTCATTATTTAAATCGTGTGAAATAGCGCTAATTACTTTAAAACACAATAATATGTGAATATATGCAATCTAAATAAAATAATATAATACAGTGCATCACAAACAATTAATGAAATATACTAACATGCATCATGATATAAAAAAAAGTCCATATACTTGATACTAATAAAGCTAATACAAGTCCATATAAAGTTGCTGCAATGGAGTACATCCAGATAAATCCAATTATCCAAGGAGCAACTTAATCCTTGTCCCAGCAGGGTGGTAACATGTATGACCAAGATGACCAAATGGATAAAGGAACAGGAATGATAATCCAAATCTATGAGATATACAGATTAAAATGGCAGATTTCTTCTATCCTCCCTCTGTAGTAGTGGCCCCTTACCTCATAGGAAGACCCCACTGGGTCTAATGGAGCATGGAACGATATCCGTCAGGCCAACAGCAAGGGCTCCTTTCTCCTCAGTAACTTCCAAGCAGGGCACCACTGCAATACTGCCTCCAAACACAGCACATGTTTCCTGGAAGGTATATCTCCGGATTCAGGGTTTAAAAACAAGAAAGAAGGATTCCCATAGTGTACTCCATTGCAGCAACTTTATATGGACTTGTTTTAGCTTTATTAGTATCAACTATATGGACTTTTTTTTATATCATCATGATGAATCTTAGTATATTTCATTAATTGTTTGTGATGCACTTTATTATATTATTTTATTTAGATTGCATATATTCACATATTATTGTGTTTTAAAGTAATTAGCACTACTTCACACAATTTAAATATACTTTCTTTGGGTGTTGGACGCAATACAGAAGTTAGCTGCTGTTTACGCCCCATATATATATATATATACACTTATTTTTAGATCTTATTGCACCTTTTTTGCTCAAGCACCTTTTTGTTAGCGCATTAGTACTTTTACTTGCATTCTTCTTCATTGCTTCCATGAGTACAATCTATGACACACATAGATACATAATTACATAGTAGGTGAGGTTGAAAAAAGACAGACACAAGTCCATCAAGTCCAACCTATGACTTGGAATACCAGCTACCACGTAGAAATCGTTCTTAATCTGATTCCACCAGTGGCGGTCCGTCCATAGGGGGCGCCCGGGCGCTGCCCCCCCTCCTGTGGTCACCAAAAAAAAACGGGCCCTTTAAGATTTTTTTTTTAATGTCTTTTTTTCACACATGGCGGCGCGACAATAGTGGGTGCAGAAGCGCCGCTACCGCTCGCTTCTGCGACCGGCCATCACTCACCACAACAATACATAGGTTCATGCATTGCATGAACCTATGTATTGCTGCCGCCCACTATTCAGATGGCCGGCCCCTTGAGCGCCAGCCATCTGAATCACAGCGTCTGGTTGGTCTTTAGAAGTCAGCAGGCTCTGATAGGCTTCACGACTACAGCCTGAGGGCTGTAATCGGCTTCTAAATACCTAATGAGAGGACGCACGGGGGTGCGTTCCCTGGCCAATCAGGTTCACTGGGTCTGGTTACCGGTAACCTGATTGGCTGAAGCGACATTGAGGGCGGGAGAAGACATCGAGGACGGAAGAAGGACGGCGCTGACTCGAGGAAGGTAAGTGCAGGGCTGGGGGGGACAAACTGGCTGTATTATGGGGGACAAACTGGCTGTATATTGGGGACAAACTGGCTGCATTTGGGGGACAAATTGGCTGTATATTGGGGGACAAACTGGCTGTATTATGGGGGACAAACTGGCTGTATTATGGGGGACAAACTGGCTGTATTATGGGGGACAAACTGGCTGTATATTGGGAGACAAACTGGCTGTATATTGGGGACAAACTGGCTGTATATGGGGGACAAACTGGCTGTATATTGGGGGACAAACTGGCTGTATATTGGGGGACAAACTGGCTGTATATTGGGGACAAACTGGCTGCATTTTGGGGACAAACTGGCTGCATTTGGGGACAAACTGGCTGTATATTGGGAGACAAACTGGCTGTATATTGGGAGACAAACTGGCTGTATATTGGGGACAAACTGGCTGTATATTGGGGACAAACTGGCTGTATATTGGGGGACAAACTGGCTGCATTTGGGGGACAAACTGGCTGCATTTGGGGGACAAACTGGCTGTATATTGGGGACAAACTGGCTGCATTTCGGGGACAAACTGGCTGCATTTCGGGGACAGACTGGCTGCATATTGGGGGACAAACTGGCTGTATATTGGGGACAAACTGGCTGTATATTGGGGGACAAACTGGCTGTATATTGGGGGACAAACTGGCTGTATATTGGGGGACAAACTGGCTGCATTTGGGGGACAAACTGGCTGCATTTGGGGGACAAACTGGATGTATATTGGGGGACAAACTGGATGTATATTGGGGGACAAACTGGCTGCATTTGGGGGACAAGCTGGCTGTATTATGGGGGACAAACTGGCTGTATTATGGGGGACAAACTGGCTGTATTATGGGGGACAAACTGGCTGTATTATGGGGGACAAACTGGCTGTATTATGGGGGACAAACTGGCTGTATTATGGGGGACAAACTGGCTGTATATTGGGGGACAAACTGGCTGTATTATTGGGGACAAACTGGCTGTATTATTGGGGGAGAAACTGGCTGCATATGGGGGGGAAACTGGCTGTATATGGGGGGGAAACTGGCTGTATATGGGGGGGAAACTGGCTGCATTTGGGGACAAACTAGTGGCGTTTGGGCACAGTGGCTGCGTTTAATGGGCACAGTGGCGGCAATTGATGTTTTTTTTTTCAGTTTGTTTGCGCCCCCCCAAAAAATTTGAGCACCAGCCGCCACTGGATTCCACTCCTGACATGTGGTAGGCATGTATATAGATTTGGGGGCAATTTGCCTGAAACCCTGCAGGGCCTTAGCAAGCAAATGTGAAAAAGATGGTTGGAATAGTCGAGCCAACTCTCCAGCTACCATCTCATAGGAGTCATTGCTAAGAAAGTGCAGGACAGCCAGCAACTTGCTTATGGGTGGAATGGCGTGACTGTGCAGGGTGGTTGGCTACAGAAACAGCAGCATAATCAGCTCCTTAGACAGACAAAATTTAGTGAGCATTTCTGCTTCAGGGAAATCATCCAGCAAGGTGTGCTGCTTAAAGTAACGTGGACAAATGACAACCACTCTTCTTTTTCTCCTCGCTCTCCTTAGAATTTCATTAAAAAAACTCCAAATGTGAATGTAGACTAGCCAAATGCTCATTAGAATGTGAAGTGGCGCCCTATTTTAAACATTTCCATGTCCTGCCCATTGAGGAGACCAAAGTCATAATGTCCATCATTACCACATGTCTGGACCACTATTTAATTACCGCATGCAATTATTTTCTTCTCTAGATTGAGTTTAAAACACCTTTTCATGCCATATTTACCAAGTGTTTTTAGCGTTTTGTGGTAAATACCAAAAACAGTATAGCGAGTTGACAGTTTCAGGATCACATGTAATAGTTAGGGAATATGTGTCCGGAGAACAACTGCATGCAATCTGCTTTAGTTAATGGAGCCCATAGCCTTTTATCCTTCTCTCCCTCTTCCGAGATACTGATGTAGTGCTACACTTTTTTTCTCTAGCCAGCAGGGGGAGAGCTAAAGCCAAATAAGCCCATAGACTTCTATGCAGAGTGCTGAGAATGCTGATAGTTGTAGTTTTAGGAATAAGTATTTTTTTCTCGGTTAATTCCTCTAGACGAAAGGAGCATTACAACCTTACTATACATCGAAAGGGGGAGTTTTATAAGCTGACTGGAGATCAGCTTTAAACCTTCAAAAGTAAGACCGCAATAACAGTTCCAGTAACTCTACACTGACAGGCTCCTTTGAAAACTGCAAGTCAAATATGTGCAGTTAACATAAAAATGTATTAAATTTAGCAAACAAATGAGGTCATAGAGCCCACCTTAACATACTTCCTCCTATTACTGTAGGCTCATGTTACATAATTTACAGAAAAAAAACTTACCATTCTAAATATTTGTAAAGGTTTTTTACCCTGATGTTAATTAACAAGAAAAAAAAATATAGTATATAAAATCTCCTTTTAGATTTTGCCCCAGGGTCCTGCAGCTCATTACTAGTTACTCCTGTCAATATCATATGAAGCCATAGCAGGCAGCTTTTGAGCTAGCACTCCTAATTTTAAAAGACATGCTATGTATGATCAGAGGTACATTAGTTCAAAAATTAAAGCAACATAATTGTTATTGATTAAAATATACAAAATGGTGTTTACAAAATAAACAAAGAAACCATAAAAACAATGTAAAATATTTACCATTGTTTGTCGTCATGCAGTTATTTCAAGATGCCAATTTGAAATATAAATTCAAAATAAATTAATCCTTTGAAGTGTATTTTTTTTACCTCACTAGAAGATGACCTTACTCTTGTCATATGTTTTGCTAGCACAAGCAGTATAGATGATTTTAACATCTGACACCTTTCCCTCTAGTTCAAGAGGCCATCCACTCATCTGGCAAAGTCCCTGGTCCAATTTCACAAACAATCATTAAGGCATTTAGCATTTTTCAAGCCAATAAGCTCATTCTTTGAAACTTTAATTAGCAGTAATCAGTGACAAGGAAGGTAGAATATATGGGGCTGGAAAGAAAAAAAGAGACAGACTGTGATAAAGAAGAAACTCCATGGTATCAGCAAAATCTGGTTGATTTACTAGAGCTTTATGTCCTGAAGGTTAAGACCCTGTATGTGCTAAACTCCAAAGGTCTGTGTCAAGGGAAATAAAAATAAATAAAATTGTTAATTAATTCAAACTTGGGTTTCATCTCCTGCCTGCAGCACTAGGTAATGATGCTGGCAGAGGTGTTTCCATGGCAACCAAAATATTTTTAGTCACAAAAATGATAAGCGTTGAAATGCGTGGAGTGCAAGGAGGAAGGGAGCTTCCCCCTACCTCTCTTCAAGACATGTTGATTCTGTGGTTCTGTCTTTTTTTGCATTAAAGCATCTCCTGTGCTCTTGCCTGCTTAAATTGCACCTGTATTTAAAGCAAACCTGCCATTGAAATACAATTATCTAATACTAGCTCTGAACAGTAAGCACTATAAATATCCTGCATACATTTTTCATTGCTTCTCAATCATCTTCTGTGCAGCTTTGGATGAATGGAGGAATCTCCCCAGAACATTGCAATCTGACAACTGAGTGCAGCTGATTAGCAGCTGCAGTCGATTGGCTGTAGCCGCTAATCCAGAAGTCAAAGGATTGACTTCTGTTGAACCGGACAGATTTTGATCAGTCTATGGCCAGCTTAAAACAATCAAACAACAATAAACAAATACGTAGAATTGTGTGACTTGGCATGAGGATACCTGCTTAGTATACACCGAGTGAGAGGGGAAGATCCTAACTTGGCAATGGTGAATACCAGGTTGCTTTGGAGTGGGGGCACCTATAAAAAACATGGGTATTCTGCTGCAGGCCCTAAACAAGTTCCCCCAAGTTGATAACTGTTTGAGAACAAGGTCTTCCAATGCAACATGTGGCCTATCTGACCTATTCCAAAGGCCATTACCACTTGCGGAATTGGCAGGTGATGATTTTCCACTGTCAGAATTTTGTGAAGTTACATCTTCAGCTTCTCACCACATGCTGGCTACTGTGGAGACATTAATTGAGGCAGTGCTTACTAGTCTCTGGCTAGACACATTTAGCGTTGCACACCACCCACATATCCACATAAAAAAGGCTATTGCTAGAAAACCTTTTCCTATTTTTGATCAGGACAATTGGGTGTTATACAGTGATTGGCCCAACTCTCAGGAGGTTATTCACTCCTCCTGACAATTTTAATGTTTGGTACCCTATTGAAGTGGAATGGAAGAAAAAGCCTGTTCCCACTGTGGAGCCAACCATTCTTGCAATAAATATTCAATCTGCTATGTCTATTGAGTGTATTCCCTGCATTAAGGAATCTCTTATTAGGCATTTGGGGACTCTTTATAAGTCTTCCTTTGCTTTAGCACAGGGGTGCCCAACCTTTTGAAGAGCGAGGGCCACTTAAGCAACTTGGTAACCAGTCACGGGCCACAATGGGCGGAGTGGGCAGATGACAGGTCACGGCTATTCTATAGGCCCTCTGATTCGATCTGCCCAGATGGAAGGGGACAAATTCCCTTCAGTTTTTTTTTGCGGATCAGATTGGAGGCAGGCGGGCGTAAGCAGACAAAAGTCTGTTTATATCTGCCGCTCTATAGGAGGTTAATTGAGGGTCCGTTTGGGTCAGGCCGATCGTGTGAAATGGGCCTAAGACTGCTTTCACACTGATGTGCTGCGGTTTACGCACACCGCGGGTGCAGTGTTGTGCACCTGTGTCTATCCTGCGGGCTAGCTGAACTTTGTCATAGACTCCACTGTAGAGGAAGCATCGGCTTATGGGGCTCTGCTCTGCAGCTGCTTTCTTCCTCTACCACCAGCTTCATTCACAACACTAATGCTGTGGTATGGCGGGTCTGCAACCTGCGATCTGGGCTTGCCAACCCGCCATTCCAGAGCAGGAGGTCGCGGGCCACATCAGAGGGCTCCGCGGACCACATGTGGCCCCCGGGCCACTGGTTGGCCACTCCTGCTTTAGCAGGTTCAGCCCTGAAACCTTGTCAGTTGCCCAGACTATGGCAAACTAGACTGAAAAACTCAATAGTGAACTGTCTTCCTATATAATCCCACTTGCTACAAGATCATGACTCTTGTCTCCAGCCCTTCATTCTGTGAAAAACATGTGCAGAGTGTAATTTATCAAATCTGCAGAATGTCCTTACTTTCTGTGCATATAGACAGAATTGTATGGCCTAAAGCAGGGGTGCCCAACTGATGGCCCGCGAGGCATATGTGGCCACATGTGACCCACAATGCCCTCTGATGTGGCCCACCACCTCCTGCTCTGGGATGGCGGGTCAGCAAGCCCAGATTGCGGGTTCCTGACCCGCTATCTCCGAGCATCAGCATGAAGAATGGAGCCGGCACTAGGAAATGCATCAACGTCATCATGTCATGTGACCTGGCTTCCCAGCTCATTCACACAGCTAATACATCTGCCACTGCATATGGATCTGATAGCGTCTATGAAGACTTCATGCATGGCATCAGCTTCTTACCAGCACTGACATCTGCAGTCACTTGGGAGTAGTGATGAGCCGAACACCCCCGGGTTCGGTTCGCACCAGAACCCGCGAACGGACCGAAAGTTCGAACGAACATTAGAACCCTATTAAATACAATGGATGCGAACGTTCGAATTCTAAAGTGCTAATTATAACAACTATTATGCATGTTATTGTCCTAAAAAGGGTTTGGGAACCCGGGTTCTGCACCAGGGGACATGTATCAATGCAAAAAGAAGTTTTAAAAACGGTCGTTTTTCGGGAGCAGTCATTTTAATGATGCATAAAGTGAAAAAAAAAAAGTCAAATATTCCTTTAAATATCGTACCTGGGGGGTGTCTAAAGTATGCCTGTGAAGTGCCACGTGTTTCCCGTGTTTAGAACTGTCCCTGCACAAAATGACACTTCTAAAGGAAAAAAAAGCCATTTAAAACTGCTTGCGGCTTTAATGTAATGTCTGGTCCCGGTAATATGGATGAAATTCTTTAAGAAAAATGGCATAGCTACCCCATGACCCCCCCCCTACCCCAGCCCATTACCAGCCCCTTTGGGTCTTGTATGGATATTAAGGGGAACCCCGCACATAAAATAAAGGCCCTATATACTCTGAACAGCCCTATACAGGCGGTGCATACAAGACAGGGACTGTAGGTTTGTTCTTATGTAGAGTCTGTTTGTAATTTTGAACAGGTACATTGTTGAAGTGTAGCTCCAGACCAAAAATCTATTTTTAAACTTTTTGGAAAACATAGGTAAGGGTTATCACCCCTGTAACATTTGTTTTGCTGTCTGTGCCCCTGTTCAGAACATTTCACCTCACTTTCCGTCCCAATGACAACTCTTTTTGAAATGTGGTCTTTTTCTTGAAACAAGGATTGCTGATAAAGCATCAGTACAGAGGAGACACCTTTCTCCCATATTTATTCTTACAGGAGAGAATTTTCCTTCCTAGTGGTAGATTTCCTCTCACTTCCTGTTGTCTTCTTGCGTTTGCAAGTAGGAGTCGTTTGTAAGTTGGATGTTTGAAAGTAGGGACCTGCCGTATATACTCTGCAGAAATAGGCCCCTTAGTTGTTGGTGTTGGCACAACACTGTAAGCACTCACAGTTACTCTTGGTTGGTGCTGGAACGCCCTGCTGTCAACTATTATATCAGGAATTTTAATTACATATAATTGTTGAACAGTGGTAGTAAAAATTGGGCCTTTGATGGTGGTGCTGGTGCCACAACACTGTAAGCCCTGACAGTTACTCTTGGTGGGTGCAGCAATGGGCCCTGCTGTGAATTATTAGATCAAGAATTGTAATTACATGCCCCTGTTGAACAGGGGCTGAAAAATTGGGCCTTAGGCACTGGTGGCACAACACTGCAACCCCTCACAGATACTGTACTTGGAGCACAGCAATGAGCCCTGTTGCAAAGTATTGCTTCAAAAATTGTAATGACACGCCCCTGTTAAACAGGGGCTGAAAAATTGGGCCTTAGGCACTGGTGGCACAACACTGCAACTCCTCACAGATACTGTACTTGGAGCACAGCAATGAGCCCTGTTGCAAAGTATTGCTTCAAAAATTGTAATTACACGCCCCTGTTAAACAGGGGCTGAAAAATTGGGCGTTCGGCACTGGTGGCGGCACCCAGAAACAAAAATGATCTTACAAGCTATCATCATCAATCGTATCATTGAGGACTCGGAGGAGGAGGATAGCCAGTCAACATAACAGCACAGGCACTCAGCATCAGCATCAGTCTTGAAGGGATGTGACATGTTAAAATCAATTAGTCTGTTATATCAGCATCAGGTGTGTGGTAGCTGGTGGTGATCCAAGACTGGTTCATCTTGATGAAAGTCAGTCGATCAACCGAGTCGGTGGACAGGCGCACCCTGTGATCCGTGACAAATCCTCCAGCAGCACTGAATGTGCGTTCCGAAAGAACGCTGGATGCAGGACAGGCCAGTAGCTCAATTGCATACTGTGCAAGCTCTGGCCAGTGATCCATCCTCAAGACCCAGTAAGCCAGAGGATTTTCGGTGGGGAAGGTGTCCAAGTCTGACCTTGCCCCTAGATATTCCTGCACCATGTTTATCAGACGCTGGCGATGGTTGCTGGAACCGATCATACTTTGGGGCTGCGGACTAAAGAATTGTCTGAACGCATCGGTCAGACGGCCACCTTCCCCACCGCTCCTTCTTTGACTGGCCGAAGCCTCAGCAACTCGTTGTCCAGGACCAGGAGTTTGCAACCTCCCAGTCTCTGGGAACGCGTTGCACAGACCTTTCTGCAAGGCCTCCCGGAGTTGTCTCATCCTCTGCTCCCTCTGCGACGGTAACATAAGGTCCGCAACCTTACCCTTGTACCGTGGATCAAGGAGAGTGGCCAGCCAGTAATGGTCCCTCTCCTTGATCCGAAGAATACGAGGATCCTTCCACAGACTTTGCAGGATCAGGGAGGCCATGCAGCGTAGGTTTGCTGAGGCATTCGCTCCGGAGTCCTCTGGGTCACTAAGGACGACATGATCCGCAGCCACCTCCTCCCAGCCACGTACAAGTCCACTGGTTTCTTGGGACTGTAAATCATCCCTAAAAGACTGCTGCTGATGATGCTGAGTGCCAGCCTCCACCTCCATGCTGACACAATCCTCCTCCTCCTCCTCCTCCTCCTCCTCCTCTTCCTGTGCGATGGGTGGGACAGAAGGAACACTGTCTGGGTAAAGGGGGCCTTGAGAGGCAAGGAAGTCCTCCTCTTCCTGCCTCTGTTCTGCCTCAAGTGCCCTGTCCATTATTCCACGCAGCGTGTGCTCCAACAGGTGGACAAGAGGTACAGTGTCACTGATGCATGCACTGTCACTGCTCACCATCCTCGTGGCCTCCTCAAATGGTGCCAGGACAGTGCATGCATCCCTGATCATGCCCCACTGGCGTGGAGAAAAAAAACCAAGCTCCCCTGACCCTGTCCTGGTGCCGTAGTCGCACAGGTACTCATTGATGGCCCTCTGCTGCGTGTGCAGCCGCTGCAGCATGGCCAACGTTGAGTTCCACCTGGTGGGCATGTCACATATAAGGCGGTTCTTGGGCAGGTTCAACTCCTTTTGCAGCTCAGCCAGGCGAGCACTGGCATTATAAGATCTGCGGAAATGCACACAGACTTTCCTGGCCTGCCTCAGGACATCCTGTAAGCCCGGGTACCTGCCCAAGAAGCGCTGCACCACCAGGTTAAGGACGTGAGCCACACAGGGCACATGGGTCAGTTGTCCCTGTCGGAGGGCGGAGAGGAGGTTGGTGCCATTGTCGCAAACCACCATTCCTGGCTTAAGCTGGCGTGGCGTCAACCACCTCTCGGCCTGGCCCTGCAGAGCAGACAGGACCTCTGCCCCAGTGTGGCTTCTGTCCCCCAAACACACCAGCGCAAGCACGGCATGGCATCTTTTTGCCTGCGTACTTGCGTAGCCCCGTGAACGGCTACGGAGCACCGCTGGTTCATAGGACAAACCACAGGAAGAGGCCATGGAGGAAGAAGAAGAGGAGGGGGTGGAGGAGAGAGGTGTGTCACAACCAGTAGTAGCATTTTGGAGGCGTGGCGGTGGGACAACCTCCAACACTACTGCACCTTGTCCTGAATCCTTCCCAGCTGCCAAAAGAGTGACCCAATGGGCCGTGAAAGAAAGGTAACGTCCCTGTCCATGCCTGCTGGACCATGAGTCAGCGGTAATATGCACCTTACCGCTGACCGCCCTGTCCAGCGAGGCCAAGACATTGCCTTCCACATGCCGGTAGAGAGCCGGAATAGCCTTCCGTGAGAAAAAGTGGCGTTTGGGAACCTGCCACTGAGGAACCGCACATTGCACAAACTCACGGAAGGGGGCCGAGTCTACCAACTGAAAAGGCAGCAGTTGAAGCGCTAGCAATTTAGCCAAGCTAGCATTCAACCGCTGGGCATGTGGATGGCTGGGAGTGAACTTCTTTCGACGGTCCAGCAGCTGGGGCAGGGAAATTTGCCTGCTAGAATCGGACGTCGGTGTACTGCTAGCAGAGTGGCCGCAAGTACTTGGCTGTGACACACCTAATTCTACACCTTCATTCCTCTCAGTGCATGTTTCAGAGAGGACTGAAGTTATAGTGGGGTTGGAGATCCCAGCTGATGCGGTGCAAGGAGAGGTCCGCTTTGTTCTTTGGTGTGGGTCTTTGAGGTAGGCTTGCCAACGAGCTGCATGGCAGGTCAACATATGTCTGGTCAGGCATGTGGTACCCAAGCGGCTGATGTTTTGGCCACGCGATATACGCTTGAGACATATGTTGCAAACAGCAGCTGTGCGATCTGATGCACTAGCCTCAAAAAAGGCCCACACCAAAGAACTTTTTGAATGACGGGCAGAGGCAGCGCCCTGCACAGGCGGAGCTCTGCGGTGTGATTCCGTCGGTGTACTGCCCTTACGCTGGCCACCAAAGGGCATCCTGCCTCGTTGGAGATGTGCCTCCTCCTCATCCTCCTCCTCCTCCTCTCTCCTATTAGGCACCCACGTGGAGTCAGTGACCTCCTCATCCCCTCCCTCCTCATCACTGGAGCCAATCTGGCAGTATGCTGCAGCTGCTGGAACATGACTGCCAGATTGGTGTCCTTCTTGAGCATCCCCTCTGTCTGCTCTCACGCTACTGCCTTCCTCTAGCTGGGTTTCATCATCAGACCCTTCGAAACGCTGGGCATCCTCCTGGAGCATGTACCCAACACTGTGCTGAAACAGTTCGGGGGACTCCTCAGGAGGAGGACATGGTGGGTCTAGGGAAGGAGTGACTGATGATTTGTCTGACATTGATACCAGGGAAGACGACGCTTTGGCAGCTGCTTTTCCAGTACCCTGAGCCTGGGTGAGAGAGGATGAGGAGGGCTTGGTCATCCACTCTACCAAGTCTTCGGCATGATGTGGCTCAACATGTCCAGCTGCCGAAAAGAAGGACAAGCGTGTCCCATGGCCATGTGCTGATGACAATGCACCGCGTCCACGACCAGCACTGTTGCCCCCAGACACAGAGCCTGCTTGCCCTCTTTTATTGCCTCCTGACTGTCTGCCTCTCCTTGTTTGCCTTCCAGACATTCTAATAGATGGCCTGCAGGGAGATGGGAAAAAAGCAATAAGGGCTACCTTCAGGTGTCCTTCTCTGTCCCTTGAAACAAGGACTTTCACAGTGAAAGAAACTGACACTCTCCCTACCTACAGTTTTCTGTCCCTAGAAAAAATGTTTTTTTTAATCACAATATAGCACAAGGACAATTCACTCACTGTCCTTCCAGGTCCCTGGAAACAAGGACTTGCAGAGTGAAATAAACTGACACTCTCCCTACCTACAGTTTTCTGTCCCTAGAATAAATGTTTTTTTAAGCACAATATAGCACAAGGACAATTCACTCACTGTCCTTAGAGGTCCCTGGAAACAAGGACTTGCAGAGTGAAAGAAAATAAACACTCTCCCTACCTACAGTTTTCTGTCCCTAGAAAAAATGTTTTTTTTTAAGCACAATATAGCACAAGGACAATTCACTCACTGTCCTTCCAGGTCCCTGGAAACAAGGACTTGCAGAGTGAAAGAAAAAAAACACTCTCCCTACCTACAGTTTTCTGTCCCTAGAAAAAATGTTTTTTTTAATCACAATATAGCACAAGGACAATTCACTCACTGTCCTTACAGGTCCCTGGAAACAAGGACTTGCAGAGTGAAATAAACTGACACTCTCCCTACCTACAGTTTTCTGTCCCTAGAATAAATGTTTTTTTTAATCACAATATAGCACAAGGACAATTCACTCACTGTCCTTCCAGGTCCCTGGAAACAAGGACTTGCAGAGTGAAAGAAACTGACACTGTCCCTACCTACAGTTTTCTGTCCCTAGAATAAATGTTTTTTTTAAGCACACTATAGCACAAGGACAATTCACTCACTGTCCTTACAGGTCCCTGGAAACAAGGACTTGCAGAGTGAAAGAAAAAAAACACTCTCCCTACCTACAGTTTTCTGTCCCTAGAATAAATGTTTTTTTTAATCACAATATAGCACAAGGACAATTCACTCACTGTCCTTACAGGTCCCTGGAAACAAGGACTTGCAGAGTGAAAGAAAAAAAACACTCTCCCTACCTACAGTTTTCTGTCCCTAGAAAAAATGTTTTTTTTAATCACAATATAGCACAAGGACAATTCACTCACTGTCCTTACAGGTCCCTGGAAACAAGGACTTGCAGAGTGAAAGAAACTGACACTCTCCCTACCTACAGTTTTCTGTCCCTAGAATAAATGTTTTTTTAAGCACAATATAGCACAAGGACAATTCACTCACTGTCCTTCCAGGTCCCTGGAAACAAGGACTTGCAGAGTGAAAGAAACTGACACTCTCCCTACCTACAGTTTTCTGTCCCTAGAATAAATGTTTTTTTAAGCACAATATAGCACAAGGACAATTCACTCACTGTCCTTCCAGGTCCCTGGAAACAAGGACTTGCAGAGTGAAAGAAACTGACACTGTCCCTACCTACAGTTTTCTGTCCCTAGAATAAATGTTTTTTTTAAGCACACTATAGCACAAGCACAAAACACACTGACACTCTCCCTACCTATCCTTCTCTTTCCCTAAACTAAAGGAATCCAGGTTAAGCAAGAAAGAAATAACAGTCACTGTCCCTGCCTATGCTGCTCTATCCCTGCTCCGGAACACACTACACTAGGCCGCCGTGCTGGCGGCCTTTTATAGTGTGGGGCGTGTACTAAACACCCTCAGCAATAATTGGCCACAGGCATCCTGCCTGTGGCCAATCATTGCTCTCCTCGCTGCCGGCGCTGTGATTGGCCAAGCATGCGGGGTCACAGTGCATGCTTGGCCAATCACAGCGCCTGGATGACACTGCGATGGCGTAGTGCATTGTGGGCCGTTCGCGTCACTCGAATTTGGCGCGAACGGCCCAAATCGTTCGATCTTCGTCGAACGATCGAACAGCCGATGTTCGAGTCGAACGTATGTTCGACTCGAACACGAAGCTCATCCCTACTTGGGAGATTCATTGAAGGGGAGCCGCGCAAGATTTATCGTCACGGGGAAGCAGCTGATCTGGCGGCAACTGAGACTCAGTAGAACACTGCAGAGACTGTTCATGGGACGCTGTTCCCAGAGTTATATGTTATTTGTTCTGAACTTGGTACCGCTGTGTGGATATACTCCCACCTGTGATTACCTGTGTGCTGCTCCCCTCTCTCCCCTTCGCTCCCCCTGCCATGTATACTGTACATATCAAGTTCTTACACCAACACTTACATCAACACTGTAGAACTGAATAAAGAGAACAAATATGAAGGACAAATCATTAAACATACAGTGAATTATTACATTTAAAACAAACATGACTTGAAACAAATCGGTAGACAGAACTAAATCTACAAACAACTTTTACCTGCTTGTGAGCTAAGAGAGGGGGGTTTGTATCTTGAACATTCTTGGTAGATAGCTTACTTTACACACAAAATGTTTTAAACCTTAAGAGAATGCACTGTTCTCCTTTCAGTTCAGTAAGAAGAAAAAACAGGAAGCTAGCATGAAAAAAAGCATGATGGGGAAATAAATGAACAAGTAAGCACAAATGCACCATCTAGAGGCAATTAACATAATAGTCACAGAAATATTGTGTTTGCCAGTACACTTCCACCATCACGCAAAATGTGATTCTTAAAGCCTCGTACACACGGCCGAGAATCTCGTCGTTAAAAACATGTCGTTTTTTACGACGAGATCCTTGGACAAGAAACTTGTCCCGGCCGAGTGTACACACGCTCATTTCAAAGAACCCACGGTTCTTTGAATGGAGCGTACGCGGTGACGTCATTGAATACGACGAGCATGCGCTCGTCACATTCGATGCCGTCGCCGCCATCTTGGTTCACCCTACCTATGCCTAGGAAGCTACCGCGCATGCGTCAAAGTCATTTCGAGCATGCGCGGGCTTCCCGGCGAACAGGTAAGTGTACACGCACACAATTTTCTCGTCGAGAAACAGGCTGACGAGAATCTCGACGAGAAAATAGAGAGCAGGTTCTCTATTTTCTCGTCGAGATTCTTGTCGCTTTTCTTGACGAGAAACCATACACACGAACGAATTTCTCGGCAAGAAATCTCTGCCAGCAAGTTTCTTGCTGGTTCTTGCCGAGAAACTCGGTTGTGTGTACGAGGCTTTAATGGAACAAAATTTATCACGAATAACTCAATATGAATCTGTACCACTTTGAGTTCCGGGTCGCCATCATCAATCTCTCCCACCTTAATGTCTTGTTCTTCTTCAGAGAATTCTCCTTGCCATAGGAAACTTGGCCCAGTGAACCAGTTACAAGTTTCTCTGCAGTGAGTCCATGAGAGGCGTGGTCAGCTGGGTTATGTTCTGAAGCAACATATCTCCATTGACTAGACTTAAGCCTCGTACACACGGCCGAGATTGTCGTCGAAAAAAACATGTTGTTTTTTTCAACGAGATTCTTGGACAAGAAACTTGTCCCGGCCGAGTGTACACACGCTCGATTCAAAGAACCCGCGGTTCTTTGAATGGAGCGTACGCAGTGACGACTACGACGAGCATGCGCTCGTCACATTCGATGCCGTCGCCGCCATCTTGGTATACCCTACCTATGCCTAGGAAGCTACCGCGCATGCGTCAAATTCATTTCGAACATGCGCGGGCTTCCCGGAGGACAGGTAAGTGTACACACACTCACTTTTCTCGTCGAGAAACAGGCTGACGAGAATCTCGACGAGAAAATAGAGAGCAGGTTCTCTATTTTCTCGTTGAGATTCTTGTCGCTTTTCTTGACGAGAAACCATACACACGAACGAATTTCTCGGCAAGAAATCTCTGCCAGCAAGTTTCTTGCTGGTTTTTGCCGAGAAACTCGTTCGTGTGTACGAGGCTTTAGTGCTTGACCTGATCATCTGAATTTGGTTGGTTACAAATACAAGGAACCATCTTGCATCATTATTAATATAACCAAGCACAACTTTGGAGTCGGTCCAATAGTATTCACGTATACCACAAAGGTCTAGTTCACTCTTGAGCAAATCACCAATTCTTGTGGCCACAACTGCAGCCGAGAGCTTCATTCTTGGAATTGTTATTATCCGTTTTGGGGCAACTCTTGCTTTACCCATAACAAGCATGCAGCAGACTTCTCCAGACTTGGACACAGTTCTGAGGTATGAACATACTCCATAGTCGGACATACTAGCATCAGAAAAAATAGGATTTTTTCATCATACTACCTGTAAAATCCTTTTGAGTACACCATGGTACACAGAGTCAGGCTAATATTCATAGGCGTGTGCACTGAGTGTGCCGGGTGTGCCTGGGCACACCTTAATGCCCAGGCACACCCGAGGGCTTTTTTGCTGTCAAAATGTGTGAGAACTTTATTTTTTTCTAATTGACACTGGTAGCTAGCTGCAAGTGGGACTATTCGTCATGGATGTGTACAACTTCTGTGGGAACTGCAGCCACTGGCTGTGGAGTAACCAGTCAGTCAGCCACATTTCCGATGCTGACTCTGTAGTTCCGGCTACAGCATCCCTGTCAGCTGAATATCACTCCGCCGCCAGCTGTCAGAGAAGAAGCGTGTGAACTTCGGAGAGCATTGGAAAACTCCTGACTGCTTACTTCACAGCTTTGGCTGCAGTCCTCACAGGAGTTACTCACCATCCTATGCCCTGTGTGCCACAAGACAGCTGCTTGCCGATCTCCTCTCTGATGCAGCATTTGGGAGAAAACTGTCTCTCTCCTCGGGTTCCTGTCTGGCTGACTCGGGGCTTTCAGTGCCTTTCACAGCTCCAGTACAGGTGGGAGGAGCAGGAAGAGGAAGAAGTCATCACACACAGTGCACCCACGATCACTTTCCTCCTGTCCACAGCACAGCTCTCCCTGGGAATGACTGGAGATGTGAGAGGACAGATAGCAGCCTTTTACATGTGAGTACTGACCTTCTCTGCCTTTTCCACTATACAATTCTGTGCTGTAAACCTGCCCTGTACTTTGCAGGACAGGTTTGCTGAAAGAGAAAGTACAATTTTTGAACAGGGTAGGAATTCCTGGGACTTCTGAGGTGTTACACAAATGTATTCCACACACACATTATATCCAGTTAAAAAAATTTTTTTTTTTTAATAACTCATAATGTGTGTGTATATGGAATACATCTATGTAGCACCTCAGAAGTCCAAGGAATTCCTAATCAAAAACTCTTATCATAATAATACAGCCCGACTCCAGGACAGTAAAAAAGTCCAGCTTTGCAGTGTGTGGGGGGAGGGGAGGGGGTAACCTCTTTCACTTACCTGATTCTAATTTATTTTCCTTCACCCCAAAGCCGTGACATCATCACATACCATACAGGGACATTAACCCAGTATGGTATGATCGGGAGGCTGGAGTGTGACCACAGCCAGTAACTTAGGCTACTTTCACACTGGGGCGTCACGGGCGTTGGCCTTTACCTCAGTTTTTGCGGTGCTTTTCGGCCACTAGCAGGGTGCTTTTAACCCCCGATAGTGGCCGAAAAAGGGTTAAAACTGCCAGCAGCACTTTGTCGGCGGTTCGGTGGCGCTGCCCATTGATTTCAATGGGACGGGGTGCTTTAGGAGCGGTGTATTGCTCCTACAGCGCCTCAAAGATGCGGCTGGCAGGACTTTTTGGAGCGTCCTGCCAGCGCACCGCTCCAGTGTCACACTGGAGTGAAAGGAGAGGCTCTTTCAGGGTGCTTTGCAGGCGCTATTTTTAGCGCTATAGCGCCTGCAAACCACCTCAGTGTGAAAGTAGCCTAAGTCATAGGAATCTGAGAATGTATAAACTATAAGTTCAATCCAACACTGCAGCCGGCACACTGGTCAGCACACCTGTAGTTCATTCACACTGCCTACAGCTCTGCAATGATAGCCATACAGATGTACGGGCAACAGAACTGTAGGCAGTGTCTGCAAGAGCCTGACACTTCACCCGCACTCTGCTGATTGCGGGCGCAATACTTTGCAGTCTCCAGTTCTAAAAAAGAATAAATGCCCTAGCAAAAATCTATGCATTTATTATTTTTTTAATAAAAAGGTTCACAAAGGCACTTGGGTCAGGCAGGCACATAAATGGGTGGTTTTATGTGCATTTGAGTTTTGGGGTGCACACCCTAATGCAATAGGCTGCGCACGCCTATGCTAATATTCATTACCTGCTGGTTATACTCCATCTCCAGGTGAATGGACACTGGTAGACCAAAAGTCTTTAGACAGGAAGTGATCCCCTATAAAACCCCTCCCACACAGGAAGCACTTCAGTTTTGTATCAAGCACTGAATCCTCAAAAAAGAGGGTAGGGGTCTCTGTGTCCCTTGATGTACTCAAAGAAAAGGATTTTACAGGCAATTATGATGAAAAAATCCTATTTTCTTTTTCATACATCATGGGACACAGAGTCAGGCTAATATTCATTACCTGCTGGGACCTCCCAGAGCAATAGCCTTGAGGGGAGGGAGACACCCTGCCAAACAATAGCCATCAGAACTGATACGGCAGCCCGCAGTACACTGCGGCCGAAAGCCGAATGCTCGGCTGCTCGAACATTCACTTGATAACATTTTGTGAACGTATGCACTGAAGACCAGGTATCAGCCATACAAATCTGAACCACAGATACCTGATGGCAAAAAGCCCAAGAGGTTCCTACACCCCTGGTAGAATGAGCTCTCACCCTAAAGGGAGGAGCTTTGTTTCAGACCATAGGCCTGAATGGCGAATTGACGGACCCAATTGGCAATGGAAGCTTTGGAAGCCGTCTGCCCCTTCCTGGGTTCTTTTGGTAAAACAAAGGAGTCTGATCCTTGGATCTCCGCAGATCTAGACAAATAAACCTTGACTGCCCGGACAATGTCCAAAGAATGCAGTCGTCTCTCTTCTGCCGAACAAGGCTGAGTGGAAAAAAGACAAAAAAAGTCCTGATTTAAATGAAAGGCCGACACCACTTTGGAAAAAAGGATGGAACAGGTCGTAACACGACTCTGTCGTGGTGAAGGATCAAGTAAGCTCCGACACCCTTCTAGCCGAGGGGATAGCCATCAGGAAGGCTAGCTTGCGTGACAGCAAGTCTAATCGAATTTTCTTAATAGGCTCAAATGGTTTCTTCTGTCACATAGGTGACCTAATGGGGGGGGGGGGAGCAAACGAGTTGCCCCCTGCATAAGGTTTGGATCAGTGAATGGGAGGCTAAAGGCCTTTGAAAGAATACTTATAGGGCCAAAACTTGACCTCTGATTGTACTCAAAGCCAATCTGATTTCCACAGCTGACTGTAGAAAAAGAGAGAATTCTCCCAATCACGTATTTCCGAGGATGCAATTTTCTGGCTTCACACCAAGCAATATAAGTCTTCCAGACCTTATGACAAATCTTCCTAGTGACAGCTTTTCTAGCATTCACTAGGATAGCCACTACTGGTCCTGAGATGCCACGGTCCTTCAGCACCCTGGCTTCAATACCCATGCAGTCAAATTTAGAGACTGTAAATTGGGGGAGAATATAGGACCTTGAGACAGTAGATCAGGGTGACGTGGAAGCGTCCATGGCCCGTCTTCTGTCAGTCTCACAATCTCCGGGAACCAGGGCCTTCTGGGCCAGGCTGGTGCCACCAGAATGACTGGAACCCCCTCTCTCCGAATCCTGCGCAAAAAATGTGGAAGGAGAGGAATCGGAGGGAAAGCATAAACCAGGGAGAACTGGCTCCATGGAACTATCAGAGCATCTGCTACAATTGCCAGAGTATCTCTTGTTCGGGACACAAACTGCTGTAGTTTGTTGTTGAACCTGGATGCCAGTAGGTCGACCTCTGGCCATCCCCAAAATTGGCACATTTCCTGGAACACCTCTGGGTGTAGGGACCATTCCCCCGGCAGATCTGCTGGCGGCTGAGATAATCTGCCTTCCAGTTCTCTCCTCCCGGGATGTGGACTGCCGATATAATTGGCACATGTCCCTCTGCCCAGGCTAGTATGTGGTTCGCCTCCTTCAGAGCTGAATGACTCCTGACACCGCCTTGGTGATTTATATTGGCCACTGAAGTGGCATTGTCGGACTGAACCCCAATAGGTGTCGTGGAAATTTTATAAAGATGTATTTAATATTTATTGTCATAGTGTCTCCCGATGTTAGTTCTCCCGCAACCCACTCTAAAGAGCTGACTGGGGCAGACTGACGTTGGTTGAGACCTGTCTGGTAGTGGAAAAATGTCTTACGGTTGGAGATGATGTTTGCAGAGTGGGGATATATCCGCCGACGAAGGGCCCTCTGTGCATTAGCGCAGACGATCGTCGAGGAGGGGATATGTTCACTCTGCAGGGACATTATTGGTTATAGGCGGATGTGCGCTCTTGTCTCTGCTATGTCTGATCAGCATGGTCGGGATTCGTAGCGCACGCCTGCAGATAGCCTCCCTTCCACAAGCAATAATAGTATAATAAGAATATGTATATAAAAAGTAGTGCTGAGCTGTTGTGAATGACCCTGAGGTCAAAAGTTCAATGTGCAAAGCTCCGTAATGCCAAAACAATATTAATCCAAATCCTTAGTGTACTGGCAGTACTAAAAAGGTATATTGCACAACAATTAGATAATGAAACAATAAAGTGCAAATGTGCAAGAAGCTTGTGACACCAAACAGATATTAGACAATCCAAAGCCTTAATATACTGGCTGTTAGGGATGAGCCGAACACCCCCGGATTCGGTTCGCACCAGAACCTGCGAACGGACCGAAAGTTCGCATGAACGTTAGAACCCTATTAAATACAATGGATGCAAACGTTCGAAAACTAAAGTGCTAATTATAACGACTAATATGCATGTTATTGTCCTAAAAAGGGTTTGGGAACCCGGGTTCTGCACCAGGGGACATGTATCAATGCAAAAAGAAGTTTTAAAAACGGCCGTTTTTCGGGAGCAGTCATTTTAACCACTTAACAACCACCTGCCGACAAATAACGTCGACAAGGTGGTTGCTTAAATCTGGGAGGACGTTATATAACGTCCTCCCAGAATCACGCTCCCGCGCGCCCCCTGGGGCGCGCACACGGGAAACTCCGTGACCCGGCGGATCACGAATCGCGGTAAATCGATCGGTACAGTGTGAGAGGAGAGGAGAGGGAGCAGATGGCAGCAGCAGCTCTGTGGGCTGGATCTGTGACAATTGCAGTCACAGATCCAGCCATCCATCCATCCCTGCTCAGCCATCCCTGGTGCAAAACCCTGCCAATACTCTGCAATACACCCTGCCAATACTCTGCAAAATACCCTGCGCAATACTCTGCAAAATACTCTGCAATACCCTGGTGCAATACTCTGCAATACCCTGGCGCAATACTCTGCAATACCCTGCGCAATACTCTGCAATACCCTGCGCAATACTCTGCAATACCCTGCAAAATACTCTGCAATACCCTGCAAAATACTCTGCAATACCCTGCGCAATACTCTGCAATACCCTGCGCAATACTCTGCAATACCCTGCGCAATACTCTGCAATACCCTGCGCAATACTCTGCAAAATACTCTGCGCAATACTCTGCAAAATACTCTGCGCAATACCCTGCACAATACTCTGCGCAATACCCTGCACAATACTCTGCAATACCCTGCGCAATACTCTGCAATACCCTGCGCAATACTCTGCAAAATACTCTGCAATACCCTGCGCAATACTCTGCAATACCCTGCGCAATACTCTGCAATACCCTGCGCAATACTCTGCAATACCCTGCGCAATACTCTGCAATACCCTGCACAATACTCTGGAATACCCTGTGCAATACCCCGTGCAATACCCTGCCATACTCCGCAATACCCTGCCATACTCCGCAATACCCTGCCATACTCCGCAATACCCTGCCATACTCCGCAATACTCCACAATGCCCTGCAATGCCCGGCAATACTCCGCAATGCCCACTTCCCACCCACCGGCCGTCATATGACGTCCTTGACTTTGTACGGGGATATCTGAATGATGGGAGCAGCTACAGGCATCATTCAGATATCAGCTTTTTCATCCGGCGATTCCCTACACCATAAGAACAATCATAGCGGCTGTTCCGCTGCTTGATCATTCTTACGGGAGGCAAGAGGGGATGTCCCCCCCTCCCGCTGCCCTCCGGTGCTCCTACCGACTCACCGCTACGATCAAAGCCAGGATTGTTGTTTTTTTTTTGTTTTTTTTTCAGGCTTCCCAGCCTAGAGGTGAGATGTGGGGTCTTATTGACCCCATATCTCACTGTAAAGAGGACCTGTCATGCCATATTCCTATTACAAGGGATGTTTACGTTCCTTGTAATAGGTATAAAAGTGATCCAAAAAATTTTTGGGGCGGAAAAACATGTCAAACTAAAATAAATAAAGTAAAATGAACAATAAAAAATATATATTTTTTTTAAAGCGCCCCTGTCCCGTGAGCTCGCATACAGAAGCGAACGCATACGTAAGTCCCGCCCACATATGAAAACGGTTTTCAAACCACACATGTGAGGTATCTCTGCGAACGTTAGAGCGAGAGCAATAATTTTGGCCCTAGACCTCCTCTGTAACTAAAATCATGTAACCAGTAAAAATATTTAAAGCGTCGCCTATGGGGATTTTTTTAAGTAGCGAAGTTTGGCGCCATTCCACGAGTGTGTGCAATTTTTAAGGGTGACATGTTAGGTATCTATTTACTCGGCGTAACTTCATCTTTCACATTATGCAAAAACATTGGGCTAACTTTACAGTTTTTTTTTTTTTAAGCACAAAACATTTTTTTTCCGTAAAAAACGCGTTCAAAAAATTGCTGCGCAAATATCGTGCGAGATAAAAAGTTGCAACAACCACCATTATATTCTCTAAGGTCTTTGTTAAAAAAACATATATAATGTTTTGGGGTTCTATGTAATTTTCTAGCAAATAAATGATGATTTTTACATGTAGGAGAGAAATGTCAGAATTGGCCTGGGTGCTCCAGAACGCCTGAAGGTGCTCCCTGCATGTTGGGCCTCTCTATGTGGCCACGCTGTGTAAAAGTCTCACACATGTGGTATCGCCATACTCAGGAGTAATAGCAGAATGTGTTTTGGGGTGTAATTTGTGGAATGCATATGCTGTGTGTGAGAAATAACCTGCTAATATGACAATTTTGTGAAAAAAAAAAAAAAAAAAGAGAAAAAAAAAATCTTGATTTTGCAAAGAATTGTGGGAAAAAATGACAACTTCAAAAAACTCACAATGCCTCTTTCTGAATACCTTGGAATGTCTTCTTTCCAAAAAGGGGTCATTTGGGGGGTATTTGTACTTTTCTGGCATGTTAGGGTCTCAAGAAATGAGATCGGCCGTCAGTACTTCAGGTGTGATCAATTTTCAGATATTGGCACCATAGCTTGTGGACTCTATAACTTTCACAAAGACCAAATAATATCCACCAATTTGTACTTATTTTTACCAAAGATATGTAGCAGTATAAATTTTGGCCAAAATTTATGAAGAAAAAATAGTAATTTGCAAAATTTTATAACAGAAACGAAAAAAAAATCATTTTTTTACAAAATTTTCAGTCTTTTTTCTCTTATAGCGCAAAGAATAAAAAACCCAACAGTGATTAAATACCACCAAAAGAAAGCTCTATTTGTGTGAAAAAAGAACAAAAAATTCATATGGGTACAGTGTTGTATGACTGAGTAATTGTCATTCAAAATGTGAGAGCACCGAAAGCTGAAAATTGGTCTGGTTATTAAGGGGGTTTAAGTGCCCAGTGGTCAAGTGGTTAATGATGCATAAAGTGAAAAAAAAAAAGTCAAATATTCCTTTAAATATCGTACCTGGGGGGTGTCTAAAGTATGCCTGTGAAGTGCCACGTGTTTCCCGTGTTTAGAACTGTCCCTGCACAAAATGACATTTCTAAAGGAAAAAGAAGCCATTTAAATCTGCTTGCGGCTTTAATGTAATGTCTGGTCCCGGTAATATGGATGAAAATCTTTGAGAAAAATGGCATAGCTACCCCATCACCCCCCCCCCCCCCACCCCAGCCCATTACCAGCCCCTTTGGGTCTTGTATGGATATTAAGGGGAACCCCGCACACAAAATAAAAAAGGCCCTATATACTCTGAACAGCCGTATACAGGCGGTGCATACAAGACAGGGACTGTAGGTTTGTTCTTATGTAGAATCTGTTTGTAATTTTAAACAGGTACATTGTTTAAGTGTAGCTCCAGCCAAAAAATCTATTTTTAAGCTTTTTGGAAAACATAGGGATGGGTTATCACCCCTGTAACATTTGTTTTGCTGTCTGTGCCCCTGTTTAGAAAATTTCACCTCACTTTCCGTCCCAATGACAAATGTTTTTGAAAAGTGTTTTTTTTTATTGAAACAAGGATTGGTGATAAAGCATCAGTAGAGAGGAGACACCTTTTTCCCATATTAACTCTTACAGGAGAGAATTTCCCTTCCAAGGGGTAGATTTCCTCTCACTTCCTGTTGTCTCCTTACGTTTGCAAGTAGGAGTCGTTTGTAAGTTGGAGGTTTGAAAGTAGGGGCCTGCCGTATATACTCTGCTGAAATTTGCCCCTTACATGTTGGTGTTGCCACAACACTGTAAGCCCTCACAGTTACTCTTGGTGGGCGCATGAATGGGCCCTGCTGTGAATTTTTAGATCAAGAATTGTAATTGCATGCCCCTGTTGAACAGGGGCTGAAAAATTGGGCCTTTGGTGGTGGTGGTGATGGTGTTGACACAACACTGTAAGCCCTCACAGTTACTCTTGGTGGGCGCAGGAATGGGCCCTGCTGTGAATTATTAGATCAAGAATTGTAATTACATGCCCCTGTTAAACAGGGGCAGAAAAATTGGGCCTTAGGCACTGGTGCCACAACACTGCAACCCCTCACAGATACTGTACTTGGAGCACAGCAATGAGCCCTGTTGCAAAGTATTGCATTAAAAATTGTAATTACACGCCCCTGTTAAACAGGGGCTGAAAAATTGGGCCTTCCTGCTGGTCCCACGACACTGCAACCTCTCCCAGATACTCTAGTTGGAGTGCAGGAATGAGCCCTGCTGCAAAGCATTGCATAAAAAATTGTAATTACATGCCCCTGTTAAACAGGGGCTGAAAAATTGGGCCTTAGGCACTGGTGGCGGCACCCAGAAACAAAAATTTTCTTCCAAGCTATCATCATCAATCGGATCATTGAGGAGGAGGAGGATAGTCAGTCAACATAACAGGACAGTCACTCAGCATCAGCATCAGTCTTGAAGGGATGTGACATTTGAAAATAAATTAGTCTGTTAAATCAGCTTCAGGTGTTTGGTAGCTGGTGGTGATCCAAGACTGGTTCATCTTTATGAAGGTCAGTCGATCAACTGAGTCGGTGGACAGGCGCACCCTGTGATCCGTGACAAATCCTCCAGCAGCACTGAATGTGCGTTCTGAAAGAACGCTGGATGCAGGACAGGCCAGTAGCTCAATTGCATACTGTGCAAGCTCTGGCCAGTAATCCATCCTCAAGATCCAGTAAGCCAGAGGATTTTCGGTGGGGAAGGTGTCCAAGTCTGAACTTGCCCCTAGGTATTCCTGCACCATGTATATCAGACGCTGGCGATGGTTGCTGGAACCGATCATACCTTGGGGCTGCGGACTAAAGAACTGTCTGAACGCATCGGTCAGACGGCCACCTTCCCCACCGCTCCTTCTTTGACTGACCGAAGCCTCAGCAACTCGTTGTCCAGGACCAGGAGTTTGTAACCTCCCAGTCTCTGGGAACGCGTTGCACAGACCTTTCTGCAAGGCCTCCCGGAGTTGTCTCATCCTCTGCTCCCTCTGCGACGGTAAGATAAGGTCCGCAACCTTACCCTTGTACCGTGGATCAAGGAGAGTGGCCAGCCAGTAATGGTCCCTCTCCTTGATCCGAAGAATACAAGGATCCTTCCGCAGACTTTGCAGGATCAGGGAGGCCATGCAGCGTAGGTTAGCTGAGGCATTCGGTCCGGAGTCCTCTGGGTCACCAAGGACGACATGATCCGCAGCCACCTCCTCCCAGCCACGTACAAGTCCACGGGTTTCTTGGGACTGTAAATCATCCCTAAAAGACTGCTGCTGATGATGCTGAGTGCCAGGCTCCACCTCCATGCTGACACAATCCTCCTCCTCCTCCTCTTCCTGTGCGATGGGTGGGACAGAAGGAACACTGTCTGGGTAAAGGGGGCCTTGAGAGGCAAGGAAGTCCTCCTCTTCCTGCCTCTGTTCTGCCTCAAGTGCCCTGTCCATTATTCCACGCAGAGTATGTTCCAACAGGTGGACAAGAGGTACAGTGTCACTGATGCATGCACTGTCACTGCTCACCATCCTCGTGGCCTCCTCAAATGGTGCCAGGACAGTGCATGCATCCCTGATCATGCCCCACTGGCGTGGTGAAAAAAACCCGGGCTCCCCTGACCCTTTCCTGGTGCCGTAGTCGCACAGGTACTCATTGATGTCCCTCTGCTGCATGTGCAGCCGCTGCAGCATGGCCAACGTTGAGTTCCACCTGGTGGGCATGTCACATATAAGGCGGTTCTTGGGCAGGTTCAACTCCTTTTGCAGCTCAGCCAGGCGAGCACTGGCATTATAAGATCTGCGGAAATGCACACAGACTTTCCTGACCTGCCTCAGGACATCCTGTAAGCCCGGGTACCTGCCCAAGAACCACTGCACCACCAGGTTAAGGACGTGAGCCACACAGGGCACATGGGTCAGTTGTCCCTGTCGGAGGGCGGAGAAGAGGTTGGTGCCATTGTCGCAAACCACCATTCCTGGCTTAAGCTGGTATGGCGTCAACCACCTCTTGGCCTGCCCCTGCAGAGCAGACAGAACCTCTACCCCAGTGTGGCTCCTGTCCCCCAAACACACCAGCGCAAGCACGGCATGGCATATTTTTGCCTGCGTACTTGCGTAGCCCCTTGAACGCCTATGGAGCACCGCTGGTTCCGAGGACAAAGCACAGGAAGAGGCCATAGAGGAAGCAGAAGAGGAGGGGGTGGAGGAGAGAGGTGTGTCAAAACCAGTAGTAGTATTTTGGAGGCGTGGCGATGGAACAACCTCCAACACTACTGCACCTTGTCCTGCATCCTTCCCAGCTGCCAAAAGAGTGACCCAATGGGCCGTGAAAGAAAGGTAACGTCCCTGCCCATGCCTGCTGGACCATGAGTCAGCGGTAATATGCACCTTACCGCTGACCGCCCTGTCCAGCGAGGCCAAGACATTGCCTTCCACATGCCGGTAGAGAGCCGGAATCGCCTTCCGTGAGAAAAAGTGGCGTTTGGGAACCTGCCACTGAGGAACCGCACATTGCACAAACTCACGGAAGGGGGCCGAGTCTACCAACTGAAAAGGCAGCAGTTGAAGCGCTAGCAATTTAGCCAAGCTAGCATTCAACCGCTGGGCATGTGGATGGCTGGGAGTGAACTTCTTTCGACGGTTCAGCAGCTGGGGCAGGGAAATTTGCCTGCTAGAATGAGACGTCGGTGTACTGCTAGCAGAGTGCCCGCAAGTACTTGGCTGTGACACCTAATTCTACACCTTCATTCCTCTCAGTGCAGGTTTCAGAGAGGACTGAAGGTATAGTGGGGTTGGAGATCCCAGCTGATGCGGTGCAAGGAGAGGTCCTTTGTTCTTTGGTGTGAGTCTTTAAGGTAGGCTTGCCAACGAGCTGCATGGCAGGTCAACATATGTCTGGTCAAGCATGTGGTGCCCAAGCGGCTGATGTTTTGGCCACGCGATATACGCTTGAGACGTATGTTGCAAACAGCAGCTGTGCGATCTGATGCACTCGACTTAAAAAAGGCCCACACCAAAGAACTTTTTGAATAACGGGCAGAGGCAGCGCCCTGCACAGGCAGAGCTCTGCGGTGTGATTCAGTCGGTGTGCTGCCCTTACGCTGGTCCCCGGAGGGCATCCTGCCTCGTTGGAGATGTGCCTCCTCCTCATCCTCCTCCTCCTCTCTCCTATTAGGCACCTACATGGAGTCAGTGACCTCATCATCCCCTCCCTCCTCATCACTGGAGCCAATCTGGCAGTATGCTGCAGCTGCTGGAACATGACTGCCAGATTGGTGTCCTTCTTGAGCATCCCTCTCTCTGCTCTCACGCTACTGCCTTCCTCTAGCTGGGTATCATCATCAGACCCTTCGAAACGCTGGGCATCCTCCTGGAGCATGTACCCAACACTGTGCTCAAACAGTTCGGGGGACTTCTCAGGAGGACATGGTGGGTCTAGGGAAGGAGTGACTGATGATGACATTGATACCAGGGAAGAGGACGCTTTGGCAGCTGCTTTGCCAGTACCCTGAGCCTGGGTGAGAGAGGATGAGGAGGATGAGGAGGGCTTGGTCATCCACTCTTCCAAGTCTTCGGCATGATGCGGCTCAACACGTCCAGCTGCCAAAAAGAAGGACAAGCGTGTCCCATGGCCACGTGCTGATGACAATGCATCGCATCCACGACCAGCACTGTTGCCCTCAGACACAGAACCTGCTTGCCCTCTTTTATTGGCTCGTGACTGTCTGCCTCTCGTTGTTGGCCTTCCAGACATAGCAATGGCCTGCAGGGAGATGGGAAAACCAGCAATAAGGGGTAGCTTCAGGTGTATATTTTGCAGGAAGCACACAACGCCAGCTGTAAGTGCTGCAGATGACTGCCTGTGTTACACAACAGGAAAAAACAGCAATAAGGGCTAGCTTCAGGTGTTTATTTTGCAGGAAGCATACTCCGCCCGCTGTAAGTGCTGCAAATGCCTGTTAGTGTAACACAAAAGAAAAAAAGCTTGAGCAATAAGGGCTAGCTTCAGGTGTATAATGCGCAGGAGGCACACTCCACCCGCTGTAAGTGCTGCAAATGCCTGTTAGTGTAACACACCAGGAAAACACAGCAATACGGGCTAGCTTCAGGTGTATAATGTGCAGGGGGCACACTCCGCCCGCTGTAAGTGCTGCAAATGCCTGTTAGTGTAACACACCAGGAAAACACAGCAATACGGGCTAGCTTCAGGTGTATATTTAGCAGGAAGCACACTCCGCCAACTGTAAGTGCTGCAAATGCCTGTTAGTGTAACACACCATGAAAACACAGCAATAAGGGCTAGCTTCAGGTGTATACTGTGCAGGAGGCTTAGCAACAATGACACTGTCCCCTGCCTATCCTTCTCTCTCCCTGCACACAAGGTTTATCAAAGAATATGACACTGACACTCTCCCTGCCTATCCTTCTCTCTCCCTGCACACAAGGTTTAGCAAAGAATATGACACTGACACAGTCCCCTGCCTATCCTTCTCTCTCCCTGCACACAAGGTTTAGCAAAGAATATGACACTGACACTCTCCCTGCCTATCCTTCTCTCTCCCTGCACACAAGGTTTAGCAAAGAATATGACACTGACACTGTCCCCTGCCTATCCTTCTCTCTCCCTGCACACAAGGTTTAGCAAAGAATATGACACTGACACTCTCCCTGCCTATCCTTCTCTCTCCCTACACACAAAAATAGCACAAAGAATAGCACAATGACACTGTCCCTGCCTATCCTTCTCTTTCCCTGCGCCGGAACACACTACACAAGGCCGCCGCGCTGGCGGCCTTTTATAGTGTGGGGCGTGTGCTAAACCCCCTGAGCTATAATTGGCCACAGGCAACCTGCCTGTGGCCAATTATGGCTCTCCTAGCTGCCGGCACTGTGATTGGCCAAGCATGCAGGGTCACAGTGCATGCTTGGCCAATCCCAGCGCCGGGATTGCACTGCGATGGCGCAGTGTATTGTGGGCCGTTTGCGTCACTCGAATTTGGCGCGAACGGCCCAAATAGTTCGATCTTCGTCGAACAATCGAACAGACGATGTTCGAGTCGAACGTATGTTCGACTCGAACACTGAGCTCATCCCTACTGGCTGTATTAGTAAGGTGACTTGCTCTGCCAGCAAGTACTGAAGCAATGGTAAAGTGCAAATGCGCAAGAAAGAAATCTGTGACAACAAAATAGTGCCAAATAAACTGAATCCTTATCATATAAATGCTGAAGCAATAGTAAAGTGTAAAAACATACAAATCATGTAGTGACAATCAAAATTAATACTGAATGAAGCTGGTTGCTTGATGTAAATAATCCAAAATAGTGAACGTGCAAAATGGTGTTTATATTAGAGTCCACAATTGACAAAATAAAGTAATAAGTGCTGGGTTTGAGTGCTGAGTGACGGTTTCTTCTGTGACTTCCACACTGTGGATAACCCTCTGTTGATAATAAATGGGTGGCCCCTTACCTCACTGCTGTGAGGTTACAGCATGTGTGTAAATCCTATGCGAATCCGGCCTGGTGCTGCCTGGGTGATTCCTTAGAGCGTGGGGGTATGATGCCTGGATGTGTTGAACAAATCGCCTGTCCATGGGGTATAAGGTCTCCAGGTGGCGTACATATGTTAGCAGGGGAAAAGTAAAGGAATCCCAGTATTGTGTAGTATGTTGAAATATTCGCGTTTTATTCAATAAGAGCGATAAAATATGTACTCACATTTACAAAATCGTTATGGTGCATATCAAAATACGAGCGCCGAGCTCGTCCGCGTCACCTCCGGTGCTTGTAACGTCCCTACGCGTATCGCCATTGACCACGTGACTTCTTCAGGGGATCCCCTGACCACTTTCTTTGAGGTATCTTCCTTCCCCCGCAAAGACCAACCCCCGCCACCGCACCCAAGAGAAACACCTTACCCTTGGGTTCCCCTCCACACCCTCAGAGCTCTTTGTATGCCATCTTGCAGTCCCAAGGCCCACATATCCGTCCCCACCTCATTAAGGTGCACACCATCACCCCTCAGATATCTCCAAGTGTCTACTTCCAGCTCCAAATGCCTCACCACCAACCCCCCATTTTTAATCACAAATCTACCTACATCCCTATTAATCTTCCTGTTAATGCCCTCAATGGACCTCGCCATCCTCCAGGTGGTCCGAGCCACAATGTTGGACCACATAATTATCATGTCCTGGAAAGCCATACGAAGGCGCAAGAAATCAAGCTTGATATCTCTGGTAACATCCAACATCGACCTCACCCCCAAATCATTACCACCTATGTGCACGACTAATACGTCAGGTGGCCTGTCCAAACGTGCAAAATGGTGCACCTCCGGAACCATTCTGCTCCACAGCATATCAGGAACTCCCAGCCAGCGAACGCAGGCCTCCTGTTTTGGGAACCCCAGCTGCCGACCTTCAGGCCTAACATCAGCCCTCTTAGCCCCCAAAAACACAAAAGAATGGCCCAGTATCAAGACCAATATAGAAAAATGGGGAAGTCCGACTTGGTGGTAGAGACACCCAGGAGAATGCACCTCATCCCATGAAAAGTGTATACAAAGTAACAAAGGGGAAGAAAGGGATTTTCACGGTGCTAGCTGTGGTAGTAAGAAATTCAATTACACTTAGAGTAGAAAATTATTCAATATTTTAATAGTAGTTCATTTTAAAAAGGTACATATAAAACCACATGCAAGTGGTTACTAATAGAGAACAATGAACACACAGCTAGATGGTCAGAAAAAAGGAGGGCGTAAAACTGGTTTTCAATAGTACAAAATTACTCGTGACGTCCCGACATGTTTCGCAATTCTAGCTTCATCGGGGGACATACGGGTATAGGAAGAGACTTGTACATTACTAAACATGGATAAAGAGATAAACAAATTAGAAATATTGCATAATAAGGTAGGCAAAAATATATGATTATTGCAGGAGAACATATATTGCCAATCTTTAACCACTTCAATACCATGCACTTATACAGCTTCCTGCCCAAGCCAATTTTGAGCTTTCAGCGCTGTCGCAATTTGAATGACAATTGCGCGGTCATGCTACGCTGTACCCAAACAAATTTTTTATCATTTTGTTCCCACAAATAGAGCTCTCTTTCGGTGGTATTTGATTGCCTCTGCGATTTTTATTTTTTGCACAGCAAATAAAAAAAGAGCGAAAATTTTGAAAAAAAATATGTTTTTCTTTGTTTCTGTAAATTTTTTTTGTAAATAAGTACCTTTTCTACTTCAATGACGGGCAGTGATAAGGCGGCACTGAAGGGCACTGATAAGGCGACACTGATGGGCACCGATGAGGTGGCACCAATAAGGTGGCACCGATGAGGTGGCACTGATGGGCACTGATGATGGGCACTGATAGGCGGCACTGGGCACTGATATGTGGCACTGGTATGCGGCACTGATGGGCACTCATAGGTGGCACTGATTGGCACTCATAGGCGACACTGATTGGCACTCATAGGCGGCACTGATGGGCACTTATAGGCGGCACTGATGGGCACTTATGGGTGGCACTGATGGGCACTTATGGGTGGCACTGATAGGTGGCACAGACAGGCACTGATAGGTGGGCACTTATGGGCACAGATGGGCACTGATAGGTGGCACTGATGGACACTAGTAGGTGGCACTGGTGAAACTGATGCCCAGCAATGCCAGCCACCACACATTGGCACTATCATGGCACGACCACAGTCAGTGCCCATTTGTGGGCACTGATTGGCATATTTTTTTTATGTATTTTTGGTGTTTTACTACATGTGGATGGCCATGGGGGCCATCCACATGCTTGTGGCTTCCCTGGTGGTCCTGGGGGGCTTCCCTGGTGGTCCATTGTGGGTATCCGAGGGGGGGCTGCGCTGATAAACAATCAGCGCGAACCCCCCCCTGTCAGGAGAGCCGCCGATCGGCTCTCCTCTACTCGCGTCTGTCAGACGCGAGTGAGTAAGAGCCGATCAACGGCTCTTCCTGTTTACATCCTGATCAGCCGTGATTGGACACGGCTGATCACGTGGTAAAAAGCCTCCGCCGGAGGCTTTTTACCGAGATCAGTGTAGCGGTGTGTCAGACTGACACACCGATCGCCGCGATGCGTGCCCCCCCGGGCGCGCGGCGGCTGTTATCCTGCAGGACGTCATATGACGTCCAGTGTGGATAACAGAACCACTTCCCGGATGTCAATATGCTATTGACTGGGCGGGAAGTGGTTAAGCAACATCCGCCCCCACCCCCCCACAACATAGCCCCCACACACATATAGGGGCAGGCACATACCCAGCCGAGAACACCTCCAGGGAAAGACCACAATCCAGTGTAGGGCACCTGGGGGCCCCCTGTGGGGAGCTAATGGGCAGCCAAAGGGAGCATACACAGGCCCGGCTAAAAACAAAATATGCAAGGGAAGAGAATGAGTGCAAAAGTATAAAGGGGAAGGCTGAAAAACAGCTCAATCAGTATAGAAACGAAAACATATGAGCGTACCAATATGTAATATATAGTAGGGAGATAAGTTAATTGCAAGTAAGTAGAATTATACCTACTTAAAATCAAGAAGAAAAAACGCATGAAACGAAGGATGGCTGAACCGCAGTCATGCAGCAATGCTAGCTGGTAACAAAGCAAAAAACACAAGAATGAGTAAATGATGAAAGCAAAACTAAAAAGTAAAAAAGAAAATAAATAGAGTACTGAAAAGTCTTATATGTCTAAATTAAGTAATTAAACAGAAAAGAAAAAGAACAAGAAAAACAGCTGCAGACTCAAACTAGAGTCTGATAGGGACAATGTCTCAGTACAGACTAGATTACCTGGTATATATAAGTAAATATCATGCCAATCATGGTAAAAAAGGAAGAAAGATAGACCAGAAAATGGTCTTTGAAGGAAGCAGCTGAAATAGGATACAGGTGGCAGAAACAGCCAAGTGTATTAAAAGAATAGAAACAAAAGACTAATGGATGATTGATACTTACTATGCTGGAGCATAAGGCATAGCTCAGGCCAGCCTTTCGTTACAGACAGTCAGCCAGACTGAGGGGCTGGCCTATATATGCTCCCCAATCAGCCGAGGTCCGGCGTCATCGACTGAGGGCAGGCGCGATGACGTCATGACGCTAGCGCCATCCCACACTACAACTAGCAACAGAGAAAACTCAGTTGATCAGAATGCCAGGCGCCGTGAGTGGGAGGGGTCAGGTGTGTCTGCGCTAAACTCGGGAGAGTGTCGGCGCCGATCACAACAGAGGAGTAGGGATGAGCTTCGTGTTCGAGTCGAACATACGTTCGACTCGAACATCGGCTGTTCGATCGTTCGACGAAGATCGAACGATTTGGGCCGTTCGCGCCAAATTCGAGTGACGCGAACGGCCCACAATGCACTACGCCATCGCAGTGTCATCCAGGCGCTGTGATTGGCCAAGCATGCACTGTGACCCCGCATGCTTGGCCAATCACAGCGCCGGCAGCGAGGAGAGCAATGATTGGCCACAGGCAGGATGCCTGTGGCCAATTATTGCTGAGGGTGTTTAGTACACGCCCCACACTATAAAAGGCCGCCAGCACGGCGGCCTAGTGTAGTGTGTTCCGGAGCAGGGAAAGACAAGCATAGGCAGGGACAGTGACATTTATTTCTTTCTTGCTTAACCTGGATTCCTTTAGTTTAGGGAAAGAGAAGGATAGGTAGGGAGAGTGTCAGTGTGTTTTACTGTGCGAGTCCTTGTTTCTAGGGACAAAGAAGGAAAGTGAGGGGATTTCTCCTTGTGCTATAGTGTGCTTTAAAAAAACATTTTTTCTAGGGACAGAAAACTGTAGGTAGGGAGAGTGTCCGTTTCTTTCACTGTGCCAGTCCTTGTTTCTAGGGACAAAGAAGGAAAGTGAGGGGAATTCTCCTTGTGCTATAGTGTGCTTTAAAAAAACATTTTTTCTAGGGACAGAAAACTGTAGGTAGGGAGAGTGTCAGTTTCTTTCACTGTGCCAGTCCTTGTTTCTAGTGACAAAGAAGGAAAGTGAGGGGAATTCTCCTTGTGCTATAGTGTGCTAAAGCATTCCTCATCAACCATCTTTGAAATCCTTGTTTTTTGGACAGTCAGGGAAATTGTCGTTGTGCTATTCTGTGCAAAAGCAATCATCCTCAACCATATTTAGAAATCCTTAAGTAAAGGGACAGAGAAGGACACCTGAAGGTAGCCCTTATTGCTTTTTTCCCATCTCCCTGCAGGCCATCTATTAGAATGTCTGGAAGGCAAACAAGGAGAGGCAGACAGTCAGGAGGCAATAAAAGAGGGCAAGCAGGCTCTGTGTCTGGGGGCAACAGTGCTGGTCGTGGACGCGGTGCATTGTCATCAGCACATGGCCATGGGACACGCTTGTCCTTCTTTTCGGCAGCTGGACATGTTGAGCCACATCATGCCGAAGACTTGGTAGAGTGGATGACCAAGCCCTCCTCCTCCTCCTCATCCTCTCACCCAGGCTCAGGGTACTGGCAAAGCAGCTGCCAAAGCGTCCTCTTCCCTGGTATCAATGTCAGACTCATCATCAGTCACTCCTTCCCTAGACCCACCATGTCCTCCTCCTGAGGAGTCCCCCGAACTGTTTGAGCACAGTGTTGGGTACATGCTCCAGGAGGATGCCCAGCGTTTCGAAGGGTCTGATGATGAAACCCACCTACAGGAAGGCAGTAGCGTGAGAGCAGACAGAGGGGATGCTCAAGAAGGACACCAATCTGGCAGTCATGTTCCAGCAGCTGCAGCATACTGCCAGATTGGCTCCAGTGATGAGGAGGGAGGGGATGATGAGGTCACTGACTCCACGTGGGTGCCTAATAGGAGAGAGGAGGAGGAGGAGGATGAGGAGGAGGCACATCTCCAACGAGGCAGGATGTCCTTTGGTGGCCAGCGTAAGGGCAGTACACCGACGGAATCACACCGCAGAGCTCCGCCTGTGCAGGGCGCTGCCTCTGCCCGTCATTCAAAAAGTTCCTTGGTGTGGGCCTTTTTTGAGGCTAGTTCATCAGATCGCACAGCTGCTGTTTGCAACATATGTCTCAAGCGTATATCGCGTGGCCAAAACATCAGCCGCTTGGGTACCACATGCCTGACCAGACATATGTTGACCTGCCATGCAGCTCGTTGGCAAGCCTACCTCAAAGACCCACACCAAAGAACAAAGCGGACCTCTCCTTGCACCGCATCAGCTGGGATCTCCAACCCCACTATAACTTCAGTCCTCTCTGAAACATGCACTGAGAGGAATGAAGGTGTAGAATTAGGTGTGTCACAGCCAAGTACTTGCGGCCACTCTGCTAGCAGTACACCGACGTCCGATTCTAGCAGGCAAATTTCCCTGCCCCAGCTGCTGGACCGTCGAAAGAAGTTCACTCCCAGCCATCCACATGCCCAGCGGTTGAATGCTAGCTTGGCTAAATTGCTAGCGCTTCAACTGCTGCCTTTTCAGTTGGTAGACTCGGCCCCCTTCCGTGAGTTTGTGCAATGTGCGGTTCCTCAGTGGCAGGTTCCCAAACGCCACTTTTTCTCACGGAAGGCTATTCCGGCTCTCTACCGGCATGTGGAAGGCAATGTCTTGGCCTCGCTGGACAGGGCGGTCAGCGGTAAGGTGCATATTACCGCTGACTCATGGTCCAGCAGGCATGGACAGGGACGTTACCTTTCTTTCACGGCCCATTGGGTCACTCTTTTGGCAGCTGGGAAGGATGCAGGACAAGGTGCAGTAGTGTTGGAGGTTGTTCCACCGCCACGCCTCCAAAATGCTACTACTGGTTGTGACACACCTCTCTCCTCCACCCCCTCCTCTTCTTCTTCCTCCATGGCCTCTTCCTGTGGTTTGTCCTATGAACCAGCGGTGCTCCGTAGCCGTTCACGGGGCTACGCAAGTACGCAGGCAAAAAGATGCCATGCCGTGCTTGCGCTGGTGTGTTTGGGGGACAGAAGCCACACTGGGGCAGAGGTCCTGTCTGCTCTGCAGGGCCAGGCCGAGAGGTGGTTGACGCCACGCCAGCTTAAGCCAGGAATGGTGGTTTGCGACAATGGCACCAACCTCCTCTCCGCCCTCCGACAGGGACAACTGACCCATGTGCCCTGTGTGGCTCACGTCCTTAACCTGGTGGTGCAGCGGTTCTTGGGCAGGTACCCGGGCTTACAGGATGTCCTGAGGCAGGCCAGGAAAGTCTGTGTGCATTTCCGCAGATCTTATAATGCCAGTGCTCGCCTGGCTGAGCTGCAAAAGGAGTTGAACCTCCCCAGGAACCGCCTTATATGTGACATGCCCACCAGGTGGAACTCAACGTTGGCCATGCTGCAGCGGCTGCACACGCAGCAGAGGGCCATCAATGAGTACCTGTGCGACTACGGCACCAGGACAGGGTCAGGGGAGCTTGGTTTTTTTTCTCCACGCCAGTGGGGCATGATCAGGGATGCATGCACTGTCCTGGCACCATTTGAGGAGGCCACGAGGATGGTGAGCAGTGACAGTGCATGCATCAGTGACACTGTACCTCTTGTCCACCTGTTGGAGCACACGCTGCGTGGAATAATGGACAGGGCACTTGAGGCAGAACAGAGGCAGGAAGAGGAGGACTTCCTTGCCTCTCAAGGCCCCCTTTACCCAGACAGTGTTCCTTCTGTCCCACCCATCGCACAGGAAGAGGAAGAGGAAGAGGAGGAGGAGGAGGAGGAGGATTGTGTCAGCATGGAGGTGGAGGCTGGCACTCAGCATCATCAGCAGCAGTCTTTTAGGGATGATTTACAGTCCCAAGAAACCAGTGGACTTGTACGTGGCTGGGAGGAGGTGGCTGCGGATCATGTCGTCCTTAGTGACCCAGAGGACTCCGGAGCGAATGCCTCAGCAAACCTACGCTGCATGGCCTCCCTGATCCTGCAAAGTCTGCGGAAGGATCCTCGTATTCTTCGGATCAAGGAGAGGGACCATTACTGGCTGGCCACTCTCCTTGATCCACGGTACAAGGGTAAGGTTGCGGACCTTATGTTACCTTCGCAGAGGGAGCAGAGGATGAGACAACTCCGGGAGGCCTTGCAGAAAGGTCTGTGCAACGCGTTCCCAGAGACTGGGAGGTTACAAACTCCTGGTCCTGGACAACGAGTTGCTGAGGCTTCGGCCAGTCAAAGAAGGAGCGGTGGGGAAGGTGGCCGTCTGACCGATGCGTTCAGACAATTCTTTAGTCCGCAGCCCCAAAGTATGATCGGTTCCAGCAACCATCGCCAGCGTCTGATAAACATGGTGCAGGAATATCTAGGGGCAAGGTCAGACTTGGACACCTTCCCCACCGAAAATCCTCTGGCTTACTGGGTCTTGAGGATGGATCACTGGCCAGAGCTTGCACAGTATGCAATTGAGCTACTGGCCTGTCCTGCATCCAGCGTTCTTTCGGAACGCACATTCAGTGCTGCTGGAGGATTTGTCACGGATCACAGGGTGCGCCTGTCCACCGACTCGGTTGATCGACTGACTTTCATCAAGATGAACCAGTCTTGGATCACCACCAGCTACCACACACCTGATGCTGATATAACAGACTAATTGATTTTAACATGTCACATCCCTTCAAGACTGATGCTGATGCTGAGTGCCTGTGCTGTTATGTTGACTGGCTATCCTCCTCCTCCGAGTCCTCAATGATACGATTGATGATGATAGCTTGGAAGATCATTTTTGTTTATGGGTGCCGCCATAGTGGCTAAGGCCCAATTTTTCAGCCCCTGTTTTACAGGGGCGTGTAATTACAATTTTTTTAGCAATAATTTGCCATAGGGCTCATTGCTGTGCTCCAAGTACAGTATCTGTGAGGGGTTGGAGTGTTGTGGCACCAGTGCCTAAGGCCCAATTTTTCAGCCCCTGTTCAACAGGGGCATGCAATTACAATTCTTGATCTAATAATTCACAGCAGGGCCCATTGCTGCACCCACCAAGAGTAACTCTGAGGGCTTACAGTGTTGTGGCAACGCTACCACCACCACCACCACCACCACGAAAGGCCCAATTTTTCAGCCCCTGTTCAAAAGGGGCATGTAATTACAATTCTTGATCTAATAATTCACAGCAGGGCCCATTGCTGCACCCACCAAGAGTAACTCTGAGGGCTTACAGTGTTGTGGCAACGCCACCACCACCACCACCACCACGAAAGGCCCAATTTTTCAGCCCCTGTTCAAAAGGGGCATGTAATTACAATTCTTGATCTAATAATTCACAGCAGGGCCCATTCCTGCACCCACCAAGAGTAACTCTGAGGGCTTACAGTGTTGTGGCAACACCACCACCACCACCACCACAAAAGGCCCAATTTTTCAGCCCCTGTTCAACAGGGGCATGCAATTACAATTCTTGATCTAATAATTCACAGCAGGGCCCATTGCTGCACCCACCAAGAGTAACTGTCAGGGCTTACAGTGTTGTGGCACCAGCACCACCATCAAAGGCCCAATTTTTACTACCACTGTTCAACAATTATATGTAATTAAAATTCCTGATATAATAGTTGACAGCAGGGCGTTCCAGCACCAACCAAGAGTAACTGTGAGTGCTTACAGTGTTGTGCCAACACCAACAACTAAGGGGCCTATTTCTGCAGAGTATATACGGCAGGTCCCTACTTTCAAACATCCAACTTACAAACGACTCCTACTTGCAAACGCAAGAAGACAACAGGAAGTGAGAGGAAATCTACCACTAGGAAGGAAAATTCTCTCCTGTAAGAATAAATATGGGAGAAAGGTGTCTCCTCTGTACTGATGCTTTATCAGCAATCCTTGTTTCAAGAAAAACACCACATTTCAAAAACAGTTGTCATTGGGACGGAAAGTGAGGTGAAATGTTCTGAACAGGGGCACAGACAGCAAAACAAATGTTACAGGGGTGATAACCCTTACCTATGTTTTCCAAAAAGTTTAAAAATAGATTTTTGGGCTGGAGCTATACTTCAACAATGTACCTGTTCAAAATTACAAACAGATTCTACATAAGAACAAACCTACAGTCCCTGTCTTGTATGCACCGCCTGTATACGGCTGTTCAGAGTATATAGGGCCTTTTTTATTTTATGTGCGGGGTTCCCCTTAATATCCATACAAGACCCAAAGGGGCTGGTAATGGGTTGGGGTAGGGGGGTGGCTGTGATGGGGAGCTATGCCATTTTTCTTAAAGATTTTCATCCATATTACCGGGACCAGACATTACATTAAAGCCGCAAGCAGTTTTAAATGGCTTTTTTTTCCTTTAGAAGTGTCATTTTGTGCAGGGACAGTTCTAAACACGGGAAACACGTGGCACTTCACAGGCATACTTTAGACACCCCCCAGGTACGATATTTAAAGGAATATTTGACTTTTTTTTTTTCACTTTATGCATCATTAAAATGACTGCTCCCGAAAAACGACCGTTTTTAAAACTTCTTTTTGCATTGATACATGTCCCCTGGTGCAGAACCCGGGTTCCCAAACCCTTTTTAGGACAATAACATGCATAATAGTTGTTATAATTAGCACTTTAGAATTCGAACGTTCGCATCCATTGTATTTAATAGGGTTCTAATGTTCGTACGAACTTTCGGTCCGTTCGCGGGTTCTGGTGCGAACCGAACCCAGGGGTGTTCGGCTCATCACTACAGAGGAGGTCTCAGAGTGACAAGAGACGCCCTTTTCCAAATCATGGCTGATGGAAATAATGGTCATAATGGCCAATAGGTAGAAGGAGAAGAGAGATGTAAGATACTCTGCTGGAAAAGGGGGAGAAAGGGGCTGCAAGTGTCATGACATGAGCAAGGTCGCAACAAGCATTGAAGCCCTTGCGCCCTGGGGCGCCCGTAAGACTGCCTTTTCATGGGATGAGGTGCATTCTCCTGGGTGTCTCTGCCACTAAGTCGGACTTCTCCATTTTTCTATATCGATACTGTGTTTCAATACACATCCCTTGCCCGTCCGACTATGGGAGACACAACACCTATGTTTACTTTAATGAAAATTCATGGATGAATATTTTGAATTTATGTTGTACTAAGAAATTCAAAAATTATATTCTTAATATGAATATTACTGTCTATACGGTTATTTAACCGATTGTTCATACATGACAATAGTATAGCTGTTTTTGTGTTGTCTGTCCCTATACCATAAATTTTTGTTCCTTTGTGTGTTTTTGTTTAGTGTTTTTGTTGTGTTCCTTCCCCTTATTCCCAGCACCACCCCTTGAGGGCCTCATGAACAAGGTACAGACATCTCAAAACACGGGTGAGATTTCTGACCTTGAATTGGAGCGAGCATTTCTCAGATTACAACGTATTCTAGAGAAAAAGGTTAGAATATTTTGGCATAAACGCTATTTTGAGAAATATACTGAAAATCATATAGTCCCTTGGGGACTTAGGGTACAGATCTTTCTGAACCTACGTAAAATTGAAGAACCACTTAAAATTAGATGGGAGAGCAACCTTCAGAGTTGCTCGTTCGGGATGATGTCTATCCTATGCTCTCAATATGAACAGGAATTAGTAATTCTAGATAAACAAGTGTTGAAATGGTATGATGACTATTGTCTCATTGTAACTAATACAAATTTCCAGAAAAAAGAAAAAGAATTAAAAGAACATATTGAAAGCTATACCCTTGAGATCATCACTAACAAGGAAAGCAAATTTCAACGAGATAGCAATGCCCATGCTAATGGTTTTGCATACAAGTGGACTCAACAAAACAATTCACGACCTCCCAATAAACAAACGTATAATAATAAAAAGACCAAAGCTGATGACAATATACCTAACCTTTCTTTTGCCTCCTCTCTCTCTTCCAGCCAGTCTACTATATAATCGGGATCTCTCTGGTGATCGTCTACCTAAAAAAACGCAAAGGAAATTCCGATGCTGCTTCCACCGAATCACTCCAGCACCAACTAGGCGCGACACCCTCTATTCGGTCACTACCTTCACAACCTTCGCACCTATCACAAGCCGGAACACGCCGACCTTCTATGTTTCAACCCTCTCCTCGCACATTACGGGGTCCATCTATTGCTGCGTCCGATATCATTAGCTCCACAGCACTTTCAAACTCGGTTCTTGCACCCCCTATGCACCTAGACACAGGCACTAAGGTGAGTACCTCTGACATCATCATCTCCCCATCTGGGATGTTGTTACCAGCAGATTTAAAAATAGCACCTATTTTTTTAGGGAAGGAGCAAGACTCCACCCCCACTCTCACCTAATACAAGAACAGGCTACGCCTGCTCTTAGATGTGAAGATTCTCAACTGTCTAGTATCAACCTTTCCTCTTATGCACTATCTGACGCCGAAACTCAGGTCCTTAAATTGGGCCTTACCTTCTGCTCGGATTCACAATTAGACAAATTTGACATTATTAAAGACCTACATCTGTTTGCACGACGATTGATGTACAAAGTGATCTTTGATAAATCTGACAATGTCTCTTTTTTCTGAGTCTGTACCTTTGATCTCTGATGACTCATTGAGTAGTCATCAGGCTCTGGATGATTTAATGAGTCTTTGGGAGGAGGGCCACACCAATGAGGACTCTCCCTTTGACCTTCCACCCTCGGGATTGTCCGTTCAAGGTGTGACCTTCCCCCCTCCCCAGTCTTTCAAACCTAAGTCACGTATGTTTCCCCTCTTAAACACAAATCCCAACATTTGGGCTTTCATTCAACAAACCACCAAAGCAATTGAGGAACTCAATTTTGATCCCCTCACTAATTGCAATCTCAATGTCGCCCAAAACAGGCTATTAAATCTCTCCAATCCAACAGCGAAATAATTATCAAACCGGCCGATAAAGGCGGCAATTTGGTCATCATGGACAAATCACAATATACAACTTTGTGTGAGAATATTTTGTCCAATACATATTGGTACCGCCCGATTTCGAGAACTGTGCTAACCAACTTTCATAATAAATTTCGCATGATTATTTTCAAAGCATTTAAGGAAGGCCTGATTGACAAAAATACTTGGAATTTCCTCAACACAAAAAACCCAAAAACCCCAACCTTCTATGCTTTACTGAAGCTTCATAAATCCTTGACTTTGCCCCCTGGCCGCCTGATTATATCGGGCTGCGCCAGCTTAACTGAGAATGCTAGTTCCTTGGTGGATAATTTTCTATACCCCCACGTCCTATCACTGTCTTCATACATCAAAGACACTATAGACTTACTCAAAACTATTGAGGGCCTACAACTCCCTGCTAACACATGGCTCGTAGCATTGGACATCGAAAGCTTATACAACACCATTCCCCATGATAAAGGTATTAAAGTTGTCAAAAGTTTTCTGTGTGAGAGAGGTCCTTCCTCTACTAAATACAATAAATTTGTCCTTGAACTACTCTCCTACATTTTAAGACACAATGTCTTTATGTTCGGTTCTTCCCACTTCCTCCAGGTACAGGGGGTTGCGATGGGGACTAAGTGTGCCCCATCGTATGCCAACCTGTACCTGGGGGGGTGGGAAAGGGAGCTTTTTTGTTGTGACAATCTTGCTGATATGCTCAACAGGATTATGTCCTGGTATTGCTACATAGACGACGTGCTGATACTTTGGTCCGGCACTGAATCCGAACTTAAACAATTCATCGACTTAATTTCAATAAACGATTTCAATTTGAAATTCACTTATACCTTTAGTCAAACCAAAATTACTTTTTTGGACCTGGAACTTTTTGTTTCAGAGGATGGTCAACTTTTTTCATCTCTCTACAGAAAACCGTCGGCCTGTAATACCATTCTCCATGCCAGCAGTCTACACCCCAAACCTTTACTTAGCAGCATTCCATATAGCCAGTACCTACACATCAGACGCAACTGCAGTAAAGAAGTTGACTTTAAAAGAGCATCCAAAGATCTGTATAATAGGCTTAGAAACCGCGGTTACAGCCACACTTGTCTCAAAAAAGCCTACAATACAGTTAGTCCTAAAGAAAGGAGTTCATTGATATTTAACACTTAAAAAAACTAAAAAAAGTGAAACGGTTAGGCTGATTACCCGGTACTCCAACCAACATTTACAAATCAAGAAAATTTTAAACACCTTCTGGCCTCTCCTTTCTTCTGAAACTGCTATTCAGAATCATATAAAAAATTTCCCTGAAATCACTTACAAGCGCGCTCCATCCCTAAGGGATCGCCTTGTACGTAGTAATTTTTCCAGTACCAAACCCAGAGAAGTTAAAGGTAACTTTGGTACTTTTTCATGTGATCACTGTGATATGTGCCCATTTATTAGTAACCAATCTGATATTTTACTTCCTAATGGGCATTTTCATTCTATTAAACACAGAGTATCTTGCCAATCCCCAGGCATTGTATATCTGGCCCAATGTTCCTGTGGAGGATTCTATGTGGGTAAAACTAAGCGCCTTCTCTGTATACGCATTAAAGACCACATGAAACCTATCTTCAAAAAAAAGATGATGGAAACTGCCATTAGTAAACATGTGGGTAGCCTTCACAACTTTGATGCTAAATGCATCAAATTCTCTGCCTTGGAACATGTTCCACTGGGTGAGAGGGGTGGCAGCGTTGACCATACGTTGCTCCAGCTTGAAGCCAGATGGACTCATGTTCTTAAGGCCACTCAGTTTCCAGGTTTTAATGAACATCTTAGTTTTAAACCTTTTTTATAACTAGGACCTTGTTCTTCCCTCCCATCTCCTTCCCTCCCTGTTACATTATCATGTTTACCACCCCCCCCTCACCCTTTCATCCCTTCCCCACCTCCCTTTTCCCCCCTCACCCCCCTTTCCCACCCCCTCTCCCCCCCTCCCTCTCTTCCATCCCTTACCCCTTCTTCTTCATTCCTTCCTTTCTCCCCCTTATTGTCATGTACCATTCCAAGCTTAAATTAGTTCAGCTTTAATCCTCAATGTACTTCATTTATTGCTTATATTTTCGTTCATTTAAATTTATGATCATATTCGCTCACATATACGTTTTTAAAATAATTGCTGGTTATGTTACTGTTTGATCATCTGTATGTTTCCGTGCCTCTTTGCCACTTCTGCTCCTTTGCTTGTTGCGCCCTTGCTCATGTCATGACACTTGCAGCCCCTTTTTCCCCCTTTTCCAGCAGAGTATCTTACATCTCTCTTCTCCTTCTTCTACCTATTGGCCATTATGACCATTATTTCCATCAGCCGTGATTTGGAAAGGGGCGTCTCTTGTCACTCTGAGACCTCCTCTGTTGTGATCGGCGCCAACACTCTCCCGAGTTCAGCGCTGACACACCTGACCCCTCCCACTCACAGCGCCTGGCATTCTGGGCAACTGATTTTACTCTGTTGCTAGTTGTAGTGTGGGATGGCACTAGCGTCATGATGTCATCGCGCCCGCCCTCAGTCGATAACGCCAGACCTCGGCTGATTGGGGAGCATATATAGGCCAGCCCCTTAGTCTCGCTGACTGTCTGTAACGAAAGGCTGACCTGAGCTATGCCTTATGCTCCAGCATAGTAAGTATTAATCATCCTTTATTCTTTTGTTTCTATTCTTTTAATACACTTGGCTGTTTCTGCCACCTGTATCCTATTTCAGCTGCTTCCTTCAAAGACCATTTTCTGGTCTATCTTTCTTTCTTTTTACCATGATTGGCATAATATTTACTTATATATACCAGGTAATCTAGTCTGTACTGAGACATTGTCCCTATTAGACTCTATTTTGAGTCTGCAGCTGATTTTCTTGTTCTTTTTCTTCTCTGTTTAATTACTTAATTTAGACATATAAGACTTTTCAGTACTCTATTTATTTTCTTTTTTACTTTTTAGTTTTGCTTTCATCATCTACTCATTCTTGTGTTTTTTGCTTTGTTACCAGCTAGCATTGCTGCATGACTGCGGTTCAGCCATCCTTCGTTTCATGCGTTTTTTCTTCTTGATTTAGGTATAATTCTACTTACTTGCAATTAACTTATCTCCCTACTATATATTACATATTGGTACGCTCATATGTTTTCATTTCTATACTGATTGAGCTGTTTTTCAGCCTTCCCCTTTATACTTTTGCACTCATTCTCTTCCCTTGCATATTTTGTTTTTAGCCGGGTCTGTGTATGCTCCCTTTGGCTGCCCATTAGCTCCCCACAGGGGGCCCCCAGGTGCCCTACGCTGGATTGTGGTCTTTCCCTGGAGGTGTTCTCGGCTGGGTATGTGCCTGCCCCTATATGTGTGTGGGGGGGGGTGTGTTGTGGGGGGGTGGGGGCGGATGTTGCTTAAAGATTGGCACGATATGTTCTCCTGCAATAATCATATATTTTTGCCTACCTTATTATGCAATATTTCTAATTTGTTTATGTCTTTATCCATGTTTAGTAATTGTTTTGGAATATTTTATTAATGTATGTTGTCAGATGTCCCCCCAATGTCAGTTTTGCTGTAATGCGCTCATGTGAGTGTATTCGCACATACAGACGTTGGTGGAAGACCATTGGCGCAAACACCGTCCCACGGACACAACAGATTTGCTTGCTCCTTTTAGGGATGTTTTATGCCTCAGCAAGGGCCTGGCCACTTCTTGTCGACTGCATTAAATGACTCCGAGCGAACAGATCTGCGTTTATGGGAACTATAGCATAACTATACGGAAATTGTGATGATCTGATCCATGTTTAAGTATGGTTGGCGTCATTGGTAGCAGTGAGTTTGGTTTGCACATGGCTTTGTACAAAGCCATGCTTTCTGGTGTTCCTTTGTCTCACAGAATGCATGACCCCTGTACACAGCCGTTTGCACACATCACTGCTAGCATTTTATTTGAATTTAAACATGTCTGTGATTGGTTCTTTTGAAAATATACAAAATGTCTGAATGGCTGTTTTGTGAAGCCACCACCTTCTTTTGTTACTCATGTTGACTATAAATAAAGGGAGCTGAAGATCCCAGGGACACTCTGCTCTGGGATGGCCTGATGATAAGACCTGTGTGATGATGCTACTTTCCTTGAATGAATGATGGGATGAATGGTGAGTGAATTTTAGCGTAAAGATAGTATTGTTGCAAAAAGATGAAGTCTGAAGTGTGCTTATTTAGCACAAGGCAAAGATGGCTGTGTGCTCTGCAAACAACCAATTTTGCCACAACAGATGACGGGCCAGGACCTTTGGGAATAGATGGAGCCCCTTTGGACATCGGATCGAAATCGGGGGAGAGTGGATCTACGTTCCGATGCGTGGGGGCTCTGCTCTGTAAAAGAACAAATTTTTCGTCTTTTTGAAATAATGCTGTAGGTTTGCAGTATGAGAGATGTGCGTGTGTGTATGTATGTCTGAGAGATGTGTGTGTGTGTGTGTGTGTGTGTGTGTGTGTGTGTGTGAGAATGTATGGAACAAGTAAATTGCATGAAGAAGCTGAAAATGTCTGCCCCCATGAGGTTTAGCGGGGGCGGGGCAGGCAGCATGGCCATCAGTGACAAGCATGTTTGATAGTTGTGTATCTGACTTTCCAATTTTCAGAACAAAGTTGTGTGTAGTGTTTGTGCCTGTGTGAATGCTGATGGAAACTGTATATTGTGTATGAAATGAAGGTATAGATGTGGGATTATTCAGCCTGCAATGTGTGTGTTTGGCTGAGCTGTTTGTATTTCTCAAAGGTTTGTCAGAGCAGCCATGTGCTTGAATGGGGGAAGGGCTTGCCCACTGTTTTGCAATGGAGAATGTTTTGTGTTGCAGGGGCTATGCCCTGAGGGAAGGAAACTCTGAGAAAGCATGCAGGCAACATTGTACTGTATGTGTGTTGTGAATATCTCAGAGTATATGAACTTAGAGAAAAGTGTTGAATAATATTGTCATGTAACTAACATTTTTAAATGTGCTGTTTAGTTGGCCAAAGGGTCTAAGTTGAAGTAGCCTAGAGTGTGTGTCTATGGTTGAGTGTGAATCTCAAGTGTAGTCTGTATTTGTGGAGAAAAACATTTTTGATTTTCTTTTAAAGAGATGCTGGTTTTGGCAGGAAAAAAAATACATGCGTTAATGGCGCCATTCTTGGCTTTTGTTGTTAGCCTTGTGGTTTGTCTGCCATTTTGAGTAGCAGTTTTTCCTTAGCCTGTGGGTATCCTATAAGGGAAGGTGCAGCCACCTTTCCTTTGGGTGTGATATCATGTGACCGTGCTGTGGCATTCATCGGCTATTTTGCTGGTGGAATTTCTCAGTTTTTGATGTTTGGTGCGAATTGAGTAGTGCGGTCTTTTCTGCGTTGGAATCTGGAGGCCATTTTTGTTTTTCTTTGTGTGGGGGAACCCATGTAGTGTTCATTGTGATGGCCCATGCTGGTTTTGCCAGGAAAAATTGCATGCGTTAATGGCGCCACCATGTTGTTGTCCATGAGGTGTGCGGTGGTCATCCACCATGTTGTTGTCCATGAGGTGTGCGGTGGTCATCCACCATGTTGTTGTCCATGAGGTGTGTGGTGGTCATCCACCATGTTGTTGTCCACGAGTTGTGCGGTGGTCATCCACCATTTTGTTGTCCTGGCTTGTCGGCCATCTTGAGAGGCGTTTACAGTAAGCATCGCCTTTTGAGGTGAGTACACACACACATGCTGGGGCCTATTTATGGATGGGATCTGGTTGACCTACCAGCATTTGGAGTGTGGGAGGAGGCCAACGCAGACACAGGGAGAACATGCAAACTCCATGCAGAAGGTGTTAGGATGGGGATTTCTCTGTTTTCATTTAAGTGAGTGTAAGCTATTGCATGGTTAGCTGACTTTGCAGTATATGAGCGGCGGTTTTTGTATCGGATTTAGTTTTTAAGTAAAAACTCCACTTTACACTGAATTTTGATAGATTGTAAGACTAACAGAGTTTTTGTACAATGGTGTGTTTTTATGTTTAAATATTTGGGAGTTTCCCAGAAGGCAATTCATTTTTTGAAGCTTGTATTGTATAGCCTGTAGAGGAGGAGTGGGTTTGGTCGAAACTCCTAGAGCCATCTTTTTGCAGGAGTTTTGTATTTGAGTCTCAACTTGTGGTTTGACTTCTAGGAGATGTGTGGGTCGAGAGGGGAGATTCCCTCCCATTTGCAAAGGGGGGTTTATTCCATCATTTCCTTGACAAAGGTTTTTTTTTTAAATTGTTGAAATATATATGATGTTTAGCCATGGATTTTTTGGTGTCTTGAAAGACAAGGCGATTGGGGCTAGGCACCCCCCTCCCCCTCCCTCTTCCTGAACAAATTATATGTAATAAACCAGTTTTTTTTTTTAAGTAGCTGAGCATGTAACCGGAAGTTTCTTTTCAGCATTTATATATCAGCAGAAAGATGGTGGGAGGAGCTTGGGGTTTTCTGAAAGGTTGGGCAGTGAGATTTGTGGTTGGAAGGAAAATGGAAAGCATTTTATATTTTGTTCCAATTTTTTGTGAAGTTTTATACTGTAAATACAGTTGTGGGTAGAGAGCAAACAGGGGGGCATCACCATTATTGTAACATCTAGATGCAGGTAGAAAGAAGCCATAATATTATTTTGAATAGTGGAGGATTTCATGGTGCTTTGTAGCTCGTCTGACAAACACGTTTACCGTGAGACAGGTCGGGCCGTGTAGAATAATCGGAATTCCTGTGATTAGCATAAACGTGAGGAGTAGTACGCTAACAGCCCCGGTCAGGCCGTGTAAAATAATTGGGATTCCGGGGGTCGATTATGGTATAAAAAAGCCGCAAACCATAACCGCTCCGAAAATAAAGCGCAGGGTTCTCTGGACGCAGAGTTCGCCAAAAAAAAAAAAAGTGATTCGAATCGTCATGGACAATGTGCCGTCCATGCAGTGCATCAGTCAGACAGCTGCACCGCACATGAGGTCTGAGTTTGGGGCTCCGGACATGAGACCCTTTAAAGGATGACATATCTGGTCAGAGGGTACAGTAAGGTGTACTCCTTTGGAAGGTACTTTTGATGTCTGGAGGCAGAATAAAAGGTACCTTGGATGTAGTTCAGCTGCGGCTTCAGAAATCTGTAATGATGAGTGTTGATGTAGGTGTAGTACACTCTTTTGTGATTCTCAGAGGAGGAATGGTGGTTAAATTCTCATGCCCGTTTGTTTGAACTTTGTATGGCTGGTCCATGCAAGGTTCTCGAGCTGCTCTCATGTTCCCATTGTATTTTTTTCTATTGCTGAAAGAGTGAAGGTTGAATTCTGTCTGTTTTTGTTTTTTTAATTTTTGGTTTTGGAAACTATGAAGTATCTCCCCCACATTTGTATCTGAATGTTTGTATGTAGTAACGTGAATATGTTCGAACTTACCACGGCGATCCTCCGATGCGCCGCGGCTGTTGTATTTTTGTAGGAACGGGAAAGTAAGGGTTACAGAGTGTTTTGTTTGAATTGGTTCTGAAAGCATGTCATTGACAATTTACCAATGTACAGGAATGTCATTATTGTTTACCATTCTTTGCAGGTTAAATATGAAGGATAGAGTAATGATTTTGCTTATAAGTATTTTTCAGGTCCAAGGAGTTTGTACATAAAGAACAGCTGTATGTAGACAGCTGTACATATGGATAAATACGAGTCTAAGGAGGTAAAAGTATCATAGGCTATTTCATTGTTTCTTTTTTCCTGCACCACGCATTTCTTCCTTCAGTCTGTAATGAGGAAGAAAAGGGGGGGATGATAAATGTAAGAATGACAGTTTTTTTGTCAAACAAATAATGGTAACCTCTGTAATTCTAACCAAGTTTGTGCCAAGACTGTCTTTCTTTGATAGAATTTGAATCGGCAAGCAGCAGTCTGGTGAAGTAGGTTCCCATCCCAGATGCTAAGAACCTTTTGTCAATGGTTCCAGGTATTGTAAGCCACGCACAGGTTATGCAGTGACCACAGTCCCGATGTCTGTGTTATTGTCATATGAGGGTTGTTTGGAGGTCAATCAAAACCAGAGTCGTACTTTCCTCATTAGCTGTCACTTACATTCTCGGCTGATGGGGTGGGTGCGATCGTTGTGACATGAATTTCAAAATGTCCACCACAGGGTTCATGTGTCCCTCCTGGACCCTGACACAATAACCAGTTTACATTCTTTCCAACCAGGTGACTGGGTCGTTGTAAAGAAGCTTCAGGGATGAGACCACGCCAGCCACTGCAAGAAGCCGCTCAACCACACCAAAGAATGAGGAGTATCTTCGTCTATTTATATTTTTGTTGTTTAGTAAATTTTAGCAAGGGTAACGATGAAAAGCATCCCAAGTTATTATTTAAAGTGTATTTCCTGACTAGCTCAGAAAGCGAACAGGACCAATTGCTGGGTCTGTTCTGAGTCTCCACCGAGTTTTAGTACCCCAGCAATTACAGCGGTACATGCCATTTATGATGTTGTTATGGGTATGAGGAGTTTTGACAAACTAGTGAAGACTCCAAACAGACACTTGTCAATGGAATCTAACGATGTATTTTTAGAGGGTAAAATTGGTTATAGTTTTAATAGCTCTGCCTCTTGTCGGTTTGGGTATCTAGGCAGCCCACAAGTGTGTTTGAAGTTTAGTTTGGTGTTTATGCGGATCTGCAGCTTATAAAGGTAATTCCCCCAAAGCAAGAGGTTCATGTGTGATGGTGAAGCTGTCCCAGCATCTTATGACACGGCCGATCATGAGGATCTGATGGCGCGAGAAATTAAGAATGGCAGGGACAGCTAGAAGGGATTTGTTCACCAACCCGACCAGGTCTGGGCATGGTGTCCTGGATGTACAAGGTGGGGGGGGCTCGAGCTTGGGATACGATTGAACAGTTCTCATCCGTTAAGGATAGGGTTCTTCATGTAACTGTTAAAGCCAGAGCTGTAGATAAGTGAAGGTTGGGAGTCCTTTTACGGGTCTGGGAATCTTTGGGGATCTAATTTTTATTTTACAGTGGATCGTGGTTAAAGGAAGTGGGAATATATATACTCATGTCGTTTTATTTCTATTCTTTCTATGTCGTGACGAGGTGCGCCTGTTTGGACGCGTGACCAGAGTTTCCTTGATGAGACGCCCCGAAACCGGACCCACATACAAGACACAGAGGATCACAGACGGGCAAGGGCCTGGCCACTTCTTGTCGACTGCATTAAATGACTCTGAGTGAACAGATCTGCGTTTATGGGAACTATAGCATAACTATACGGAAATTGTGATTATCTGATCCATGTTTAAGTATGGTTGGCGCCATTGGTAGCAGTGAGTTTGGTTTGCACACAGCTTTGTACAAAGCCATGCTTTCTGGTGTTCCTTTGTCTCACAGAAAGCATGACCCCTGTACACAGCCGTTTGCACACATCACTGCTAGCATTTTATTTGAATTTAAACATGTCTGTGATTGGTTCTTTTGAAAATATACAAAATGTCTAAATGGCTGTTTTGTGAAGCCACCACCTTCTTTTGTTACTCATGTTGACTATAAATAAAGGGAGCTGAAGATCCCAGGGACACTCTGCTCTGGGATGGCCTGATGATAAGACCTGTGTGATGATGCTACTTTCCTTGAATGAATGATGGGATGAACGGTGAGTGAATTTTAGCCTAAAGATAGTATTGTTGCAAAAAGATGAAATCTGAAGTGTGCTTATTTAGCACAAGGCAAAGATGGCTGTGTGCTCTGCAAACAACCAATCTTGCCACAACATAATGTACAAGTCTCTTCCTATACCCGTATGTCCCCCGATGAAGCTAGAATTGCGAAACATGTCGGGACGTCATGAGTAATTTTGTACTATTGAAAAACAGTTTTACTCCCTTTTTTCTGACCATCTAGCTATGTGTTCATTGTTCTCTATTAGAAACCACTTGCATGTGGTTTTATATGTACCTTTTTAAAATGAACTACTATTAAAATATTGAATCATTTTCTACTCTAAGTGTAATTGAATTTCTTACTACCACAGCTAGCACCGTGAAAATCCCTTTCTTCCCCTTTGCTACTTTGTATCAAGACCAATCCTTGCGCCATACCTCAAAGAAAAGAAAGACAAACAACCTCCCTGACCTCCAGAAGCCCAACTAACAACATAGCTATTTACACCCCCCCCCCCTTAGCTCCCTTCATGCCAACCCCACCAGCAACTGAGGGCGAACGTACAGCTGGAATCTTCTAGACTCCCACCTGCCAATACGCTTAACCGCCTCCGCATCCATCCCACACCTGGCCGCTTCTGTAACCGCCCCTATCCGGAATGAGTGAGAGGAGAATATCTTCTCCTGCAACCCCAATGCCCGCAAACACTTCCTGAATACAGCGACAAATTGATATCTAGATAAAGGAGCCCCATCTGCATGTAACAAAAAGGAACCCGAGACTGTAGGGCGAACCTCCAATTAACCCCTCACTGCCCCCACTGGACACAATGGAGCCCTGGATGGGGAAAACCTGTACCAACTTACCCTTACCCACCTGATCAGTCTTGGATCTCCTGAGCACCAATGAAACCCCATCCTCTGTACACACCAACTCACTGGCCCAGATATCCCCATGCACCCGTGTTGACGGGCTAACCAACTCACCAATCCAAAAGGCTCCAAAAAATGCCAACGAAAAGGCCACCCTGAAGAAGGTGACCTAGTACCCCGACAAACACAAGCCTATTAACTGCCCCAAGACCCCTTCTAGTATATCAAATGAGACTGGGCGCCTACTATCCTTGTGCTGTCCCACACTGCGGTACCCTTTGAATGCCTGCCACACCCAAAAGTCTTTTGTAAAATCCGGACACCCTTGCCACTTAAGTAAAAAATTGGCAGGGTTGGCATTTCTATTTAACGCGGATCTAGAAACCCCGGCCTCCATGTTCCTGGAAAGAAAATACAATACCAGTAACCGGACATCTGAGCTCACCGGGTCAACTCCTGCCTCCCGCACCAACTCCTGCCATTCCAGCCACCCCTTCTCATACGCCAGACCCCCTGTTGCTCCGCATCCGGCGGCAACTCCCAGAATCTGTCCCACTGAAAGCGAGACAGCGCATCAGCTATGACATTTTCCACCCCCGGAATATGCACAGCATACACAAAGACATTAAGTTGCAAGCATCTCAAAACCAGGTGTCGCAGGAGCCAAACTACCAGAGGGAACGACGCAGACACTTTGTTAATCACCTGCACCACCCCCAAGTTGTCCCTGTGAAAGCGCACTTTCAGATCCCTGAAACACGCGCCCCACAGTTCCACAGCTAGCACCACCGGAAACAGTTCCAGCAGCAACAAGTTATTTGTAAAGCCAGCGTCAATCCACGACTGTGGGGCCCGCACTGCACCCGCCCTGAAAGAAAGCCCCAAAACCTGACCCTCCGGCCACATCAGTGTAAAGTTCCGAATCAAAATTGCTGACTAGGCCGGACATCCACAATGCCCTCCCATTAAATGACTCCAAGAAGGAATGGCAAACCTGCAAATCCTCCTTGTGTGCTTTAACCAAACGCACAAAGTGCTTGGGCGTTCGGATCCCCGCCGTGGTAGCCGACAATCAGTCCGCAAAACACCCTGCCCATCGTAAGTATGCGGCACGCAAAGTTTAGCTTCCCCAATAGCGACTGTAGCGCCCAAAGGTGCACCTTGCGCAGTCCCAGCATGCCCGTAATCTCCAGTTTGAGAGACTCCAACTTGTCCACCGGCAGGCGTCACTCCATTGTCCAGGACAATGCCCAAAAACATGATAACCATGCTAGGTCCCTCAGTTTTCTCAGGCGCCAATGGAATCACAAAACCGTTCTGCGATGTGTTCCAAGGTAGCTAGGAGCACCGCGCAGAGCCTGGACGAGGTCGGACCCACACAAAGGAAGTCATCCAGATAGTGAGAAATGGAATTCACTCCCGACACGTCCCTGACAACCCATTCCACAAAGGAGCTGAATTGTTCATACAGAGCACAGGAGATGGAGCAACCCATCGGAAGACACATGTCAACATAAAACTCTCCATTCCAGTGACACCCAAGTAAGCAAAAGCTCTCTGGGTGAACCGGCAACAGCCGAAAAGCTGCTTCAATATCGGCTTTCGCCATCAACGCCCCTTGCCCATCCCAACGCACCCAATCCACTGCAGCATCGAAGGAACTGTAGCTCACTGTACACTCCTCCGGATCAATCGCGTCATTGACCGACCCACCTTTTGGAAAGGAAAGGTGGTGGATAAGCCAGAATTTGTTGGGCTCCTTCTTGGGCACGACCCCCAGTGGGGAGACCACCAAATCCACAAGGGGGGATTGGAAAGGGCCACCCATGCGGCCCAGAGCAACTTCCTTGCGCAGTTTCTCAGAAATGTTGCAGAGCTGACCGTAGATTCCGCGACACCGGGGGGATAACCTCCAATGAACACGGTATGTGAAACCCCTCCGAAAAACCCCCTCCAACAAACGAGCCGCCCCCCTGTCAGGATACCTACCTAGAAACGGCCGCATCCTTTCCACCTTCACCGGCGTCCTCCCTTTTATGCGCAGACTCTCCGGAATGACCTTTTCACTGCTTAAAACATCTGGACTGCGGGTGAGAACCTCCACAACTGGAACACTCATGCTTGTAGCGGCATGACCCCCCAAACTTGCATGTACCCTCATTGTACTGCCAGCAAACCCCCTTATTCCTACCGGCCGATTGTCCAAGGGAAGAAGTTCCACCAGCCCCTCCTTGAAAAAACTGACTAGGTGCCCTCGCCGAGGTCATAAGCCGCATCCACAGACTTATATCTTTATGATCCCACCATAGGTCCGATCGAACTGCTCTCCTCTGTCTAAACTGTTCATCGTATCAGAGCCACCCTGTGCCCCCGTAGACCCTGTATGCCTCTCCGATTGCGTCCTGGTAGCAAAAGAGCACCGAAAAATGTTCAGGGTTCTTTTGCCCGATCACACTCGCCATAATGGCGAATGCCTGCAACCAATTTGTGAATGTCCGCGGAATAAGCCTATACCTCCTTTTTTCCTCTGCCTCCTTTTTTGAATCGTCCAGCTTCACCCTATCCAGGTTGAACTTCTCCAACGGCAACAGCGAGAACAGTCTCATGTACTCACCTTTCCATATTTTCTCCCTCACCTCTGGTTTCAGGTGAGCCCCTAGAGGTCCCTCATAACACACATAAACCTCGCATTTTGCTGAATCAGCCAACCTAATGACATCCTGTTTCGCAGCGGGGTCTCCAGTACCCCCCGCCTTCGCAGCTACCTGTAGCCCTTGACTTGCTACTGCGCCCCCTACTGCCAGATTCGTACCTGCCGGTGGAGCAGCCCCGGTCCTGGGAGCAGGGGCCCCAACCGGCCCCCCTCCCGGCGTAACCCACGCCACTGCTGGACTGGCAGCCACCGCATCCCCCTTTTCAAACTGGCTGACCAAGCTCTTGAGCCCTGCAAGGAACCCCTGCAAGCTATCCTTCCTAACACTAACACCAATGGGCGCCTTTCTCCCCCCAGCCTGCCCACACCCAGAGTCCCCTGCCACTGCAGCCCCCCCATCATTACCATTAGGCACACGTTCCCGGCCATTACCCCCAGTCTGACCCTGTGAAGGTATGTAATTAGTTGACTTACCAGGCTGCCTGGAAGAAGTCCCACCAGCCGATTGTCCTGACTCCACCGTCGCCACCGACCTCCTGGGTCCCCGATCGTCCGCTGAGCTGGCCAGCTCCCCCTCCGACAGCCGACCGGACCAATCCTCCTCTCCAGATGAAAGCTCACCAGGTGACCTGTCCCTGGAAGCCGAGGGTCCGGCGCTCGATCGATTCTTCCTCGATTCTTTCTTCCTTCCTCGATCAATTTCTCCACCGCCTTTAGCCCACGCTGCTGGTGCTGACCTGCCTCACTGTCGTCATCCCGCCTTGGTACACCCATCCGGGACACCTGCGGCACCGATGGAAGGTAACCGGCCGAGGAGGTAGTTGGCCCAGTCACCGCCGCCACCGACATCCCACGTTGAGGCTCCATGCGCGCCAGAGACACCCTGGGGGCGGAGCCCGCGCCTTCCGACTCCACGCGCCGCCCCGGCCTAGCGACCACTCCGGAGCTCCCGGAACGCCCCCCCGCCGATCTCCGTTCTTGTGGGGGATTCCTCTCGGGACCCCCCACCATAGGCAAGGCAGTGCTGTTGGCAGAGGGGCCCTAGGGGGACTCCCATTATTCCGCTGAGCTCAAGGGGAGGGGCCCGGTGAGTAGCTCTCCGGAGGCCAGGACCTCCGAGCTCGCACGGCCTCTCTCCCCACAGTAACTGCCTCTGCCGCCGAACCCGACAGCATCGGCTCCAGGGTCTCCTGGAGCCAATCCGTGCCCCGTGTCTCGGCCTCTGCCCAAAGCTGGGCCAGAAGTATCTCCACGGCTGACATGGTTCTCCCTCCCTGAACTTTCCCCTGCGCTGTGTTGCTTTAGGGGGAGGAAACTACTCATTTTATTAACTCCTATCCCCTCCCCTTGTAACTACTACCCAATTACACACCCTTTAACATTTTCACTACATACCCTGTTAACTCAGTCATGCCAGCCCTCCGCCTATTGCATTCTTTCTTTTTGCTCCGGGCTTTTCTGTCATGCTGGGATGCTGAGATGATGAGAACATAGCAGTCTGGTGATGTTTCTTTACTTGAATGATTGGGAAATCGAATGAATGGTGAGTGGACTTTTAGCTTGAGATGCATTATATCATTAATAATAGGATTTTTATAACAGCTTACCTGTAAAATCCTTTTCTTGGAGTACATCACGGGACACAGAGCGACATAGTCATTACTAATGGGTTATATAGATACCGTCAGGTGCTGGCACTGGCAACTTCCAAAACCGGAAGTACCCTCCCCTATATAAGCCCCTCCCATCCGGGAGCACCTCAGTTTTGTAGCAAAGCAATAAGTGTCCCCAAAGAGGGGCGGGAGCTCTGTGTCCCGTGATGTACTCCAAGAAAAGGATTTTACAGGTAAGCTGTTATAAAAATCCTATTATTAATGATATAATGCAACAGCTTACCTGTAAAATCCTTTTCTTGGAGTACATCACGGGACACAGAGCGACATAGTCATTACTAATGGGTTATATAGATACCGTCAGGTGCTGGCACTGGCAACTTCCAAAACCGGAAGTACCCTCCCCTATATAAGCCCCTCCCATCCGGGAGCACCTCAGTTTTGTAGCAAAGCAATAAGTGTCCCCAAAGAGGGGCGGGAGCTCTGTGTCCCGTGATGTACTCCAAGAAAAGGATTTTACAGGTAAGCTGTTATAAAAATCCTATTTTCTTTCTCGTACATCACGGGACACAGAGCGACATAGTCATTACTAATGGGATGTCCTAAAGCAATGCCAAATGAGGGGGGGGATACACCATATATAAGCTGAGCGCTATCAGACATGAGGATCTTTTGCGGCCTGCAACACACTGCGCCCAAAGGCGACATCCTCCTGACTTCTAACGTCCACCTGGTAGAACCTAGTAAACGTGTGAACTGAAGACCATGTTGCGGCCTTACAGATTTGAGCCAGGGAGGCCTGGTGATGCACTGCCCATGAAGTTCCAACTGCTCTCGTGGAGTGCGCTCTAACTTTGAACGGAGGCGGTCTCCTTCTCAAGCCATAGGCTTGTATTATGACCTGTCGAATCCACTTGGCTAAAGTAGATTTTGACGCTGCCTGACCCTTTCTGGGGCCTTCCGGCAGAATAAACAAAGTATCCGTTCTGCGAATCTGAGCAGTGGCTTTTAGATAAGCTTTAACTGCTCTTACTACATCCAAAGAATGCAATAACTTTTCCTCTACCGAAGTAGGTTTGGGGAAAAAAGAAGGAAGAACCACATCTTGGTTCAAATGAAACCTCGATACCACCTTAGGAAGAAAGGCTGGATGAGGACGTAACACTACTTTGTCCTTATGGATAACCAGATATGGCTCTTTACAGGACATAGCTGCTAATTCCGACACTCTTTTAGCCGAACAAATGGCTACTAGAAAAATCAATTTCCTGATGAGAAGCACCAAGGAAATATGCTGTAATGGTTCAAATGGTTGTTTCTGTAAAACCGACAGAACCAAGTTTAGATCCCATGGACATATGGGAATATTAACCGGAGGACTAATACGCATCACTCCTTGTATAAAGGCTTTGACTAGTGAATGCGAAGCCAAGGGCCTTTGAAATAATATTGACAAGGCCGAAATCTGACCCTTGATAGTACTCAAGGCAAGCTTCCTATCTACAGCCCATTGTAGGAAGTCCAGAATCCTACCTATTACGTATTTACGTGGATGCCATTTCTTGGCCTCACACCAGGCGATGTACGCCTTCCAGATTCTATAGTAGATCTGCCTGGATACCGGCTTCCTGGCATTGATCATGGTAGATACCACAGCATTAGAGAGCCCTCTCTTTTTTAGAATGTGGGCTTCAATAGCCAGGCCGTCAAACCTAGGGCTGGTAAGGAAGGGTGGTATATCGGTCCTTGCGAAAGCAGGTCCGGACGATGTGGGAGGGTCCAAGGACTCCCCACAGACATTTTTACAATCTCCGCGTACCATGCTCTTCGGGGCCACGCTGGAGCCACCAGAATCACTGGTTTCTTTTCTACCCTGATTCTGCGGAGTAATCGAGGTAACAATTGTGGCGGTGGGAATGCATATATCAGCTTGAACTGATCCCAAGGGAACACTAGGGCATCCGAGCCGCACGCTAGGGGATCCCTTGTCCAAGAGACAAACCTGTCCACTTTTGTGTTGAATCTGGATGCTAGCAGATCTACATCCGGTGTTCCCCACCGCTGACATATTGTCCGGAAAACCTCGGGATGAAGGGACCATTCCCCTGGGCATAATTGTTGGCGACTTAGAAAGTCCGCCTTCCAATTCTCCACTCCTGGAATGAATACCGCAGATATGGCTGGGACATATCTTTCTGCCCATCTCAGGATGTAATTTACTTCCCTTTGGGCTGCACGACTCCTGGTGCCCCCCTGACGATTGATATATGCCACTGCTGTGGCATTGTCGGATTGAATTCTGACAGGGGACCCTTGGAGTTTGGATGTCCATGCTACTAGGGCATACCGGGCTGCTCGTATCTCTAAGAGATTGATGGGCAGGGCCTTTTCCGCATCCGACCATCTGCCCTGGAGAGACCATTGCTCCAGTACTGCTCCCCAGCCTATAAGGCTGGCATCTGTAGTGACCACCTTCCAGGAAATCGGACTGAAGGATTTCCCTCTTTCCAGATTCTGGGGAACCAACCACCAGCGGAGGCTCTTGCGAACGGAAGGGGACAAGGACATTGGTAAGTCCAGAGCCTGAACTTTTTTGTTCCAGGCTGACAGTATGGCCCTTTGCAACTTCCTTGAATGGAATTGACCGTAGGGTACTGCTTCGAATGATGCCACCATTTTTCCCAGCAGCCTCATGCACAGGCGTATGGATGGCTGTCTTTTTGAACCCACTAAGTGGATCAAATCTCTCAAAGACGACCCCTTTTCTTGAGGCAAGAAAATTTTTCTCTGGTCTGAATCCAGCCTTAGCCCCAAGTATTCCAGACTTTTGACTGGTTTTAGGGCTGACTTGTCTCGGTTGATAATCCAACCGTGATATTCCAGATACTTGATTGTCTCGTGAACAACCACTTCTAGTTTTTCCACTGAGTGGTCTATCAGCAACAAGTCGTCTAGATATGCCATTATCGTTACACCTCGTGTTCTTAGATTGGCCAATAATGGGGCCAGAATTTTTGTGAACACTCTTGGTGCTGTGGCCAGACCGAAGGGTAAGGCTTTGAACTGAAAATGGCGCCCTTCTACCGCAAAGCGTAGAAATTTTTGGTGGGCTGGAAAGATGGGAATGTGCAAATAAGCATCTTTGATGTCGATCGAGGCTAACCATTCCTCCCCTTGTAGGGCAGTGGCTACCGATCGGATTGACTCCATCCGGAAAGTCCTGATATGTAGGAATTTGTTTAGCCCTTTTAGATTTAATATGGGCCTCACGTCCCCGTTTGGCTTCGGGACTGTAAAGAGGTTTGAGTAAAACCCGAACCCCCATTCTTCCAGGGGAACCTCTATAATTACTGCTTGGAGCAATAATTGTTCTAGTGCCAACAGGAGGGATCCTCTCTTCTGGGGATCCCTTGGCACGTTTGACCTTATAAAGCGGGAAGGAGGGGAGTTTTTTAACTCCAATTTGTATCCCAGATTTACTGCGGAGAGCACCCATCTGTCTCGGATCGTGTCCCGCCAGGTCTCTGTGAACAACTGAAGTCTTCCCCCCACCCGATTGGGTGGGGGCAACCCTTCATGCATTTGACTTTGGGGGAGGTTTTGTACCTCTCCTGCTCCAGGGCTTCTTGTTACCCTGCAATTGTCCCTGATTTTTACCTCCGGGATTTGACCGAGGAGGCCGTCGGAACTGTTTCACAGCCGATGTCCTAGGGACTGGAGAAGCAGGCCTCTTAAAAGAGGGACCTCTAACTCTATTTTTAACCGGCAAAAGTGTACTTTTACCGCTGGAAATTCTCTGGATATATTTGTCCAGGTCTTCCCCGAATAAGCGTTCACCATGAAATGGGAAGCTGACCAGCAATTTTTTACAGGGAGCTTCAGCAGACCAGTTTTTGAGCCATAGAAGCCTGCGCATATGTACTACAGACAGCGTAAGGCGGGAGGCCTGATGGATTGAATCCTTTATAGCGTCCACCGCAAAGCATAAGGCTCTAGGTAGATCAGCTAGGGCAAGAGCCTGCTGATCTGGCAAGTCCCTTAAGACCTGTTTCAACTGATCCTTCACTGCTTGGCAGACCCCAATAGCTGCCACTGCTGGTTGTGTCACCAATCCTGCTGTAGAAAAAGCAGATTTTAATAAGGACTCCAATTTTTTATCTATTGGGTCCTTGAACATTTGGACATTATCCACCGGACATGTCAGTGATTTATTCACACAAGAGATGGCTGCGTCCACTGTAGGGACCCTCCATTTTCTGATGAACTTATCCTCCATGGGATAGACCACCGGAAATCTCTTGGGGGGAGTAAATATTTTGTCAGGATGCTCCCAATCCTGGTAAATGAGCCCTTCCAGTAAAGGATGGATCGGAAAGGAACAAACAGTCTGGGGAGCTTTTAGCGACCCCAACGAGGAGACAGAAGTGGATGATGGCTCCGCAAGTGGCATTTTAAATGCTGATCGGACCATATTAGTCAGGGACTGAACCCATAACCTTTCAGCATGTGATGCTGAGAACGGCTCTTCCACTGTTGATTCCTCTACAACCGAATCGACCTCATCCTGATCCCCTTCAGGTAGGTCGATCCCTGTATGGGACTGTTGCTCTGTTAACAGGCACTCTGAGGGAGGAGACGGAGATCGGGCGCTTTTCTCCTGTGACAGGGAAGCCGCGATCAATGCTGACAATCTCTCTTTCAGCCCTCCCAGAGCTGAGGAAAAAACCTCCTCTGTTACATACACAGGAGCAGGTGAACTGAGGACAGCCACAGTACCAGGTACTCCTGAGGGTGCTCTACGGTCACTAACCTCTGATTCTTCAGGGGAGACTGGTGCAGCCGAAGCATGCCTAAGATCCTCAGAGCCCGATGGAGACCCCCTATTCCTCCTGGAATTTCTAGTCCCGGAGTTTTTAGACGGCATATTCCTAAGCCACAAAGCTGAGGTATTCCAGCCGAAATACACCAGTTACTGACAATAGTCTAGCATAAATGCTGCTATAAGAAACAGTTGGTGTCTACTAATGTGCCTTTCTAGGGGATGCCTGTATCAACCGCTTGCTGTATGCCTTTTTTAAATGTTGCCAGCTCTGTCTCTGTACTTCATAGCCAGCTCACCACACAAAATTGTGGTTTTTAACATGCTGGGACGCCCGCACATGCGCAGAAGCGCTGCGGCGCGCACAGAGCGTCATCCCCCAGGCTCCGCCCCCTTTCCCGGCTCACCTCTATATATAGAGGCGCGTGCACGCGCGCGGCCACGTGCGCCTTCGGCGCTAATTTCGAAAATGGAAACTAGGGACAAGAGCCAGGGCCCCTTTGCCGCAGGCCGGGGGATGGACGAGCATTGCAACATGGCAGAGGAAGCAGTTTCCCATAAGAGAACTCACCATCTGCCTGGACTCGCTCTGATGAGAAGAAACTAGTCCACATGACAAGAAACGTTCCACAGCGGCCTCTAGTGGACAAACACAGGTACCGCAGTCTAATATATTAAATATATATATATATATATAAAAAAAAAAATATTTTTTTTTTTTTCTTGACCACCATTAAAAATTATTACATTTTTTTAGTAGTTACAGGCATGCACAGAATTTTGCGGGAATACCATTAGGTAACAGACAGAAAGACAAATTAGGCTTGGGGGTCCCCCAATAGAACCAAGTTCCTGGGGGCCCCCACTTACCTGTTCCCCGCCGCAGGACTTTGTTTGGTCCACAAAAGCCCAAACTTCACCTATCACGGCAGGCATTGTAATTAAACCTTCAGGGACCGGGTTCCCAAAGATTCCACTCCCCTGGACCTGTATAGCACCCTGCACAGAAAACATCTTGGTCGTGGGTATGACCAGAGCTCTGGATCCCAGGGTCCAGCTCTCCTAAGAGAAGCATTACAGGCAAAACCTTGCTCTTCTCTGCAAGGCCCGGGTACCGACCGTTTAGCTATGAAGCTTTTTTGGTCGGATCCGGAATAGCTTACTGAGGCCCAAAAGAACCTGTACGCAAGCTCAGTAAAAAACACATGTTTCTTCTTGGCCAACACCTTAGACACTGGCAAAAAACTGAGGTGCTCCCGGATGGGAGGGGCTTATATAGGGGAGGGTACTTCCGGTTTTGGAAGTTGCCAGTGCCAGCACCTGACGGTATCTATATAACCCATTAGTAATGACTATGTCGCTCTGTGTCCCGTGATGTACGAGAAAGAAATGATATGTGTGCTTATTTAGCACAAGGAAAAATGGCTGTGTGTGCTCTGCATACAACCTATTTTTCCACCACATAGGGCAGTCCTGAAGCTACACCGTCCAGGACTGTAGGGCCAGACCTACTGCCTGTAATTCCAGGATGTTAATGGGCAGGATCTGTTCTGTCCCTGACCATTTCTCCTGAGCTGTGAGCCCTTCTAGGGTTGCTCCCCAACCTGAGAGACTGGCATCTGTAGTCAGTATTCTCCAAGTTACCGGGAGAAAGGATTTTTCCATTTCGCAGGTTCTGATCCTGCAACCACTAGTTTAGGCTTAAGCACATTGAATAATCCAGGGATTCTCCTCTTCTGTTCCAAGCCAACAATGGAACTGGGTATAGGGCACTGCCTCGAGGGAGGATACCATCCTCCCTAGAAGACTCATACAGGGCCGAATGGAGGGTTGTCTGGTGCCCCTTATCTGACGCACCTGAACCTTCAGGGCACAGATCCTTACAGGTGGCAAGAATACTCTTGCTTGGACCATGTCTAGGATCAGACCTAGATACTTTAGACCTTGAGCTGGTTTTAAGGCTGACTTTTCGGTATTTATGATCCAGCCTAAGCTTTTCAAATACCGCACTGTGCATGTTATGCTCTGTTCTAGAGCCTGTAATGAGTGATCTCTAAGCAGGAAGTCGTTCATATACCTGAGCACCAGGATCCCTTGGGCCCTTAAACGACCCAGTACTGGTGCTAGGACCTCTATAAACACCCGGGGAGCTGTAGCAAGCCCGAAGGGTAGAGCCACAAACTGAAAAATGATGTTCCTCTACTGTAAAACGTAGGAACCTCTGATGAGGCTGAAAGATAGGTACGTGTAAATATGCATCTTTTATATCGATGAAGGCTAGAAAGTCTCCCCTCTGGAGTGAGGTTACTACTGAGCGGACAGACTCCATCCGAAAGGACTGTATCAATAGATACTTGTTCAGGGATCTTAGGTCCAAAATGGGCCTTGTGTCCCCATTTGATTTCTGAACCGTAAACAGGTTTGAGTAAAACCCTGTGCCCCTTTTGGATACAGGAACCTCTTTAATCGCTCCTTGATGCACTAGATGATGTAGTGCCTGAAGTAATACGTTTTTTTGGAGGATCCGAGGGAACGCTGGATCTAAAAAACCTCAGAGGGGGACCACCCGCAATTCCAGCTTGTAACCGCGAGATTTGATTGAGGTGACCCACTAGTCCTGAATTGTTGTTCTGCAAATGTCTGCAAAGTGCAGCAGTCTTCCCCCCCCACCCGATGGAGTGGGGGTGTCCCCTCGAAAGGAGGGCTTGGTGTTGGATTTAGAAAATTTTTGGATCCAGGGCTTTTTCTGGCCCTGGCCATGCGGCTTGCCCCTGGCCCTAGCGCCCTGTTGGCGGCGGAACCGCCTTGACGCTGAGACATTTGAGGAAGCAGTCCCTGAGGTTTTAAACGAGGGACATCTGGTGTTTTCTTTACAGGAAGTAGAGAAATATTTGTCCAAGTGATCGCCAAATAAACGTTCCCCATGAAAAGGGAAACCTGCCAATAACTTTTCAGAAGGAAGCTCGGCTGACCAGTTCTTAAGCCATAAAAGTCTGTGCATATGTACAGACAAGAGAGCCAAATGAGAAACCTGCTGTATTGAATCCTTTTTTAAAGGCGTCAACAGCAAAACACAGCGCTCAAGGAATATCTGTCTTACTTTCAGGCAGAACATCCTCCTGGTTAGGCCTATCATGACGTTTGACCTGATCCTTCACAGACTAGCAAATACCAATTGCTGCAACAGCTGGCTGAATAGCTGAACTGGCCAAAGAAAAGGAAGTCTTTAATAATAACTCCAATTTCTTGTCAACAGGGTCATTTAAGCCCTGTGCGTTATCTACCGGATGTGTTAAGTTCTTGTTTAAGGAAGAGACTGCTGCATCTATGGCTGGCATTCTTAATTATTTAACAAACTTTTCATCCATGGGATATAAAAGGAAAAGCCTCTTTAAGAGGAACAAAATCCTGGCAGGATGTTCCCAATCAGCATACACCGCCTGTTCCAGCAGGGGGTGTAGGGGGAAAGCCTGTGCGGCCTGAAGAGGCCTTAGGGATCCCAAGAGAACCAGGGGGGCTCAGTCACCTCTGCTTTTTTAAGAGGCAACTTAAAGGCAGAACAAACCATTTCGGTCAGAGTTAGGATGAAAGCCTCTGCGACTGAGAGGCAGACATCAACTGGATATCCTTTTGTCTAGATTGCTCGGAAGCAGACTCATCTTCCAGGCACTCCTCTGAATCCTGAGCTTTCAGCTCTTCCCCATTCTCAACCCATTCCTGTTCCAAACTAGGAGGCTCCAAGGAGGGGGATCTGTCACGCTTCTTGCCACCCTGCGGGATGGAAACAATCATGCCAGCAATCTTGTGCTCTAACCCGAATAGGGCTGAGGACAGTTCATCCTTAGTGATAAAGGGTGAAGCAGCAGTGTTGACTGTAGGCACAATCCCAGATAGGCGCAGCGGCTCAGATTGCCCGGAAGCCTCTGGTCCTTCAGGGGATACAACACTAGGGATACGACTAGGTTCATCAGGAACTACTGACGACACCCTTCCCTGTAGTGTTAGTCCCACTCCTCTTTTTTGAAGACATTTAATAGCCACAAAAAGAGTACTTGGGTGTAGTATTAAAACACCTCAGAGTGGGGGGGCGTGGCCTGCTGCGGACTGCGATGGAGGTGTAAGTCCAGTGCTCTGCTTCACTGCTCGGATCCTCCGCAACATACAGTGTCCGCCGTCTGACCCGCAACTGAGCTCAATCACGGGGGGAAAGGCAGGGGAACACTCGGGCATGACCATGGATTGGTTTAAACCACCCGCACCACGCCGCCTCATGGACTATTATAACACCGCGGCCATGCAGTCAGCTAAAGATGGCACTGGCTCCAGGAACAAAGGCTTACATGCTGCCGCTCAGGCAGATCCCGCTACAAGGAATGTTCGATCCAATGGGGACACAGCTGCTACCCTTCCCAAAGAGGATATGTACACTATACCTCCTCCGGAGCCATCACCCAGCATGCAGGCAGCAGACAGAGGTAAGAGATTGGAATCTTCCCCTGCTCTCTCGCCATGTAAAGATCTCCAGGCTAAAAAACTATTATGGGCTAATGCAGCAGATGGGGACAGCATTGCAGATGTTAATACATCCTTAGCAGCCATGCCAGTTTCAGATAACACTGTCACAGAAACGACACTCAAATCTATGCTATTAACCCTGCAGAGAAACCTACACAGAGAGCTGCATCCGTCCATCTCTCAAATACATGACAGGGTGGACTGCCTAGAAGAAAGGGCTAATGTGCTAGAGAAGACCATGCAGGAGTACTCCAAGGCTCATAATGAGCTCCTGGACGCTCACGATCATCATGGGGCAGGAATTCAACGCATCAAAGTGAAACTGGCGGACTTGAAGGACCGCTCTAGATGCAACAATATTAAATTCAGGGGCGTACCAGAATCGATCAAAACGAACAAACTCACTCAATACCTGCAGCAACTCTTTTCAAAATTGCTCCCACGCTTAAACACACGAGACCTCACTATTGACAGGGCACATAGGATCGCTAAGCCCGCCCACCTATTCCGCCGACGTGCCAAGGGATGTTCTGGAGCGGATACACTACTATCACGTAAAAGAGCAAATTCTCTTTGCCGCCAAAAACACTAAACCGCTACCAGCGCCCTAATTACTGGTTACCTACAAACAACTGATTCCTATCCTGAACCCCAAGGAAGGGTACAAAAAGTTAACCATTTGGGGGTTACTTCCTCTACACACCAATACCCCAGGGAATGGGGGACCACGATCAACCCACACCACCTACCGTCCTCCTACGCCTGACAAGGACTGAGGCTTAACTCTATTACCGCCACTTGTTCCAGCATAACTAGGATCCAGCGTGTGCAACGTTGCTTGTTCCACACCCTCAGGTTACAGTGTGCTAAGCACGCTTCTGTGTTCAAACTTGTTGATAATATTGTTCAGAAATACCTTGTATTACCCAACTAGATAAGCAACATTTGTTCTTATTTATTGTATAAGTGTCATACTGAGCATTGTTTTATAATTTTATAGCTGATCTACTACCTTTATTGCACCTGACTGGCAATTATTTCAAGAGTACTCTCGTTCCTCTCGCTCACACCTATGGGGTAATTTCGAGCAGCATGGCCATATCTCTCACAACAATCAATGCTAAAGGCTTAAACTCCCCATTCAAACGAAATCCGTTATGGAGAGAAGCACTGACCCAACATGCGGATATACTCTGTGTTCAAGAAACACATTTCTATAAAACTAAACCCCCCTCTTGTTCACACAAGTGATTCTCACATTGCTTCTTTGCCAATGCACCCAAAAAAATAAATAAATAAATAAAGGCGTTATGATCTTGATAAGCTCAGCTGTCTCATTTATACTTCATCAAGTGGATCAGGAGGGTAGGTATCTGATTTGATCAGGATCGATTGAAAATCCCCGCCTCACTATAGTTAATCTATATGCGCCAAATACAGGTCAAAAACACTTTTACCCAAAACTACTCGCCAAAATAGCACCATACAGAGCGAACCCAGTAATTATATGCGGGGACTTCAATGACATAATTGACACGACCCCCGACACATCCAACTCCACGAAACGCAGACCATCTGTTCTAGCCTCTCTGATTAACCACTTCTGCCCCGGACCATTTTGCTGGCCAAAGACCAGGCCACTTTTTGCGATTCGGCACTGCGACGCTTTAACTGACAATTGCACGGTCGTGCGACGTGGCTCCCAAACAAAATTTACGTTTTTTTTCCCCCACAAATAGAGCTTTCTTTTGGTGGTATTTGATTGCCGCTGTGGTTTTTATTTTTTGCGCTATAAATAAAAATAGAGCGAAAATTTTGAAAAATATTCAATATTTTTTACTTTTTGCTATAATAAATATCCCCCCAAAAATATATGTAGCGGGTATTTGAATTTAGGGGAGGCATCTGGGTGGTAGTGTAACCCAGATGCATTGATTGTTAGGGAATCTGAGTCCCTTTTTTGGTTCTTGGAGGACTCTGGTGGTGTGAGGTTCCCTGCGGCCTGCAGGTGGCGCTGTCACCCTGGGCCGGGGCTGAACACTCACCACAAGACTGCATCCTTTTTGTCCTTTCCTGGCGCTGGTACAGCGGGGCGGGGAGCCTGCTGTGATGCAAAGGGAGAGGAGATAAAAGGCCCTGACCTTGGGGTTCAGAGTCGGAGGAGGCAGCCGCGCCCAGGCACCTTCAGCCTGGGTGCTGGCGTTCCGGAGTTTCGGGCCCAGGTGCCCTTGACCTGGCCGGAGTGGGAGATGGAGTCCATCCCAGGCACCTTCAGCCTGGGGTGAGGTACTAATGCGGAAGCCTGGGACTCAGTACCTTTGACTGGGTTCCGCGAGGGTGGAGGAATCCGAGGTGGCCCTAACGCCTTGGGTGCCCGTGTCTGAGATTGAGGAGGCCGGTGAGCGGAACTTCTCTGGAAAGTCTGGCGCAGCATTTGCCGGTGACAGAGAGGCCTCCGGTAGCTCTCTTGGACGGATGTCTTCCCTCTGACAGGGGCTGTGATAGCGAAGGTAATTCATGCTCTTGTTCTATATAGTCGGTGACAGTGACTATACATCATAACCATTGGTGACACCACAGTGGTTAGCTCTACTACAAGAATTGTGCCTTGACCTACTCCCCACAAATACTGAAGTGTTATATGGGTCTCAACCTGTCTGTGCTGTATGACTATTTATTGCTGGAAGAGAAATAAATACGAGTTGGACCTTTTCATTGTGTGGAACTCTGGTTACTAGGAGCAAAGGGAGTCACTTTGGAGAAAGGATTTGACTCTGGGACACATACACAAAACCCAATAGTTCTGGCTTTCACCTCCAGTCCCTTTGGAGGACATGGGCCGTGGTGTATAGCATCCCTCCCCCCAGTACTAAACCCAAGACCAACAAGCCGAGAATGAGAAGGGGTGAGAGGGGTGAGGTCGCTACATATATAAAAAAAAAACATATTTTTTTTACCTTTAGACCAATACGTATTCTTCTACAAATTTTTGGTAAAAAAAAAAATCGCAATAAGCGTTTATGGATTGGTTTGCGCAAAAGTTATAGCGTCTACAAAATAGGGGATAGTTTTATGCCATTTTTATTAATAAATTTTTTTTATACTAGTAATGGTGGCGATAAGCGATTTTTATCGTGACTGCGACATTATGGTAGACACATCGGACACTTTTGACACCATTTTGGGACCATTGTCATTTTTACAGCGATCAGTGCTATAAAAATGCACTGATAACCGTAAAAATGACACTGGCAGTGAAGGGGTTAACCTGTAGGGGGCGCTGAAGGGGTTAAGTGTGACCTAGGGAGTTATTCTAACTGTTAGGGGGCGTGGCTTGCCGTGACACATCACTGATCGCTGTTCCCGATGACAGGGAACAGACGATCACTGACATGTCACTAGGAAGAACGGGGAGATGTTGTGTTTACACTAACATCTCCACGTTCTTCAGCTCTGTGACCCGATTGCAGGACACCGGCAGACATCGAGTCACAGTGCTCGCGAGAGGGCCGGCAGCGGCGCGCGCGCACAACCACACGGCGGGAAATTAAAGAGCATGTGTATATATACGCCCATTTGCGCAGCTGTGCCATTCTATCAATACTCGTGCGGCAGTTGGCAAGCAGTTAGGAAAGAAGACATATATGACCCATGGAGGTGCTTGCACGATGAGGAACGAGACTACACTTTTTATTCTCATTCCCAGAGTTCTTACTCCCGGATCGGCCTGTTTCTTACCGACAAATACCTGCTGCAATCAGTTACAGAAGCGCAAATAGGTACGATCACTTGGTCTGATCATGCGCCTGTCAAACTTTTTTACTAACAAACAATACCCAAGACACACTGTCTGGCGGCTAAACTCCTCCCTGCTTACCAGGTTCGATCCGAGATTGAGAATTATTTCCAGCACAACTCTTTCAATTGATGACCATTCCATGATTTGGAATGCGCATAAAGCTTCTCTACGCGGCCTAATTATAAAAATAGGCGCTAAAAAAAAAAAAAAACACAAATCACTCACCACGGAGACCCTTCTAAAAAAGATACGCGACCTTGAACAGACAAACAAACAATCCCAGAGCCCTACGACCTCCATAGAATTAAAAAACCTCAGACATCAACTTAGTGAACATTTACACAAGAAATTTGATTACTACATTAAACGACAAACTTCAATTTTACACTTCTGCCAACAAATCAGGAGCCTTCTTAGCCAAACAATCGAAACACCAATTCTCCAAAAAAGAAGATCCAATTTCTCACAAACCCCCTGGGCAAGCGCCTTCAAAATCCTCTAGACATAGCAAACACAATTTTGGGAATTTTACGCTAATCTATACAACCTAAAAGACTCTGATCCTTCAGCCACACCCAGCAGAGAAAATATTAAAGCATTCCTCGCAACAATACACCTACCAAAAATAACTCCTGGCCAATTGGAATCCCTGTCAACCCCCATCACCGTAGAAGAAATAACTAAAGCCATAAAACAGCTCCCACTGCATAAAGCCCCCGGTCCGGACGGATTCCCCAATTAATATTATAAAACTTCTCTGATCTCCGTGTGAACCGTGTTTCTAACTGTAGGGGGGATGGGCTCTGTGTCATATGACACTGATCTCCGCTCCGAGTACACGGAGCCCGAGATCTGTGTCATTATCACTAGGCAGAGCCAGGCCACACGGACAGGCATTTAAAGGGTACGTTGATATGCCTGTCCGTGCCATTCTGCCAACGTAAATGTACAGGAGGCGGTCGGCAAGCAGTTAAAAAGGCATACGATCTCCCTTAAAGTGGTTGTAACCCCCCCCCCCCTAAAAAAAAAAACACACCACACACACACACCTGTCCCTTTAGGGCACGAGGATTGTCCCTTCCTATGCTGTACAATACCATGGCTGCTGATTCATGATAGCATGGTCAGTTTACATGACTCTGTCATCCAGCTCTCTCCTCAGTGACTTTCCCTCCCTCTCTCCTCCTCCCTAAATAGAGCAGTGATATTCCCTTGAAGCTAGTCCTCCCCTCCTCTTTGTTAACCAGTTCCCACCCAGGCTGATTCTGACATTTCTCCCCTACATGTAAAAATCTTTGTTGCAATTTTTTTTATGTCACACGGTCCTTGCGCAGCTTTTTTTTAAAGGCAATGTTTTAGGAACAAATACACAAATTACATTTTTTGCACACAAGGCAAGCACTATATAAATACCCAATTATTAAAATATAAAAAAGATGATGTTACCCAACATATCACGCTTTAAAATTGTGTATTCCTGTGGAACGCCGCAAAACTACAGTACCTAAAAAATCTATTAGAGATGCTTTAAAAGCTTTTACACATTACCAGTTTAGAGTTACACAGGAGGTCTTGTGCTAGAAATATTGCTCTCTCTGATGTTCACGGCGATTCCACACATGTGTGGTGCGATCACCATTTACAAATGCATGCAGAACTTACTTTTGCTTTTAAATATAAGCACCAGGAGAGGGGGCGCTTTAAATTTTTAGATTATTAATAATTTTATTCAAACCTTTTTACACTAACTTTATTTTAGTAGAAAAGATATTTGCCACAACTAGCTGACTATACCGATTGTGGACCACATCCCTGATACATAGAGTAAAAGCAGGTTCCTCAAATTGGGACTTTAACCCCTTAACTACCGCTCACGGCATATATACGTCGGCAGAATGGCTCATACAGGCACAATCACGTACCTGTACGTCCCCTTTAACTGCCTGCCGTGTGGTCGCGCAAGTCGGACTGCGGGTCCCGCGGACTCGATCGCCGCAGGGATCCCCGTGATCGTCTCACGGAGGTAAACACAACATCTCCCCGCTCGCCTACTGACACTGTCACTGATCTCTGCTCTGTGTAATCAGAGCAGAGATCTGTGACGTGTCACTCGTAGCCACGCCCCCCCAACAGTGCGAATCACTCCCTTAGGCATACTTAACCCCTTCAGCGCCCCTAGTGGTTAACCCCTTCACTGCCAGTGTCATTTTTACAGTAACCAGTGCATTTTTATTGCACTGATCGCTGTTAAAATGACAATGGTCCCAAAAATGTGTCAAAAGTGTCTGATGTGTCCGCCATAATGTCGCAGTCACGAAAAAAATCACTGATCGCCGCCATTACTAGTAAAAAAAAATAAAATAAATAAAAATGCCATAAAACTACCCCCTATTTGTAAACGCTATAACTTTTGCGCAAACCAATCGATAAACGGCGATTGCGATTTTTTTTACCAAAAATATGTAGAAGAATACGTATCGGCCTAAACTGAGGGGAAAAAAACGTTTTTTTTAATATATTTTTGGGGGATATTTATTATAGCAAGAACATTGCTTATACCGCACTGACACATGTGGTGGAGGCCAGGCGTGGTGTCCCCGCTCCCTCCCCTCTAAGATACCCCTAGACAAGAGAAAGACGAGACGAGAGAAAGAGGGGAGTGAGGAGGGCGCTACAGGTGGAATGCACGCCAGCTACGGGTGAGAGCCACGGGGCACCATTCGGCCATCAGACACGCATGCAGCCTCAGTGCCGGGCTAAGACACCTTTTATGTAAGCAAGCCATTTTCCCTTTTATCTTATCTTTTTTATAATAAATAGGATTACACTATTTTTGGTTCCTCTGTCATTTTCCTTATATATCCCGTCCGTGATCCCTGCGGGAGGAGGTGTATCTTGTCTATCCACTTCCTTACTGGGCACATATACCCCCTTCCTGCCCAGGTGAAATTTCAGCTTTCAGCACTGTCACTCTTTGAATGACAATTGCGCGGTCGTGCGACGTGGCTCCCAAAAAAAATTGACGTCCTTTTTTTTCGCACAAATAGAGCTTTCTTTTGGTGGTATTTGATCACCTCGGCGGTTTTTATTTTTTGCGCTATAAACAAAAATAGAGCGACAATTTTGAAAAAAAAGCAATATTTTTTTGATTTTTGCTATAATAAATATCCCAATTTTTTTTTAAAAAAATATTTTTTTCCTCAGTTTAGGCCGATACGTATTCTTCTACATATTTTTGGTAAAAAAAAATCGCAATCGGCGTTTATTGATTGGTTTGCGCAAAAGTTATAGCGTTTACAAAATAGGGGACTGTTTTATGGCATTTTTATATATATTTTTTTTTATTAGTAATGGCGGCGATCAGTGATTTTTTTTGTGACTGCGACATTATGGCGGACACATCGGACACTTTTGACACTATTTTGGGACCATTCACATTTATACAGCGAACAGTGCTATAAATATGCACTGATTACTGTATAAATGTGACTGGCAGGGAAGGGGTTAACACTAGGGGGCGAGGAAGGGGTTAAATGTGTTCCCTGGAGTGATTGTTACTGTGTGGGGGAGGGTACTGACTGGGGGAGGAGACCGATGGTTGTCTCTATGTACAAGGGACACAGCATCAGTCTCCTCTCTCCCTGACAGGACATGGATCTCTGTGTTTACACACACAGAGATCCACGTCCTGCCTCTGTAACTGCCGATCGCGGGTGCATGGTGGACATCGCGGCCGCCAGGCACGCGCATCGGCATTGCAGTGACGCGCCGGGCACGTGCGTGCGCCGCCGGCGGCGCTCGCGCGTCCCCCAGTGGCCAAATTAGAGGAGGCCGTATAATAACGGCCTCCCGGCATTTGACAACCACCTTGCGGCCGTATATACTCGTACGGCGGGCGCGAGGTGGCTATTCAGCATTTATCATTGTTAGCAAGCAATGTCTTGCGAAAAGCACAAAAGACCTACTTTTTAATTATCTCACATACGAGCACTTTGGGTGACCAACTAACTGTTCAGCTGGTGAAGGTTTCTGTGTTGAACATTATTAAAGTGGAGCTCCACCCTAAATAGCAACTTTTGCTATTTGGAACCCTCCCCCCCCCCTCCGGTGTCACAATTGACACCTTTCAGGGGGGAGGGGGGTGAAGATACCTGTCTAAGACAGGTATTTTCACCCACATCCGGGAGTCCTCTCTCCGGGAATCTGCGGGAGTTACGTCACTTCCCGCAGACTTCCCTTGGTGTTCTGGGAGACACTCGGCTCCCAGAACACAGGAGCACCAATCAGAACGGCGCAGCGCGACTCGCGCATGCGCCGTAGGGAACCGGGCATGAAGCCGCAGGGCTTTACTTCCTGGTTCCCTCAGCGAGGATGGCGGAGGGAGCAGCAGAGCGACGAGCGGTCGCTCGTCCTCTGCTGCGGACGTCGCTGGACTCCAGGACAGGTAAGTGTCCAAATATTAAAAGCCAGCAGCTGCTGTAGCTGTAGCTGCTGGCTTTTAATATTTTTTTTTCCGGCGGAGCTCCGCTTTAAGAAGATTCAACTCTTTACACAAGAAGAGTCACTGTCATTTAGGACTTTTGTGTACACCATATTTGATGAATTGAAACATTCTTTATTTTACGGGATGTTATGTTATTTAATGGATTTGGGTGAATTATATCATGAGTATTTGTGCTAATAAGTTTGTCACATACTTGTTTAATATTTACAATTTATATTTGTAGCGCCCTGCTCCTGTTGACCAGGCGCTATTGTATAAATTTAGTGGGTCATCTGAATTGTATATAGTTCAGACAGTAATGTTTATGGCTAAATTAGCCTCTGTTACAGCTTTGGCTGTGTTGAGAGCATTTCGCACTGTCGCCGGTAGGTGTCGTTGTTACCACCGGCCAGTTTTGGAAATACAACAGGCTGGAGTGTATTGGGTGTCCTTTCCCCCAGAAAAAGCCCAGTGGGAGGGGTCTACCGCTGTGCATTCTGGGAGAGGATACTTAAGGGGCAGACGCCATTTTTCTCTCGCTCTGACCTCATGGCCCGCCTGGCCTAAGGTATTTGGCAACTCCTCTTCTGCCTCAGGGCCCTGCTTGCCCGAGGCTACGTTACTTTAAGTAGGCCCAGAGGTCTGTCTGGGGCCTACTGGTTTGGGGATGGTCCTGTGCTGTCTTGCCTGCGAGAAGAAGCCGAGCAATTGGAGGATCCAGGGGAGGACTCTTCTTGTAGAGGACCGAGCAAAAGGCTGGTATCTCAAAAAGAGCCTGGTGACTCAATTGGAGGATGCATCCTAACCAATCTACCTCACAGTACTGCCGGATGGCTTAAAGGACTTTGGTACTGTGTAGTTGTGTTTGCTCAAGCAATTACTGATTTCCAAATCCTGTGGCAGAGGATTGTTCAGCAGTTAGTACTATCATCAAGTCTGTGGCAGAGACTCTTGTCCGTGCATCATTCCGGTGAGAAAGGCCTATCCGGGTGAGCAAGATCCAGTGACAGAAAGTGTACTTGTCTCCAGGATCTAAAGTTCCTCAGCGATCTACACAAGGTATCTGAATTCCCCTAAGGCCTCGTACACACGACCGATTTTCTCGGCAAGAACCAGCAAGAAACTTGCTGGCAGAGAGGTCTTGCCGAGTAAATCGGTCGTGTGTACGCTGCTATCGGGTTTCTCGTCGAGAAAAACGACAAGAAACCTCGACGAGAAAATAGAGAACCTGCTCTCTATTTTCTCGTCGAGATTCTCCTCGGCATGTTTCTCGACGAGAAAAGTGAGTGTGTGTACACTTACCTGTCCGCCGGGAAGCCCGCGCATGTTCGAAATGAATTCGACGCATGCGCGGTAGCTTCCTAGGCATACGTAGGGTATACCAAGATGGCGGCGACGGCATCGAATGTGACGAGCGCATGCTCGACGAAGTCGATGACGTCACCGCGTACACTCCTTTCAAAGAACCGCGGGTTCTTTGAAACGAGCGTGTGTACACTCGGCCGGGACAAGTTTCTTGTCCAAGAATCTCGTCGAAAAAAACGACATGTTTTTTTCAACGAGAATCTCGGCCGTGTGTACGAGGCCTAACCCTCCATCCCTCTACTGCTGCAAGTTGTGTTGAATAAAAAGCATTGGAAAAAGACCAAGACCAAGTGACTGGTGCATGCATCTGTGGGCACATTGCCCAATTTAGAGCCAAGCAAGTTTTGATAAGTTGAACTGTGGGGTAACGGCAGGACCAAAAATAACCAGCAGCTCCTACGGTGGTAGTGCTACATATTAATTATATGAGCGACCCCTTCACTTTATTTAAAGCACAACAATACTTTAGCAGGGGTTAGCAGCTGTTATTTTATTTAGTTTGTACTTTGATTTAATCACGAGGCGTGAAGTACACATTTTTTCTATTTCCTACTCTTACCACATCTCCAGAGCCTCTCCCAACCTCTGGAATTTTCTAAATTAATTTGTCTGGCTATTTCCTACCCTTTAGGTGAGCCCTGAAAACGTATCTCTTCAGAGAAGCCTATAACGCCTCCAACTGAACTTTTAACTCTTCCATCAGCTCATCCTGCACAGTTAAAATCTTTTGTACCACTTGCCTAACCCTATTAGATTGTAAGTGCTTATGAGCAGGGTCCTCCTAACCATCTTGTAGCCTAACTGTACTCTCTCTCTTTAGATTATAAGGCTTTGTGCAAACTGTTGCTGCTATATAAGAGGGATCTATATTATCTTATCAAAGAATATGGGGAAGTCCGACTTAGTGGTAGAGACACCCAAAGTGAATGCACCTCATCCCATGAAATATGTATACATAATAGCAAAGGGAAAGAAAGGGATTTTCACGGTGCAAACTGTAGTAGTAAGAAATTCAATTACACTTGAGATAAAAAGTGCTTGCCCCTATGTGTGTGGGGGGAGGGGACGGACGTTGCTTAAATATTGGCACGATATGTTTTCCTGTAGTAGTTGCATTTTGTCTACCTTATTATGTAATATTTCTAATTTATTTATCTTTATATCCATGTTTAGTACTGTACAAGTTTCTTCTTATACCCGTATGTCCCCAGATGAAGCTAGAATTGCGAAACATGTCGGGACGTCACGAGTAATTTTGTACCTTCCAAAACCAGCTTTACTCTCTCTCTTTTTGACCATCTAGCTGCTTGTTCATTGTTTTTCACCAGTAACCACCTGTATGTGGTTTTATATGTACCTTTTAAGTGAATCTAATTAAAATATTGAATACTTTTTATCTCAAGTGTAATTGAATTTCTTACTACTACAGTTTGCACCGTGAAAATCCCTTTATTTCCCTTTGCTATTATGTATATATATTATCTTATATTTCCTTGTTTTGTAATTATTCCCAAAGTGCTACTAGCCCTGTTGCTGTGCTATACACCGGGCGCCTTTTGTGATTGCGTCATGGCGGCCGACCTGTGGACACACGCATAGTCACCCGCCCTGTGCATGGATCTGTGCAGCCAGCATGTACTGTTTCTCCGTGTTGTTCTTATATTTATTTTTGTGAATCAAATATATGTAAGTACCTTTGGCTTTTGTTATACTTTAAAAAGGTTGTTCATAGTATTGTGATGTTTTTCTTATGCAAACGTCATTATATATTTGTACTTGTATTACAGACAAGAACCATAGCCTTCTAACTACAATACCACCCCTGAGGAAGGAAAAAATGTATACCAATGCAAAATAATTTCCGAAACACGTTGGGTATATGTATGTGAATCTAACTGACTGATCTCAATTTGTTTTGAGCAGTATTTTGGATCAATAGTTTTTGGCTACTATAATATGTTCTATGTTATGATTATTCATTGGTGCACTGTTCTATTATGTATTTGAAGTGAAACTGTGTTTATACACAATACACCTTTTATCTTTTCTACAATGATAAAGCTTGCCCCGCTGTGCCTTTTTTGATCAATTTTGACTTCTACTACTACCTTTTTCTGCCATATAAAGTCCAAGGGGGCATTCCCCAATGCACCTTGTTGCATGTTTCTTTCATGATGCTATATAGGATGTTGGCAGGTTAAATACACTTTTCAATTCCCATTTTTTTCTTTATTGCTGCTATATAAATCCTGAATAATAATAATTATTAAGTAACCAGGAAGTGTGACTATGACTACTCTTGAGCAGAGTGCACAGGACAGAGAACCTAATGCTTGATGAAGCATGCCACTTTTTGATAGGTTTATTGAAAAAATAACATAAAACCCAATGTGGGTTTTATGCCATAGGAACTTTTCTTTTTCTTTCTTTTTTATGTATGACTGGGAGTACTGAGTGGAACATGGAGGGAGAAGGGAGAATTACTGTGTGGATACTAAGGGGTGCTTTCTGACAATTGAGCCGAGTGGTCAATTCATTCAAGAGAGAGTTTATTCACTTCAGTGGAAGACTGATGCCGCGTACACACGATCGTGATTCACGGCGGTGAAAACACCGCCGTGAATCCCGACAGGAAAAATGAGGGAACGGCTTGTTCCCCCACACACGGCTGTTTTTCCCGTCATTTTTTTTTCTTGGTCGAGAAAAACGACCGTGTGTGGGCTCCGTGGCAGTGTTTCCCTATGGGTAAACTGCCACGGAAAAAAATGACGGGAATCACGACGAGAAAAATTAGAGCATGTTCTAATTTTTCTCGTCGTGATTAATGCCGTTTTTCCCGTCGGGAAAAATGACAAAAAGCCCACACACGGTAGTTTTTCTTGTTAAAAAAAAAAAATTAATTTTTCCCTCATGCACACTGGATGTTTATGCTAAAAGTATTTGTTTACTGCATACTGTCCTAGTAAACTGTTGTGCCATGCAACAATTTGTATGAAGTTGAGGGCTTTGTTATTTTAAATGTAGCGATACCTCCAACTAAGGAGGCCGCAGAATTAGATTTGGGCCCTGAGTGCAGCTCCGCCAACCCCTGGCAATAGGCTCTACCCCCTTCTGGCACAGCTAGTACTAACAATCAATGATATATCCTATGCAATATAATAACTAAGCAAGGACACAGTAATGAATTGTAATAGGTAAAGTGTTTTACTTATTTTCTCAATATGGATAAAGGGGGTAACAGTAATCACAGTTCAAGATAATCACTCCTAAGGGCAGCGTCCTGCCACTCTAACACACTATGTAGTAACACACGCTACAGGTGCGCCATACGGGCGACCGTTAACTAAGTGCCCTATGGCGCAGTAATCAAACACGCTAGAATCCCCACCAGGCCTGGTTCTAATATTTAACTTAGTCCTTCTTTCTTCACCGGCAAGTCTGTAATGGTGGTGCACTTTAAACAGAGTATAACTTTGTAATCCAAGGGGTATAGAACTTGGTTAAATAAAGCCGCAGGCTCAGTTCTGACAAGGCTCTTCAATAGGGGTATCAAAATAACTTGTAGGCCACGGCAGTCTATAGGCCTATATGCAGTAACAGTATCTTAGCTGGGCTTATGCCCTCTCACCCGCCGGACTACGGATCCAGTCCGGGAAACATCCACCGGCCGTGTCACACACACTCGATCTCTCCAACCATCGGGTCCCCGATCCAACAAGGCTGTAGCGCACAAAGTCAGATGCCACCCAGGCTCGCAGAGGGGGTGGAAGGCTCTTTGGTGCTGAGCAAGGCCTCAGGCTTCAGGCCTTGCACTCCGACACATCCGCACAGGAGGATCCGTCTGTGAAGTCTCGTGTCCCAAAGAGGCCGGGCCCGGCCTCGCCTCCTCCTTTTATAACCCCTCCCATGAGTCTCTGCGGTGGAACATCTGAAGAATGGGGTTATGGGTGATGTAGTTTCTTCCCATTATAGGGGAACACCCCGCTACACACTCCCCCCACTTAAACTCTTTGGTCCCCAAAGATAAATTTTAACATCAACTATATATAACACTGGACAATTCTGAAAACGATGTTGGGATAGGGGATTCCCACCATAACTGAGGGGTAGAATTCCCTTGCCCACAGGTCACATTATCATGGGTGGCCTGCCTAACTGTGCCAGAGAGTGAGCTGGGGTTGCCCTCCACCAAATGGACAGTGGAGGGATCCGGAATCTCAGAATTTCTCCTAGCAGTGACTACAGAGTCTTCCGAACTGTTCCCCATCTGAGGGTAGGTCAGCTTCTTAGGAGGTCGAATGACTCTTCGAGCCCTTTGCTCTCCTGGAATCTCTGGCTCTGGCGCCACAGGCTCCTCTTCCTCGGAGCAACTATCATAGGCATCTTCCCAGAAATCTGCTGAAGGACTAAAGGGGATGAACTCTGTAGCCTCTGGGTTCAGTGTTTCATCTGTGGTATCTTGGGTGACTGGAAGATCTATGATAGAAGTTCCTGGAGTTGGGGAAGGCCACAGCCAATCAAGTTCTCCCTCCTCATCTCCACTAAGTTGGGAGGCTTCTCCACTTTCAGCTCGGGAGGTCTGTGACCGAGTGTTCGGCCTAGGAGTATCCAAGATAGAGGCCGGTTCAGGGGAGTCTCCCACGGGAGGTATTCTAACTGCCTCCGCAAGTGGGAGCAGGTGGTTTCGATGCCATGTCTTCAGTGGGCCTACCTTTCCCTCTGGCTTCACCTTGTAGACAGGTAGGCCCGGCAACTTCCTGCAGATGACATAGGGTTCAGATCTCCATCTGTCTGCAAGTTTGTGCTTTCCGGGGACTCCCAGATTGCGCAACAGTACTCGATCCCCGGGCTGTAGGTCTTGTACCCGGACCTTCAAGTCGAAATTTCTTTTATTCCGAGCTCCCCTTTGATCTGAGGCCGCTTGAGCTTGTTCATAGGCTACTTTCAGGCTGTGTCTGAGCCTGTCTACATATCCTTTGTGGGATGTGGCTGAGGAATGGTCCAGTGAGGTGCCAAAAGCCAAGTCCACCGGTAGTCTCGCTTCTCTCCCAAACATGAGTCGATATGGGGAGTAGCCTGTAGCATCACTGATGGTGCAGTTGTAAGCATGTACTATGGCTGCTATGTGTTGGCTCCAATGTTGCTTTTTCTCGCTTTCCAGAGTCCCCAACATGTTGAGCAAGGTTCGGTTGAACCTTTCCGGCTGAGCATCTCCCTGAGGATGGTAAGGTGTAGTTCGAGTCTTCTTAATTCCCAAAGAATCCAAGAGCTTCCGGATCAGCTTACTCTCGAAGTCCCTCCCTTGGTCTGAATGGAGTCTCTGTGGCAGCCCATAATGGACAAAGTACTTCTCCATAAGTACCTTGGCCACGGTGGAGGCCTTCTGGTCTTTGGTGGGGAAAGCCTGGGCATACCGGGTGAAATGATCGGTTATCACCAGAACATTTCCTAGTCCACTCAGGTCGGGTTCGAGGCAGAGAAAGTCAATGCACACCAGGTCCATGGGCCCTTGGCTCTGTAGATGGCCCATTGGGGCAGCTTGATGGGGCAAAGTCTTCCTCTGGATGCATCGCGCACATGAGTGGCAGTACTCCTCTACCTCTGCCCTCATGCAGGGCCAATAGAACCAACTTCTGACAAGTTGAAAGGTCCTTTCAGCCCCTAGGTGGCCATGATTGTCATGCAGAGCAATCAGAACAGTCTCCCGATGTTTCTCTGGGAGGAACAGCTGCCACTTATCTTCTGAGTCATCAGAGGGGCCCCTTCGGTAGACCACTCCCTGATGTAACTGCAACCTATCCCACTCCTTCCTCAGCAGGCGAGCTTCTTTTGAAGGTTGACGCATGAGTCTGTTTGGATCCTGATTCTCCAAGGCCTCCAGGACCAATCTCCCCATGGGGTCTTCCAATTGGTCACACCTCAATTCCTTCTTGGACAGTCTTGGTAGGTTGTCCTCTTCCAATTGAGCTACTCCACAGTAGTGTTTGGGGACTCCCACCGTGGTAACTCCTATTTCCTCTGCTCTGGAGCCTCCTCGGGCTTGGAATTCAGCTACTTGACAAAGGGCCCGCACCCCGTCCGGTGCCACTTGGGTCCAATCTTCTATTTCAATGGTGGGGGAATGAGATCTCCTGGACAGAGCGTCTGCGTCTCGATTCCCCACTCCTGGTCTATACTTAAGGCTGAAGTTGAATCCAGACAGTGCGGCCAGCCACCTGTGTCCAGTGGCGTCCAGCTTGGCCGTGGTGAACAGGTAGGTAAGGGGGTTGTTGTCGGTCTTCACAGTGAACTCCGCTCCATACAGGTAGTCTTTGAGCTTGTCTACTACCGCCCACTTGAGGGCCAGGAACTCCAGCTTGTGAGTGGGGTAGTTCTTCTCAGAGGGGGTCAGGCTCCTACTCACATAGGCAACGGGCCGCAATTGCCCCTCATGTTCTTGGTAAAGTACTCCTCCCAGACCGTCATGACTAGCATCCACGTGCAGTTCATAGGGTTTGGTTGGGTCTGCGTAAGCCAAGACTGGTGCAGTGGTCAGGCTCCTCTTCAATACCTGGAAAGCCTCTTCACACTTCTGATTCCACTGATCTCTGATGGACTCTCCTGGCCTCCTGGGCCCCGAGCCATCCTCTTCTCCTTCAGTCTTGAGCAACTCATTCAATGGTCTAGCAATTCGGGCAAATCCCTCCACAAACCTCCTGTAGTAGGAGCAGAAGCCCAAGAAGGATCTGAGTTCTGTTACTGTGGTGGGCCGTGGCCAGGAGGTAACTGCCTCCAATTTCTCAGGGTCTGTGGCCACCCCTTCTTCAGACACTATGTGCCCCAGATAGTTCACAGAAGACTGGTAGAACCGACACTTCTCAGGCGAAAGCTTAAGTCCTTCCTCACTGAGTCTTCTCAACACTTTTTCCAGCCTCTCTTCATGTTCCTCCAAGGTTCTCCCAAAGACAATGACATCGTCCAGGTATACAAGGACTTCGATCAGGTTCATGTCTCCTACTGTCTTCTCCATGAGACGTTGGAAAGTAGCTGGGGCTCCAGACAGACTTTGGGGCATCCGGTCGAATTCAAAGAACCCCACTGTGGTTATGAAAGCCGTCTTTTCCTTGTCTGCTGGGTGCATCGGAATCTGATAGTACCCACTCTTGAGATCCATAACGCTGAACCATTTGGCTCCAGACAAGCTCTGTAGGGCATCCTCTATCCTCGGAGTGGTGTATTGGTCAGGTATGGTTCTCCTGTTGAGAGTCCTGTAGTCGATACAGAGCCTCAATGATCCATTCTTCTTTCGGACCACCACTATGGGAGAAGCATAGGGGCTTCTGGACTCCCGTATCACACCAGTCCTCTTGAGTTCTGCAAGTTGTTCCCTCAGATCCTCCAGATCTGCTAGCGGGACCCGCCTGACCCTCTCTCGGAAGGGCTTATCTTCCTGGAGGCGGATCCGATGGGTGGCACTCCTTGCACACCCTACATCAAACTCATCCTTAGAGAAGATCTTCTCCCATCTATTCAACTGGGCCTTGGCTCTCTCTTTCCAAGCCCTGGACAGATTCGGGTTTTCCATGGACAGCTTCTCCCAAACATCCCCTCCTCCACCTGTCCTCTTCACTTCTGACAGGGTAACAGGGGCTGCCGGGCTCACCTGGCCTAGCAGCATTCTGGCTGGGATTTCCATGGGGTCTTTGGTAGTATTCCTAACACTCACTGGAACTCTATAATGGGCCTTCTTCAGGACCTTCAGCGGAATCACTTCCGGTATCACCTCCAGGCCTGAGGACTCACCCCTTAGGTCTGACTCCAGCATGACAAAGGGACCAGGCTGCTCCCAAGTAAGCTTCACAGTGGCCCTGAGACAGGTTACTTCGCCGGGCTGCAACACTACCCCTTCTCTTCCAAGTCTCCACACCTTCCCTATCCCCTCTCCAGGGGTCTCCCGCTCTTGGACCAGCCGTTGGTAGGCTGTCTTCAGCATGGGATGGATCTTGGTAGCTGCTTGTCTTTCTTCTGTCACGAGAGGGGTCAGGAGTCTTCGGACCAGGTCCGTGTTCGTCCCTATTATAAGGGAATTCTTGTTGGCTCCAGGCGGCCTAGGGCACACAACTGCCAGGGTGTCAAACACTTCGGCCTTCCCAGCCACGGATGGGTCAAAGGTCATTTTGATGGGAAGGTAGCCGTCGTAAGGGAAACTCTGGGTTCCAATTCCCCATATTTCCAGCTCTTCTATCTTCTGGATAGGCAGATGACTCAGGTGCCTGTCGTAGAAGTCCCGGTATAGTAGGGTCACTTGTGCCCCGGTATCCAGGAGGCCCCTGGTGTAGACTCCCTCCACTTGAATGGGCACTATAGGGGATGGGCCTACCAGCTTCTCTGGATATGGTCCGGCAGGAGCCGCCTTCTTCAGACCTTTTCCCTTTGGACTCTCTCTTGACCTATTCCCTTTGGACTTGAACCTTTCTTGAGCCTGGTATGCACTGACTTCCCTCCTTTTAATGGGTGTAGGAACCCGCTGAGGGGTACTATTATTTTTCTTGTGTGGGCACCCCCTTTGGGGAGTGCTGTGCCTCTTCTGAGGGGTCTCCCCCCTTCCTCCTGGAGTATAGCTTTGTTGAGGGGTATTGCGTTTCCCCTTTGGTGTTCTATCTCTCTTTTTGTTTTTCTTCGCATTCAGCTTGGAGTTTACTGAAGATGATGGGTACCCGGTTGACTCCTTCACCGGGGCCCTCTGGAGTTTCCCGCCGGCTTGCGGTTGTCTGGTCTCTTCTTCTTCGGACTAGAACATGTGGCTGCAATGTGGCCAACTCCCCCACAGTTGAAGCAGACTATATCTCCCCATTCTTGTAAAGGTTCGGGTGCTGAGACAATCGGGAACAATTCCTTCCTTGGACTTTCTTTCTTCTTGGGACACTCTGTGTCTTTTGCTATCAGAGAGGTCAATATCTCTAACACCTTGAACATCTGAGTTTTTAGGGTGTCTATCTCCGCCTCTCTTTCAGGGGTCATTACTGGATTGACCAGCACCTGTGCGGGTACAACACTTGTCTTATCCTTCTGCTGGTCCTGTTGCAGCGCCTCCTCATCTCTGATGATTTTTATTAAATCAGCATAAGTCAGCAACATTCCTCCTCCCAAGGTTTTCAGGTGCAGCCAGACTGGATCGGAGCGTAGCGCTCCCTTTAAGACTTGCTTCATTCTTGCCGCATCGGCATCTTGGGGCTTCATCCCTTTCTTTAACACAATCTTGCACAGCAGCCTGTTTAGCCTTCTGACATACTCGGAAAGTTTCTCCTCCGGTTTTTGGAAAGTGTGTTCAAACTGGTAGACCATCTCTGTCACCTTGTCTAATTGACCAAACTCTTCCTGCAGCATAGCTAGACAGTCCTGCGCCGTGCACCCTGCATTCCCAAACCGGAAACTTTTCACTGCTTCTGCTGCTGCACCTTTAAGGCTTTCTAACACTCGCTGCCTCTTCTGTGCTTCAGGCACCTCCCATGCCTCCACCGCCTGTAATGCCTGCTCCACCCAGGTATCAAAATCTTCTTCCCCTGCCGGGACAGGGAGCTTCCCTGAGAATATTTTTAGTCTCCGGTAGCTAGTTTCCACATGCACCGTACTTGTCTTCTGACATTTGGCTAGCAAATCCCCTATTGCATTTATCAGTTCTGGTGATATAGCAGTGGCCGGTGCAGGTGCCACCGGGGGTGTCGCCCTGTCTTCTCTTTCAGGTGGAGTTCGGGCCGCAGCCTGTGGCGATCCCGTAGGGGATGGTTCCCTTTCTACAGTTATTGCGTGCGCCAGCCTAAATGTTCTGTTGTCTGGCATCCGCAGACACTTGTGCTTACAGGCCTCTGGCATCCCGTCCCAATATTCCACTAATGCGTATTGATATGAGATGTCTGGGTCTGTCTTTATGTCTATCACCCACGGTGTGTGATCTGGGGACACTGAACTCATTAGTTCCTCTACCGTCTCACTCGACCATTTCTCCCCAGGGAGGCTAATGGCTATCGACTGTTTTGGCTCTGTATTAGTGGCTTTGCACCACTCTTCTACCGCTCTTGGATCCATGGGGTCCATGCCGGCACTTCTGGCGTTCGCTTGCTGCATCAGGATCCCGGACGAGCACCCACGTGTAGCGATACCTCCAACTAAGGAGGCCGCAGAATTAGATTTGGGCCCTGAGTGCAGCTCCGCCAACCCCCGACAATAGGCTCTACCCCCTTCTGGCACAGCTAGTACTAACAATCAATGATATATCCTATGCAATATAATAACTAAGCAAGGACACAGTAATGAATTGTAATAGGTAAAGTGTTTTACTTATTTTCTCAATATGGATAAAGGGGGTAACAGTAATCACAGTTCAAGATAATCACTCCTAAGGGCAGCGTCCTGCCACTCTAACACACTATGTAGTAACACACGCTACAGGTGCGCCATACGGGCGACCGTTAACTAAGTGCCCTATGGCGCAGTAATCAAACACGCTAGAATCCCCACCAGGCCTGGTTCTAATATTTAACTTAGTCCTTCTTTCTTCACCGGCAAGTCTGTAATGGTGGTGCACTTTAAACAGAGTATAACTTTGTAATCCAAGGGATATAGAACTTGGTTAAATAAAGCCGCAGGCTCAGTTCTGACAAGGCTCTTCAATAGGGGTATCAAAATAACTTGTAGGCCACGGCAGTCTATAGGCCTATATGCAGTAACAGTATCTTAGCTGGGCTTATGCCCTCTCACCGGCCGGACTACGGATCCAGTCCCGGAAACCTCCACCGGCCGTGTCACACACACTCGATCTCTCCAACCATCGGGTCCCCAATCCAACAAGGCTGTAGCGCACAAAGTCAGATGCCACCCAGGCTCGCAGAGGGGGTGGAAGGCTCTTTGGTGCTGAGCAAGGCCTCAGGCTTCAGGCTTTGCACTCCGACACATCCGTACAGGAGGATCCGTCTGTGAAGTCTCGTGTCCCAAAGAGGCCGAGCCCGGCCTCGCCTCCTCCTTTTATAACCCCTCCCATGAGTCTCTGCGGTGGAACATCTGAAGAATGGGGTTATGGGTGATGTAGTTTCTTCCCATTATAGGGGAACACCCCGCTACACAAATATCAAGAAAACTTGGAAGAACACAACGGCAGACGGTCTGCCGCAAATCGAACCGGGGCACATTTGCTTATCTCTACTTTTTGCATCTATTGCCTTTCTTCTACTACACACAGTGAATACTTTTCCATTACAAGCAGAGAAGAAACAGTATTCAACCTTAGTAAAAAAAAAACATGTGTAAGGTAGAATATATTCAAGGATTCTGAATCATTTCATGTGTTAGTAGTATGGGAACTCTTAGCATAGCAGTTCAACCCAGTCCAGCTACAAAGTTTAAAATAAAAAGGAGAATATTTAGTCTCCCCCCCCCCCCCTATCTCTTGGATGGACGGGTTTTCCTATTATTTTTTATTATTTTTTTTAGACTGGATCTTCTCGGGTTATAATCATAAAGATGTATAAAAATGTATATGAATGTATATGAAGGTATATGATTATGCATGAAATATGGATACTGAAGGGTATTGGATCTATACATTTGAAATGGACTATAGATTATATAATATTACAGGATTGTAACTTTTTTTAATATGCATTGAAACGCAGACTAGAGGAGCTGGTGGAGAAGTGCCGGGGACTCTCCCCTCTAGGCCATGCTCAACCATATTCCCCAATTAGGTTAGCACTTATAAAGAATAGGAGTAGTAGGGAAGTAGGAGGATAGTAGGAAGTAGAGTGCATAAATCTGAGTGGCTTTGAACCCTCTTTGAGAGTTTGCAGAAGTGCGTCTTCTCTTAGAGGATTTAGTTAAAAGAGGGTTTCTTTTTTTTTTTTTAGGTGGTGTGTTTTTTTTTTTTCCGCCTTGCCTCTCTCCAGCCCCTCTCATCCCTGTGTCTTAGAGGTGCCCTGGGGGGGGGGGGGTGTAAGAAATGGATAATATTTCAATAATGTCAATCAATGCTAAGGGACTAAACACCCCTGAAAAGCAACGTATACTTCTTCAAGATTTGAAAAGATTAAAGGTCGACATAGCATTTATCCAAAAAACACACTTTAAGGAAAATAGCCTCCCTTTTCTTAGAAATAGAGCTTTTCCAATAGTTTACCATGCTACTAACTCTGTGGCTAAGATCTTGATTTCTGGAAAGATTCCATGGACATGTACAGAGACCTTGGTGGATGTCGGGGGGCAATACATGCTACTGAAAGGCAAGATAGGGGGGACAGGGGTAACCCTAGTGTCCTTTTATGCCCCTAATACACAACAAGACTCCTTTGTTAGGAGACTCTTGGATAAAACTATGAAATTTCTAGAGGGACAGTTGATCATGTGGGGAGACTTGAATATCCCCCTAGTTCCAGGTGAAGATACCTCTTCAGGGACTTCAGCCATCCCCTTGGGAGTCCGGAAGCGAATTGTTAACTCATTATACGAAGTAAGACTGGTGGATACATGGCGGATGTTCCACTCTGGAGAAAGAGACTATTCTTTTTATTCAGCCCCACACAGGACATATTCCCGTATAGATTATTTCTTTACTTTACACAACCAATTACATGCAATAGAAGAGGTAAATATTGGAAAGATCACCTGGTCAGATCATGCACCAATTTTTTTGAAGTATAATCTTTTAGATACCCAACTCCCCGGTCCTGCAATGTGGAAGCTTAACGAAAGCCTCCTGCAGGACCCCGTTGTGCTGGAGGAGGTTCAGAAGGAGGCAAAATTGTATTTTCAGATCAATGACACTCCGGAATGTAATCCGGGAGTGATCTGGGAAGCCCAAAAGGCAGTGATACAGCTTTGATGGCAGATGGCATCGTTTAGAGAAGTTGAATAAACAAACCCCTACTTTAGCCGTGGAACGGGATCTTTTGACGACGCGAAGACAGACTATAGAATTGCTCCGGTATGAAGCTAAAAGAGCAATACAAGTAGGAAGAAAACAAAGCTATGAATATGGAAATAAATGTGGCAAACATCTTGCTGACTCTTTGAGGGAACAGCAATCAAGGACCTATGTCCCAATGATCATGGGAACTAAAGGCAAAAAATATACACTGCCCAGAGAGATAGCGCAGAGGTTTGGGGATTTTTACTCAGCTTTGTATAATTTACATTCGGATGCCCAAAACCAGACTGCGGTGGACGAGTATGTGTCAACCTCTGGGTTGCCTAATTTGGCATCTATGATACAGGAAGAATTGGAAATGGCAATTACGGTACTTTGGAGGAAATCCAAGAAGCAGTGAACTTGGCGAAAAGGGGGAAGGCGCCCGGCCCAGATGGGTTTACTGCCCAATATTATAAGTTGCTGTTCCCTATCATAGGTCCCTATCTGGTCAAAATGTATAATGGATTGGGAGATTTAGGCTCATTTCAGAGGGAATCCTTGAAAGCTTTAATTATGATCCTACCTAAAGAAGGCAAAGACCCATCACAATGCGGGACTTATAGACCGATATCTCTCTTAAATGTGGACCTGAAGTTGTTTTCCAAGATCCTGGCGATGCGGTTACAACAGCATTTACCCTCCCTTGTCCATTTAGACCAGGTAGGGTTTGTTCAGACGAGGGAAGCACGGGATAATACGATCAGGGCATTAAATTAAATTCATATAGCTAACACTTCTAGAACCCCATGTTTAATCCTGGGAACGGATACAGAGAAAGCCTTTGATCGCATTGATTGGCAGTTCATGTTCGCCGTGCTAAGACAGTTAGGACTGGGAAATAATATGATTAGATGGATTTCAAGTATATACACTCAACCATCAGCTCAGGTTAAGGTAAACGGGGTCTTGTCTCAACCCTTAAAATAACGAATGAAACTAGACAGGGATGCCCATTGTCCCCAATATTATTTGCTTTATCCCTAGAACCTCTAATGTGTAGGATTCGATCAAACCCGGATATAGGAGTTTTTTTTTTTTTAACAGTGAAAAGTTTTTTATTTAAAAGTATTAAAGTTAACAACGACACAGTATATGGACATCAGATACATACATAAGGTCATAAAGGTCCAATGGAACAGGTCAAATAATACTACTAATTGTTGTCTCAAGATAATGATAGTCTAAAGCAGTTAATACATAGTTGTGGTCTAAAACCAGATAGCGGTGTTAAAAACAAAAAAGAAGAAAAGGGGGGTAAGGAGGGGAGAGAGAAAAGCAAGGGGAGGGGGGGAGAAGAGGGGAGGTGAGGGAGGGGGAGAGATGTAGAGGGGGGGGAGGGGATACCTAAAACACATGTTAGAACAGAATTTCTATCCACAACCAAGAGATAACATAGGAGACAGCACTATCCATTAGGAGTAACCCATAAACTCTAGGGCTTCTATCCATGAGCATCAATCCATTGGGACCAGACCTTGTCAAATTTTTGGGGTCAATTTCTACTCTCATACGTTAGCTTGTATAAAGGTAGGACAGAGTCTATCGTGGCCTTCCATGCTTGAAGCGTAAGAGGGCCGGACTGCTTCCACCTAATGAGAATCTCTCGTCTGGCGTAGTACAGGGCATAGAACAAAAACAGTTTTTCATGCCGTGACACTTCGACACCTTCCATAACCCCAGAAAAGCCAGGGCCGGGTCCAAGGCGAGAGACCAATCCCCAAACGTTCCCAGGACGTCCATCACCTCCTCCTAGTATGGCCGCAGCACAGGGCACGACCACACCATATGAAGGAAAGTGCCTGGAGATGAACCGCATCTAGGGCATTGAGCACTCGTTCCTGGATATATGCTGCTAGTCTCAGGGGGGTGTAGTATGCCCTGTGCAAGAACTTTAATTGTATGAAGCGGTCTTTTGCTGATATCATTTTAGTAACATAGTCAGACAGCACGTCCCCCCAGGTCTCGTCAGTCAGATCTGGAATGTCCATCCTCCATTTATTGTAAACAGTTGTCAGGGATGTCATGTGCGCAATGGAAAGGTAAAAATAGAGGGAGGACAGAGGCTTATCCATAATCTTCGCAATGAGCAGTCGTTCAACAGCGTCAGTCTGGAGGGTCAGAGGGTCAGGGAACTGGGCCTGCATCGCATGCCTAAGCTGATAGTATCTAAACTTCATAGAAGTGGGGACATGATACTTAGCTTGTAGTGTCTCAAAGGAGGAGAAGGACCCATCGGTGTAGATATGTTTAACATTGATTATCCCCCTAGACGCCCACAACTGAGGTTCCGGGAGCCCATAGATGTGTGGCAACATTGGGTTGCCCCATAAGGGCGTGTGGGGCGAGATGACCAAGGTCGATCTGTAAATAGATCTAGCCCTCTGCCATACTAGAACGGTTGTGCGCATCAGAGACGTGACCTCGGGATTGGCCCCAGGCCCCCTATAGGGTAGGTTAGATAGTGCCGCATAGGACCCCAGGATGGTCGCCTCGAGGGTTACCGCCTGATTTTGCCTGGACTGGTCAAACCACCACCGGACCATCACCAGGACCGCTGCCCAGTAGTAGAGCAGGAAATGAGGCAGTGCCAGTCCCCCCTGTGACAGGGGGAGCTGGAGTGTCCTCTTGGCCAGTCTCTGGACTTTCCCAGCCCAGACAATGGAGTCCACTTTTTGAAAAAAGGACTTAGGTAGCGGACAAGGAGTATTCCTAAAGAAGTATACAAATTTGGGAAGGTAAACCATCTTTAATAAGTTCACCCTACCCACTGGGGATAGGGGTAGCGTTTTCCAAAGGTGACATTTCCTATCGAATTGGGTCAACAGGGGAAAGAGATTGTCCTCTATGTACGCCTGAGGGGACCCCCGGACAATCACCCCAAGGTATTTAAATTTGTCTACCCAATGGAGAGGCGTGTCGGTGATCGCCCTGGAGCCTGATTGGTGGAGGGAGAAAAGGACTGACTTGTCCCAGTTAACGCGAACCCCAGAGTACTTCCCGAACTGGTCTATTATCTCAAGTGCAGAAGCAAGGGAGGGCCCTGCGTCAGCTAGGTACAACAGGGTGTCGTCCGCATACAACTAAATTTTCTCCTGAAGTGCCCCAACCCGTATGCCCTTCACACTTTGATCCTGACGGATTAAGATCGCCAAGGGCTCAATCGCCAGGGTGAAAAGCCCCGGTGACAGGGGGCATCCCTGTCTGGTACCCCTATGCAGGCCAAAGGGAGGGGACAGCAGGCCGTTGACTCTAACCCGGGAAGTCGGGTCTCTGTAGAGCAACTGAATCCAGGAAATAAATCTAGGCCCAAAATCAAAGTTGTCAAGCACCTTCCAGAGGAAGAGCCACTCGACCGAGTCGAATGCCTTTTCACCATCAAGGGCCGCCACTACACCTGCAGCGCCTTCCTCAGCCAGATCGACGTGGGTAAATAGCCGGCGGATATTGATGTCCGTACCTCTACCCGGCATGAAGCCGGATTGATCCGGATGGACCAGAGCCGTAATCACTCTGTTCAATCGAGTCGCCAGTATTTTGGCCAGTAACTTGGAATCCACGTCAATCAGGGAGATCAGGCGATAGGATTTGCACAGTTCAGGGTCTTTACCCGGCTTGGGTATAACTACAATAACCGCCTCTGACATGGAGGCAGGCAAGGCCCCCTCTCTCAACGAGGTCAGGAGCATGGAGTGAAACCTGGGGGCCAAGTCCTCTGCATACGTTCTATAGAATTCCGTGGGGAACCCGTCTGGACCCGGCGTTTTCCCGACTTGTAGTGAGGAGATGATCCGCTGGACCTCCTCAAGTGTAATAGGGGAGTCAAGTTGATCTCTATAGGTATCAGTCAGGACTGGGAAGTCTACATCCGAGAGGTAGATATGGAGGTCTTCCGACGAGTAGTCAACCCGGGTAGAATAGAGGTCAGAATAGTAGGACGCAAAGCACTCATTGATCGCCCTAGAGGAGGTTCACCTAAACCCCAGCATCATCAACCAATGAGGGAACACTCATAGAGGCCAATTTCTCCCTGACCAACCATGCCAGCAGCTTACCCCCCCGTTCACCCTCCTCAAAGATTCTCTGGGACTGTTGGAGCAACTTCTTTTTAGTAAGTGATGTGCGAAGCAACATAACCTCTCTGGTGCTCTTCTAAAGTTTAATGTGGAGCCCCGGGTCAGCCGACTGGGCATATTGGCGCTCCAAGGAGCCGGCCCTATTCTCCGCCTCAACTAAATCGGCCCTCAACTGTCTGTGAGCATCACCAATAAGCGTTTGATATTGACCTTAAAGGCATCCCACACTACCGCCGCTGGGGCCGACCCCGGGTTAAGTGCCCAGTACGTATGCATGTGCAGGTGAAACCCAGAATCTACCCCAGGGTCAGAGATCCAGAACCTCGACAATCTCCACAATTTATCCGTAGGGGACCCCTCCAAAGACAACTTAAGGAGGAGTGGGGCATGGTCGGATATGCCCCTTGGTAGAATGGAGATCTGCTGGACCCTAGGTAATAGAGGTCTCCCCGCATACATCAGATCTATGCGCGAGAGAGTCCTATGTGTGGCCGAGTGGCAAGTAAAGGACCTGTCAGCGGGGTGACGCCACCTCCACAGGTCTGTCAGTCCATAGGTCTCTGCCCAGACCAGGAGATCCAAAGTGGATCCTCCCGCTGAGCCGAGACGATCCAGCCCAGGATTAGGTGGCATATTAAAGTCCCCCACAAGTATCAAATTGTCTGTACCATAATTGGCAAGCAGAGGGCCCAGCTTGTGGATTACCCTGATCAACGCAGGGGGGGGCAAATAGACACCCACCAGCACCAACTCAAGACTCTCCACCATTGCATGCAATATTATGAACCGTCCATCCGGGTCAACCATCTGTCCCAAGAGCCGAAACTGCAGGGATTGCGCACCAGTATACTAACCCCCCTCGCAAAATTGGAATATGTGGAATGGTAATGATGACCAACCCAGGGTTTCTTTAGACCAGGGATATGCAATTAGCGGACCTCCAGCTGTTGCCAAACTACAAGTCCCATGAGGCATAGCGAGACTCTGACAGCTACAAGTATGACACCCAGAGGCAGAGGCATGATGGGACTTGTAGTTTGGCAACAGCTGGAGGTCCGCTAATTGCATATCCCTGCTTTAGACTAAGGATCTTCCTCCCCATGAGATGGGTTTCCTGGAGGACACAGATATGAGGATTATAGGTCTTCAGGAACTGGAACACCAGTGACCGTTTCACAGGGGAGTTAAGGCCCCTGGTGTTCCAGGAGACAAGTGTCAGCGATCCCATTCAGCTTGCAAGTACAGCAACACTGGAGAGCATTCAGGGGACGAGCCAGACCCGGATGGAGCGGAAGCCAACAACCGCACAGCACAGAGAGAGTAGCCCCCAAAGGGCAGTAAAAGTGCAGGCCCAATTGACTGTGTCAGATATACAAACTCATAGTAAACAGTAAAACAGTAACAAAAACAAAAATAAATAAAATAACTACAAAACAACCACCCCCCCCTCCCTGCCAGCCCCCCGGAACAGTGGGTGGCATTCCTTCCCAAGAACAGCACGGCAGGCCGCCGTGCATTGGAGGTAACGTGTGCAAGAGGCTTACTAAACATAAGTCTACAAACCCATAATTGCTAGGGTCGTCCGGATGATAAATATGGTGCCGGTCACCCAGCAAGCTGGGGGTACAAAAACTTGGTGTAGTTACAGTTCTTCATGTGAGCCCTGGCCTTGGCATTGTTTCCCAAAAAGCGATAAACAAGATAAGAGCAACTTTGACAGGGCATAAGGGGTACAAATAAACATATCATCAGGGCCCACCATCAGTAGGCATTACTGCATTTTGCGACCCTCTGCCTCTCATGGCAGGATAACAGGCAGGAAAAATAATAAAAATAAAAAGAAAATGAAAGAAAAAATTTCAATGTCCCAGAGTCAATAGGGAAACGCATAGTCAATCAGCAAATAGAAGGGAAAAACTGCCAGAGGGCCAGGGCCGGCCCTACCATGGGACCCGATGGTACCATTGTACCAGGCGGCACTTTCAGGGGGGTGGCAAATTGCCCGCCTGCCCGCTCCTCTCCCCCACTCCACCTATCACTGTGAAACAGCAGCAGCGGCATTGTAAAAAATACACTGTGCAGTGTGCCTGCGGTGTGTGTTCGGGATTTAAAGCTCCTTTCTGTCTCTTCCCCCTCCCTCCAGTCTCGTGCAGTGCGGTCCCTGTTATCTCCGACTCAACCTCCCCCTTCCAATCACCAGTGCAGAGTGTTGAGAGAACTGGGGGCGGAGCTCACTGGATCTCCTGTCAGGCTGGCCAGAGGAAGGGAGGAGGTGAGCTGATTTTTTCTGGGAGAAGTCTCCTAGGGTGGATAGTAGTTGGAAACTTTCAAGGAGATTTTATCTTCAGGAGATGCAGTGAAGGGTTAAGTTGACAGAAGAATCGTAGGAGATAGTGAGTTTGAGTGTGGGGGGAGGGGGGGGTCTGCACCAGCCTGATCACATTTGACAGATCACTTCTAAGCATGAACAGTCTGTGCAAACATCCTCCAATCCAATTGTTCAGACTAGATAATGTGAAGTCATTTATAACCATTCCTGTAACCTGTATATATGAGTTCACACCTCTGATTGTACAGACTCAGAGCCTGGAGAACACAGGGTTATATGAATGCTCATAAATTACCTTCACATTATCTGGGTATACAGAGTGCTAGGAGCTGGATTACATAGATCTGTACTTCCATCTAGTAGTACTGTTGTATGATTTATTGTTGTATGTTTTTAGTGGATGAGTTTTTTTTTTTATTATATACATCACTTTCTGACCACTTCTCAGCCCCTAACTCCCCCCAGCTGGCATCACCCCCCCCAGACTACTTCATACAGATGTCACTCTGGGCTGCTTCCTACCCCCCCCCCCCCAGCTGAGGGACATCATTCCACGGTCACTTTACTTCCCCTATCTTCCCAACATCACTCCCTGGTCACCCCACAGACACCGCAAGAAATCCCTCCCCATTCTGCCACCACCATACCCTCCGAACTCCTCTCCTGTACTAACTTTACCCATCATACCCTCCGATAGGGATGAGCTTCGTGTTCGAGTCGAACATACGTTCGACTCGAACATCGGCTGTTCGATCGTTCGACGAAGATCGAACGATTTGGGCCGTTCGCGCCAAATTCGAGTGACGCGAACGGCCCACAATGCACTACGCCATCGCAGTGTCATCCAGGCGCTGTGATTGGCCAAGCATGCACTGTGACCCCGCATGCTTGGCCAATCACAGCGCCGGCAGCGAGGAGAGCAATGATTGGCCACAGGCAGGATGCCTGTGGCCAATTATTGCTGAGGGTGTTTAGTACACGCCCCACACTATAAAAGGCCGCCAGCACGGCGGCCTAGTGTAGTGTGTTCCGGAGCAGGGAAAGAGAAGCATAGGCAGGGACAGTGACATTTATTTCTTTCTTGCTTAACCTGGATTCCTTTAGTTTAGGGAAAGAGAAGGATAGGTAGGGAGAGTGTCAGTGTGTTTTACTGTGCGAATCCTTGTTTCTAGGGACAGGGAAGGAAAGTGAGGGGAATTCTCCTTGTGCTATAGTGTGCTTTAAAAAAACATTTTTTCTAGGGACAGAAAACTCTAGGTAGGGAGAGTGTCAGTGTCTTTTACTGTGCGAATCCTTGTTTCTAGGGACAAAGAAGGAAAGTGAGGGGAATTCTCCTTGTGCTATAGTGTGCTTTAAAAAAACATTTTTTCTAGGGACAGAAAACTCTGGGTAGGGAGAGTGTCAGTGTCTTTTACTGTGCGAATCCTTGTTTCTAGGGACAAAGAAGGAAAGTGAGGGGAATTCTCCTTGTGCTATAGTGTGCTTTAAAAAAACATTTTTTCTAGGGACAGAAAACTCTACGTAGGGAGAGTGTCAGTTTCTTTCACTGTGCGAATCCTTGTTTCTAGGGACAAAGAAGGAAAGTGAGGGGAATTCTCCTTGTGCTATAGTGTGCTTTAAAAAAACATTTTTTCTAGGGACAGAAAACTCTAGGTAGGGAGAGTGTCAGTGTCTTTTACTGTGCGAATCCTTGTTTCTAGGGACAGGGAAGGACAGTGAGTGAATTCTCCTTGTGCTATAGTGTGCTTTAAAAAAACATTTTTTCTAGGGACAGAAAACTCTAGGTAGGGAGAGTGTCAGTTTCTTTCACTGTGATAATCCTTGTTTCTAGGGACAAAGAAGGAAAGTGAGGGGAATTCTCCTTGTGCTATAGTGTGCTTTAAAAAAACATTTTTTCTAGGGACAGAAAACTCTAGGTAGGGAGAGTGTCAGTTTCTTTCACTGTGCGAATCCTTGTTTCTAGGGACAAAGAAGGAAAGTGAGGGGAATTCTCCTTGTGCTATAGTGTGCTTTAAAAAAACATTTTTTCTAGGGACAGAAAACTCTAGGTAGGGAGAGTGTCAGTTTCTTTCACTGTGCGAATCCTTGTTTCTAGGGACAAAGAAGGAAAGTGAGGGGAATTCTCCTTGTGCTATAGTGTGCTTTAAAAAAACATTTTTTCTAGGGACAGAAAACTCTAGGTAGGGAGAGTGTCAGTTTCTTTCACTGTGCGAATCCTTGTTTCTAGGGACAGGGAAGGACAGTGAGTGAATTCTCCTTGTGCTATAGTGTGCTTTAAAAAAACATTTTTTCTAGGGACAGAAAACTCTAGGTAGGGAGAGTGTCAGTGTCTTTTACTGTGCGAATCCTTGTTTCTAGGGACAAAGAAGGAAAGTGAGGGGAATTCTCCTTGTGCTATAGTGTGCTTTAAAAAAACATTTTTTCTAGGGACAGAAAACTCTAGGTAGGGAGAGTGTCAGTGTCTTTTACTGTGCGAATCCTTGTTTCTAGGGACAAAGAAGGAAAGTGAGGGGAATTCTCCTTGTGCTATAGTGTGCTTTAAAAAAACATTTTTTCTAGGGACAGAAAACTCTAGGTAGGGAGAGTGTCAGTGTCTTTTACTGTGCGAATCCTTGTTTCTAGGGACAAAGAAGGAAAGTGAGGGGAATTCTCCTTGTGCTATAGTGTGCTTTAAAAAAACATTTTTTCTAGGGACAGAAAACTCTAGGTAGGGAGAGTGTCAGTTTCTTTCACTGTGATAATCCTTGTTTCTAGGGACAAAGAAGGAAAGTGAGGGGAATTCTCCTTGTGCTATAGTGTGCTTTAAAAAAACATTTTTTCTAGGGACAGAAAACTCTAGGTAGGGAGAGTGTCAGTGTCTTTTACTGTGCGAATCCTTGTTTCTAGGGACAAAGAAGGAAAGTGAGGGGAATTCTCCTTGTGCTATAGTGTGCTTTAAAAAAACATTTTTTCTAGGGACAGAAAACTCTAGGTAGGGAGAGTGTCAGTTTCTTTCACTGTGATAATCCTTGTTTCTAGGGACAAAGAAGGAAAGTGAGGGGAATTCTCCTTGTGCTATAGTGTGCTTTAAAAAAACATTTTTTCTAGGGACAGAAAACTCTAGGTAGGGAGAGTGTCAGTGTCTTTTACTGTGCGAATCCTTGTTTCTAGGGACAGGGAAGGACAGTGAGTGAATTCTCCTTGTGCTATAGTGTGCTTTAAAAAAACATTTTTTCTAGGGACAGAAAACTCTAGGTAGGGAGAGTGTCAGTTTCTTTCACTGTGATAATCCTTGTTTCTAGGGACAAAGAAGGAAAGTGAGGGGAATTCTCCTTGTGCTATAGTGTGCTTTAAAAAAACATTTTTTCTAGGGACAGAAAACTCTAGGTAGGGAGAGTGTCAGTTTCTTTCACTGTGCGAATCCTTGTTTCTAGGGACAAAGAAGGAAAGTGAGGGGAATTCTCCTTGTGCTATAGTGTGCTTTAAAAAAACATTTTTTCTAGGGACAGAAAACTCTAGGTAGGGAGAGTGTCAGTTTCTTTCACTGTGCGAATCCTTGTTTCTAGGGACAGGGAAGGACAGTGAGTGAATTCTCCTTGTGCTATAGTGTGCTTTAAAAAAACATTTTTTCTAGGGACAGAAAACTCTAGGTAGGGAGAGTGTCAGTTTCTTTCACTGTGCGAATCCTTGTTTCTAGGGACAAAGAAGGAAAGTGAGGGGAATTCTCCTTGTGCTATAGTGTGCTTTAAAAAAACATTTTTTCTAGGGACAGAAAACTCTAGGTAGGGAGAGTGTCAGTTTCTTTCACTGTGCGAATCCTTGTTTCTAGGGACAGGGAAGGACAGTGAGTGAATTCTCCTTGTGCTATAGTGTGCTTTAAAAAAACATTTTTTCTAGGGACAGAAAACTCTAGGTAGGGAGAGTGTCAGTGTCTTTTACTGTGCGAATCCTTGTTTCTAGGGACAAAGAAGGAAAGTGAGGGGAATTCTCCTTGTGCTATAGTGTGCTTTAAAAAAACATTTTTTCTAGGGACAGAAAACTCTAGGTAGGGAGAGTGTCAGTGTCTTTTACTGTGCGAATCCTTGTTTCTAGGGACAAAGAAGGAAAGTGAGGGGAATTCTCCTTGTGCTATAGTGTGCTTTAAAAAAACATTTTTTCTAGGGACAGAAAACTCTAGGTAGGGAGAGTGTCAGTGTCTTTTACTGTGCGAATCCTTGTTTCTAGGGTCAAAGAAGGAAAGTGAGGGGAATTCTCCTTGTGCTATAGTGTGCTTTAAAAAAACATTTTTTCTAGGGACAGAAAACTCTAGGTAGGGAGAGTGTCAGTTTCTTTCACTGTGTGAATCCTTGTTTCTAGGGACAAAGAAGGAAAGTGAGGGGAATTCTCCTTGTGCTATAGTGTGCTTTAAAAAAACATTTTTTCTAGGGACAGAAAACTCTAGGTAGGGAGAGTGTCAGTTTCTTTCACTGTGCGAATCCTTGTTTCTAGGGACAGGGAAGGACAGTGAGTGAATTCTCCTTGTGCTATAGTGTGCTTTAAAAAAACATTTCTTCTAGGGACAGAAAACTCTAGGTAGGGAGAGTGTCAGTGTCTTTTACTGTGCGAATCCTTGTTTCTAGGGACAAAGAAGGAAAGTGAGGGGAATTCTCCTTGTGCTATAGTGTGCTTTAAAAAAACATTTTTTCTAGGGACAGAAAACTCTAGGTAGGGAGAGTGTCAGTGTCTTTTACTGTGCGAATCCTTGTTTCTAGGGACAAAGAAGGAAAGTGAGGGGAATTCTCCTTGTGCTATAGTGTGCTTTAAAAAAACATTTTTTCTAGGGACAGAAAACTCTAGGTAGGGAGAGTGTCAGTTTCTTTCACTGTGATAATCCTTGTTTCTAGGGACAAAGAAGGAAAGTGAGGGGAATTCTCCTTGTGCTATAGTGTGCTTTAAAAAAACATTTTTTCTAGGGACAGAAAACTCTAGGTAGGGAGAGTGTCAGTGTCTTTTACTGTGCGAATCCTTGTTTCTAGGGACAAAGAAGGAAAGTGAGGGGAATTCTCCTTGTGCTATAGTGTGCTTTAAAAAAACATTTTTTCTAGGGACAGAAAACTCTAGGTAGGGAGAGTGTCAGTTTCTTTCACTGTGATAATCCTTGTTTCTAGGGACAAAGAAGGAAAGTGAGGGGAATTCTCCTTGTGCTATAGTGTGCTTTAAAAAAACATTTTTTCTAGGGACAGAAAACTCTAGGTAGGGAGAGTGTCAGTGTCTTTTACTGTGCGAATCCTTGTTTCTAGGGACAGGGAAGGACAGTGAGTGAATTCTCCTCGTGCTATAGTGTGCTTTAAAAAAACATTTTTTCTAGGGACAGAAAACTCTAGGTAGGGAGAGTGTCAGTGTCTTTTACTGTGCGAATCCTTGTTTCTAGGGACAAAGAAGGAAAGTGAGGGGAATTCTCCTTGTGCTATAGTGTGCTTTAAAAAAACATTTTTTCTAGGGACAGAAAACTCTAGGTAGGGAGAGTGTCAGTGTCTTTTACTGTGCGAATCCTTGTTTCTAGGGACAAAGAAGGAAAGTGAGGGGAATTCTCCTTGTGCTATAGTGTGCTTTAAAAAAACATTTTTTCTAGGGACAGAAAACTCTAGGTAGGGAGAGTGTCAGTGTCTTTTACTGTGCGAATCCTTGTTTCTAGGGACAAAGAAGGAAAGTGAGGGGAATTCTCCTTGTGCTATAGTGTGCTTTAAAAAAACATTTTTTCTAGGGACAGAAAACTCTAGGTAGGGAGAGTGTCAGTTTCTTTCACTGTGATAATCCTTGTTTCTAGGGACAAAGAAGGAAAGTGAGGGGAATTCTCCTTGTGCTATAGTGTGCTTTAAAAAAACATTTTTTCTAGGGACAGAAAACTATAGGTAGGGAGAGTGTCAGTGTCTTTTACTGTGCGAATCCTTGTTTCTAGGGACAGGGAAGGACAGTGAGGGAAATTCTCCTTGTGCTATAGTGTGCTAAAGCATTCCTCATCAACCATCTTTGAAATCCTTGTTTTTTGGACAGTCAGGGAAATTGTCGTTGTGCTATTCTGTGCAAAAGCAATCATCCTCAACCATATTTAGAAATCCTTAAGTAAAGGGACAGAGAAGGACACCTGAAGGTAGCCCTTATTGCTTTTTTCCCATCTCCCTGCAGGCCATCTATTAGAATGTCTGGAAGGCAAACAAGGAGAGGCAGACAGTCAGGAGGCAATAAAAGAGGGCAAGCAGGCTCTGTGTCTGGGGGCAACAGTGCTGGTCGTGGACGCGGTGCATTGTCATCAGCACATGGCCATGGGACACGCTTGTCCTTCTTTTCGGCAGCTGGACATGTTGAGCCACATCATGCCGAAGACTTGGTAGAGTGGATGACCAAGCCCTCCTCCTCCTCCTCATCCTCTCTCACCCAGGCTCAGGGTACTGGCAAAGCAGCTGCCAAAGCGTCCTCTTCCCTGGTATCAATGTCAGACTCATCATCAGTCACTCCTTCCCTAGACCCACCATGTCCTCCTCCTGAGGAGTCCCCCGAACTGTTTGAGCACAGTGTTGGGTACATGCTCCAGGAGGATGCCCAGCGTTTCGAAGGGTCTGATGATGAAACCCAGCTACAGGAAGGCAGTAGCGTGAGAGCAGACAGAGGGGATGCTCAAGAAGGACACCAATCTGGCAGTCATGTTCCAGCAGCTGCAGCATACTGCCAGATTGGCTCCAGTGATGAGGAGGGAGGGGATGATGAGGTCACTGACTCCACGTGGGTGCCTAATAGGAGAGAGGAGGAGGAGGAGGATGAGGAGGAGGCACATCTCCAACGAGGCAGGATGCCCTTTGGTGGCCAGCGTAAGGGCAGTACACCGACGGAATCACACCGCAGAGCTCCGCCTGTGCAGGGCGCTGCCTCTGCCCGTCATTCAAAAAGTTCCTTGGTGTGGGCCTTTTTTGAGGCTAGTGCATCAGATCGCACAGCTGCTGTTTGCAACATATGTCTCAAGCGTATATCGCGTGGCCAAAACATCAGCCGCTTGGGTACCACATGCCTGACCAGACATATGTTGACCTGCCATGCAGCTCGTTGGCAAGCCTACCTCAAAGAACAAAGCGGACCTCTCCTTGCACCGCATCAGCTGGGATCTCCAACCCCACTATAACTTCAGTCCTCTCTGAAACATGCACTGAGAGGAATGAAGGTGTAGAATTAGGTGTGTCACAGCCAAGTACTTGCGGCCACTCTGCTAGCAGTACACCGACGTCCGATTCTAGCAGGCAAATTTCCCTGCCCCAGCTGCTGGACCGTCGAAAGAAGTTCACTCCCAGCCATCCACATGCCCAGCGGTTGAATGCTAGCTTGGCTAAATTGCTAGCGCTTCAACTGCTGCCTTTTCAGTTGGTAGACTCGGCCCCCTTCCGTGAGTTTGTGCAATGTGCGGTTCCTCAGTGGCAGGTTCCCAAACGCCACTTTTTCTCACGGATGGCTATTCCGGCTCTCTACCGGCATGTGGAAGGCAATGTCTTGGCCTCGCTGGACAGGGCGGTCAGCGGTAAGGTGCATATTACCGCTGACTCATGGTCCAGCAGGCATGGACAGGGACGTTACCTTTCTTTCACGGCCCATTGGGTCACTCTTTTGGCAGCTGGGAAGGATGCAGGACAAGGTGCAGTAGTGTTGGAGGTTGTTCCACCGCCACGCCTCCAAAATGCTACTACTGGTTGTGACACACCTCTCTCCTCCACCCCCTCCTCTTCTTCTTCCTCCATGGCCTCTTCCTGTGGTTTGTCCTATGAACCAGCGGTGCTCCGTAGCCGTTCACGGGGCTACGCAAGTACGCAGGCAAAAAGATGCCATGCCGTGCTTGCGCTGGTGTGTTTGGGGGACAGAAGCCACACTGGGGCAGAGGTCCTGTCTGCTCTGCAGGGCCAGGCCTAGAGGTGGTTGACGCCACGCCAGCTTAAGCCAGGAATGGTGGTTTGCGACAATGGCACCAACCTCCTCTCCGCCCTCCGACAGGGACAACTGACCCATGTGCCCTGTGTGGCTCACGTCCTTAACCTGGTGGTGCAGCGGTTCTTGGGCAGGTACCCGGGCTTACAGGATGTCCTGAGGCAGGCCAGGAAAGTCTGTGTGCATTTCCGCAGATCATATAATGCCAGTGCTCGCCTGGCTGAGCTGCAAAAGGAGTTGAACCTGCCCAAGAACCGCCTTATATGTGACATGCCCACCAGGTGGAACTCAACGTTGGCCATGCTGCAGCGGCTGCACACGCAGCAGAGGGCCATCAATGAGTACCTGTGCGACTACGGCACCAGGACAGGGTCAGGGGAGCTTGGTTTTTTTTCTCCACGCCAGTGGGGCATGATCAGGGATGCATGCACTGTCCTGGCACCATTTGAGGAGGCCACGAGGATGGTGAGCAGTGACAGTGCATGCATCAGTGACACTGTACCTCTTGTCCACCTGTTGGAGCACACGCTGCGTGGAATAATGGACAGTAGGCTTGTGCAATTCGTTTCGTAACGAATTGAAATTCGTCCGAATTTAGCAACTTTCGGACATTCGGAAGCATTCGAATTTCCGAACAAAGCAATTACGAATAAGACCGAATCAGAAATAAATTATACCGCAAATAGCGAATGCCCGAATGTCTTCGGCATAATTCGTTATGAAAAAGTTACGAATGTACGAATCCATACGAAGCACAATAACACTCACTCTGCTCTGCTCTCTGCTTCTCCCACACCGTGCTGAACTCCCTCTCAAAATGGTGTACAGGGGCGGAGGTTATAGCCGCATGTAAAAAACGAAAGTAAAATACGAGATTTTGAATCCATTCGAAGCACAATAACACTCACTCTGCTCTGCTCTCTGCTTCTCCCTCACCGTGCTGAACCCTCTCAAAATGGTGTACAGGGGCAGAGGCTATAGCCGCATGTAAAAAACGAAAGTAAAATACGAGATTTCGAATCCATTCGAAGCACAATAACACTCTGCTCTGCTCTCTGCTTCTCCCTCACCGTGCTGAACCCTCTCAAAATGGTGTACAGGGGCAGAGGCTATAGCCGCATGTAAAAAACGAAAGTAAAATACGAGATTTCGAATCGTTACAAATAACCGCAATGTATTTAGAAAAGTACAAATCCATTCGAAGCACATTAGGCATAATAGGCAGCGTCGTTGTGAGAGAGACACGGAAAATTACGAATCAACGAACCCAAAAAAAGTTACGAAAGTAGGAGTTGTGTCCAGAATCAACGAAAAACAACGTACTCTACCGAAAGTACGAACCCAAAAAAAGTTACGAAAGTAGGAGTTGTGTCCAGAATCAACGAAAAACAACGTACTCTACCGAAAGTACGAATTATAAAGCAACAAAAAATTCAACGAAAAATGTCGCTTGCAAAAATACGAATGAGTCCGAACACGAAAAATCCCGTCTAGCAAAATTACGAATGATTACGAATCAACAGGACCGGAAAGAAACGAACCGAAACGGAACGAATTTTTCCGTTGTGCACAAGTCTAATGGACAGGGCACTTGAGGCAGAACAGAGGCAGGAAGAAGAGGACTTCCTTGCCTCTCAAGGCCCCCTTTACCCAGACAGTGTTCCTTCTGTCCCACCCATCGCACAGGAAGAGGAGGAGGAGGAGGAGGAGGATTGTGTCAGCATGGAGGTGGAGGCTGGCACTCAGCATCATCAGCAGCAGTCTTTTAGGGATGATTTACAGTCCCAAGAAACCAGTGGACTTGTACGTGGCTGGGAGGAGGTGGCTGCGGATCATGTCGTCCTTAGTGACCCAGAGGACTCCGGAGCGAATGCCTCAGCAAACCTACGCTGCATGGCCTCCCTGATCCTGCAAAGTCTGCGGAAGGATCCTCGTATTCTTCGGATCAAGGAGAGGGACCATTACTGGCTGGCCACTCTCCTTGATCCACGGTACAAGGGTAAGGTTGCGGACCTTATGTTACCGTCGCAGAGGGAGCAGAGGATGAGACAACTCCGGGAGGCCTTGCAGAAAGGTCTGTGCAACGCGTTCCCAGAGACTGGGAGGTTACAAACTCCTGGTCCTGGACAACGAGTTGCTGAGGCTTCGGCCAGTCAAAGAAGGAGCGGTGGGGAAGGTGGCCGTCTGACCGATGCGTTCAGACAATTCTTTAGTCCGCAGCCCCAAAGTATGATCGGTTCCAGCAACCATCGCCAGCGTCTGATAAACATGGTGCAGGAATATCTAGGGGCAAGGTCAGACTTGGACACCTTCCCCACCGAAAATCCTCTGGCTTACTGGGTCTTGAGGATGGATCACTGGCCAGAGCTTGCACAGTATGCAATTGAGCTACTGGCCTGTCCTGCATCCAGCGTTCTTTCGGAACGCACATTCAGTGCTGCTGGAGGATTTGTCACGGATCACAGGGTGCGCCTGTCCACCGACTCGGTTGATCGACTGACTTTCATCAAGATGAACCAGTCTTGGATCACCACCAGCTACCACACACCTGATGCTGATATAACAGACTAATTGATTTTAACATGTCACATCCCTTCAAGACTGATGCTGATGCTGAGTGCCTGTGCTGTTATGTTGACTGGCTATCCTCCTCCTCTGAGTCCTCAATGATACGATTGATGATGATAGCTTGGAAGATCATTTTTGTTTATGGGTGCCGCCACCAGTGGCTAAGGCCCAATTTTTCAGCCCCTGTTTTACAGGGGCGTGTAATTACAATTTTTTTAGCAATAATTTGCCATAGGGCTCATTGCTGTGCTCCAAGTACAGTATCTGTGAGGGGTTGGAGTGTTGTGGCACCAGTGCCTAAGGCCCAATTTTTCAGCCCCTGTTTAACAGGGGCGTGTCATTACAATTTTTGAAGCAATACTTTGCAACAGGGCTCATTGCTGTGCTCCAAGTACAGTATCTGTGAGGGGTTGTAGTGTTGTGCCACCAGTGCCTAAGGCCCAATTTTTCAGCCCCTGTTCAACAGGGGCATGTAATTACAATTCTTGATCTAATAATTCACAGCAGGGCCCATTGCTGCACCCACCAAGAGTAACTCTGAGGGCTTACAGTGTTGTGGCAACGCCACCACCACCACCACCACGAAAGGCCCAATTTTTCAGCCCCTGTTCAAAAGGGGCATGTAATTACAATTCTTGATCTAATAATTCACAGCAGGGCCCATTCCTGCACCCACCAAGAGTAACTCTGAGGGCTTACAGTGTTGTGGCAACACCACCACCACCACCACCACCACCACGAAAGGCACAATTTTTCAGCCCCTGTTCAACAGGGGCATGCAATTACAATTCTTGATCTAATAATTCACAGCAGGGCCCATTGCTGCACCCACCAAGAGTAACTGTCAGGGCTTACAGTGTTGTGGCACCAGCACCACCATCAAAGGCCCAATTTTTACTACCACTGTTCAACAATTATATGTAATTAAAATTCCTGATATAATAGTTGACAGCAGGGCGTTCCAGCACCAACCAAGAGTAACTGTGAGTGCTTACAGTGTTGTGCCAACACCAACAACTAAGGGGCCTATTTCTGCAGAGTATATACGGCAGGTCCCTACTTTCAAACATCCAACTTACAAACGACTCCTACTTGCAAACGCAAGAAGACAACAGGAAGTGAGAGGAAATCTACCCCTTGGAAGGAAAATTCTCTCCTGTAAGAATTAATATGGGAGAAAGGTGTCTCCTCTGTACTGATGCTTTATCAGCAATCCTTGTTTCAAGAAAAACACCACATTTCAAAAACAGTTGTCATTGGGACGGAAAGTGAGGTGACATGTTCTGAACAGGGGCACAGACAGCAAAACAAATGTTACAGGGGTGATAACCCTTACCTATGTTTTCCAAAAAGTTTAAAAATAGATTTTTGGGCTGGAGCTACACTTAAACAATGTACCTGTTCAAAATTACAAACAGATTCTACATAAGAACAAACCTACAGTCCCTGTCTTGTATGCACCGCCTGTATACGGCTGTTCAGAGTATATAGGCCCTTTTTTATTTTATGTGCGGGGTTCCCCTTAATATCCATACAAGACCCAAAGGGGCTGGTAATGGGCTGGGGTAGGGGGGGGGGGTCATGGGGTAGCTATGCCATTTTTCTTAAAGATTTTCATCCATATTACCGGGACCAGACATTACATTAAAGCCGCAAGCAGTTTTAAATGGCTTTTTTTTCCTTTAGAAGTGTCATTTTGTGCAGGGACAGTTCTAAACACGGGAAACACGTGGCACTTCACAGGCATACTTTAGACACCCCCCAGGTACGATATTTAAAGGAATATTTGACTTTTTTTTTTTCACTTTATGCATCATTAAAATGACTGCTCCCGAAAAACGACCGTTTTTAAAACTTCTTTTTGCATTGATACATGTCCCCTGGTGCAGAACCCGGGTTCCCAAACCCTTTTTAGGACAATAACATGCATAATAGTTGTTATAATTAGCACTTTAGAATTCGAATGTTCGCATCCATTGTATTTAATAGGGTTCTAATGTTCGTACGAACTTTCGGTCCGTTCGCGGGTTCTGGTGCGAACCGAACCCGGGGGTGTTCGGCTCATCACTACCCTCCGAACTCCTCCTGTACTAACTGCACCCATCATACCCTCTGAACTCCTCCCCTGTACTAACTGCACCCATCATACCCTCCGAACTCCTCCCCTGTACTAACTGCACCCATCATACCCTCCGAACTCCTCCCCTGTACTAACTGCACCCATCATACCCTCCGAACTCCTCCCCTGTACTAACTGCACCCATCATACCCTCTGAACTCCTCTCCTATACTAACTGCACCCATCATACCCTCTGAACTTCTCTCCTGTACTAACTGCACCCATCATACCCTCCAAACTCCTCTCCTGTACTAACTGCACCCATCATACCCTCCAAACTCCTCTCCTGTACTGTACTAACTGCACCCATCATACCCTCTGCACTCCTCTCCTGAACATACTGCCCCCATCTTACCCTCTGCACTCCTCTTCTGCAGAACCCTGTGCATTCAGATGTAAAGGAGAACTCTGCGGATTCAGATCTAAAGGAGAACTCTGTTGACTTTGATATAAAGGGGGACTCTTGTGATTAACTCCATATGATTAGAAATTTTATTTAATTACAAAAATATATGTACAGTGTATACTACATAAAAAAAAATAGCTGTGCATTGCTTTGTACAGAGGTAATGAATTTAATGTACTACAAAAAATATATATATTGGCGTGTGCTGCTAATGTGTTCGGGTTTGGCTTGACGAAAAGGTGGCAACCCTACTCTGCACTGTGAGGCAAATTGACGCCAACCCGTTCCGCCCGCTACGCGCTCCACTGTGAGGCAAATTGACGGCCGCCCGCCAGCCAGCCCGCTACGCTTCTCGCACGCTCCATTCACCTGGGCGTCGGACCCAGGTGAATGGAGCGTGCGGGCAGAACAGGGGAACAGTCAGCAGGCGGGACAGTCAGCAGGTGAGCGGGCTTGCTGGCCAAACAGCGGGCGGGGGAGCAGAGAGATGACATCATCTCTCACTGCCCGCCCTGCATCACTGCAGTTCTGCCCCCACTGTGCGGGCAGCAGAGAGATTACATTATCTCTCTGCTGCCTGCCTTTACTCTGGGACACAGCAAGTGGCAATCCGATATGTGTAGCAGGTGATGTGGCAAGTGACAATCCGCAATGTGTGGCAGGTGGCATTGTGGCAAGTGACAATCCGCAATGTGTGGCAGGTGGCATTGTGGCAAGTGACAATACGCAATGTGTGGCCGATGACATTGCGGCCGCCGGCCACGCACAGGTCCTTTTATACTCCTATATACATGTATAGAGCCATGACAGGTCCTCTTTATACTCCTACATACATGTATAGAGCCATGACAGGTCCTCCTTATACTCCTACATACATGTATATATCCATGACAGGTCCTCTTTATACTCCTACATACATGTATAGAGCCATGACAGGTCCTCTTTATACTTCTACATACATGTATAGAGCCATGACAGGTCCTCTTTATACTTCTATATACATGTATAGAGCCATGACAGGTCCTCTTTATACTTCTATATACATGTATAGAGCCATGACAGGTCCTCCTTATACTTCTATATACATGTATAGAGCCATGACAGGTCCTCTTTATACTTCTATATACATGTATAGAGCCATGACAGGTCCTTTTTATACTTCTATATACATGTATAGAGCCATGACAGGTCCTCTTTATACTTCTATATACATGTATAGAGCCATGACAGGTCCTCTTTATACTTATATATACAGGTATAGAGCCATGACAGGTCCTCATACTTCTATATACACGTATAATGCCATGACCGGTCCTCTCTATACTCCCATATACATGAATAGAGCCATAACAGGTCCTTTTTATAGAGCCACGACAGGTCCACTGTGTACTCCTATACATGAATAGAGCCATAACATGTCCTCTTTATACTCCTATATACATGTATAGAGCCATGACAGGTCCTCTTTATACTCCTATATACATGTATAGAGCTATGACAGGTCCACTTTAGTTATCATGATATAAAATGATGGATGTGGGGGCATTTTTGTGGGCGTGATTTTTTTTTTTTTTTGGGGGGGGGGCAGCATTTCATTCTTGGTACCAGGCAGCACAATGTCTTGGGCCGGCACTGCAGAGGGCCACATATAGACGTGCAGTATAGAGGACTTAAAGGCAACAAGGAAGTGCATAGTAAATACTTGCTTTATTCCGCACGGAGCGTATCAAGCCAGGAAGACGCCTCCTCAGGTGAAGTGAAGAATCTCACTCGTTCTCCATCTTGGACCCGGAGTCTGGTGGGAAACAGCATACTGTATTTCAAATTCTTGGCGCGAAGGCGGGAGCGTACATGGTCGAATGACTTCCTCTGCTTTTGTGTTTCAATGGAGTAGTCTGGAAATATAAGGAGCTTGGCATTCTCATACTTCAGGTCACCCACACTTCTCTCAGGATAAGGTCCCGATCCCTGTAGTTCAGGAGTTTAAAGATAAATGTACGTGGGGGGGCTCCCCGGTGGGCCCCTGGCTGTGGGTATCCTGTGGGCTCTCTCCACCACAAAATGGGGGGAGAAGGAGGCACAAGGCAGGAGAGTGCGCGGCAGCTGCTTCGTAAAAAAGGTGGTGTCATGCCCCTCAGACCCCTCAGGCAGTCCTATAATGCGTAAATTATTGTGCCTGTTACGATTCTCGGAATCTTCAGCACGGAATTCCAGGTGCTTGACTCTGATTTTCAGGGTATGGAGGTCAGCCGTGTGTTCCCTCTGCACATCCTCCGCCGCAGACACACGCTGTTCCGCATTTGTCACCCTGCCCTTAAAAGCATCAATGTCTCTCCTGATCAGGCCCAGTTCAATATGTATATTGTCTACTTTCTCAGTCAGGGCCGTTTTACAGCCATTTATAGCTTCTAGGAGTGCCCTTTGCTCTGGGGAGGCTCGAGGAACTGCAGCCTTGTGACTCACCTCCTCCTCCTGAGCCGACATGGTGGGGGAGACTGCCACGGCCTTCCCCTCAGTATGGCACGCGGCGCCGTTCTTTTTCTGGCTCTGCAGGCGCGCTGCTCCCCCTCTACGATAGCCGGGCATGAGCAGGGGCTTCCTGGGGCAAAGAGCAGGCAGATGTGGTGGCGAATGAGCTCCCAGCACCCCAGGGATGGTGGATTAAAGATCCGGTCGGCGGAGCGGAGTTAACACAGGTCCTCTCCCGTCGCCATCTTGGACACGCCCCCCCCCCGGATATAGGAGGTTTATCAGTTGGAGGTAGGCAGTATAAAACTTTGGCATATGCAGACGATATGCTGTTCACATTGACAAATCCGATAGTTTCTTTACCTAACCTTCTCCAAGAAATAGAGATATATGGCTCCTGTAAGATTAGAGGTTGTTAGCTCTCGTGGTGGATGCATTTTTCCAGTGATTCAGGCCAGTCAGGAACTCTGTTTAAGGGCATGGTAGCCCATTTTTATTTAAAAGCACAAAAGTTCACAAATACATCCGTAGCATTCACAGGGGGGTTCCACCATTCCTGTATCTTGCATACTCAACAGTTTAGCCTCCTAGCTTTATCTTCTTGCTATCCGGCTGTTTCAGGCCTTTAGCCTAGGCCTTAGGTCTGCTCCTCAGACCCAAACAGTTTCCAAGAGTTAAGCTGTCTCCTGACTTACCCCTGGTCAGCACCTTTGTTGCTGAATCACCAACAATGTCTGCCTCCTGCAGACATGCCTATTCTGGCTGCATCCATGCAGCGTAGATAGCCTCTGACTCCACTTCAGAGGGATGGGAGAGTCCACCTGACTCTCCAAGCACAGACTTCCTGTCTGTTGGGTGGGGCCCTGATCCATAGTCAGGTCAGAACTAAATAGCCGAACACACAGCTGTGCAATCAGCATGTCTTTCTCTATGCGCGTAGGGACCCTTCGGGGTAAGACCGCGCTATATTAAGATACCTCTCAACTTTCAACTCAACATACTCTGTTGTAAACCAACACTCTTTAAGGTCGCACAGAGTCGCACTGTTACATATCCTCCCCCCCTGTTTCGAACCGGAGGGAGGAACACATGAACCTGTCACCATAAATGGGACACCTCTGTGCCAGCCATTGGCTGCGTAGGCCCATTTCTTTTTCCGGGTATGTGTCCACCAGCACTTCACCTTGGCACCTCTGTACCAACTATCAGTAGCAGGAGTCCTAATCTGCCCAACCTTTTCTCTAAAGGGGCACTCCACCCACATCTTCTTCTGGGTGTGCTTCCACCAGCACTTCTTCCTGAACCGTGGGCTCCCACTAATCTCTCTATCCCTTCTACCTTCTGGCCTCTGGATCCTCCTTTTTTCTCCCACAGACCTACTCTCCCGGGACTGTCGGGGACCCACTTCCATGACATCTGTCAGGGACTGGCCACTCTCACTACCTGACGCAACATTAACCAACAACATTTGTTTCTCAGGTTCACTAACCCCTGTGTGGTTACTCTTGGCACCCAAACCATCCGAGATCAACACCATATCCTTATTCAACTCAATATTGTCATTGGGACCTCTTGTCCCCTTGTTTGCTAGGACATTGTCTACGGAGGGACCACCTACAGGCAAGCAGTTACTCCCTATGGGACAGTCCCGCAGTTTCACATCGCCCCCTGTTGTCCAACATTCCAATAGCAATTGTCCTACCAACGCACATGTTCCACCACATTTTTCCATACCAATCTCTTTAACCATTTCTGTGTCCATTGGTACCTCAACCAATAGCTCAGAGTTGTCTGACAGTGCTTCACAGTGCTTCTCATACGTATTTCCGTTACAGTTACCATCACTGTTATTTCCTGTCAAAGTGTCTCCGGGTACCTCAAATTGCACCTCTCTGCAAGTGATAAACTGAATCCCCACTACTGCCACGTTCGTTCCGGGCCCTTCCTTTACATGAGGTGTAGCGGGTGAGACAGTACGCGCGCCATGTACCAACCACTCCTGAGCCGCACCTCGGACCGCACCAGCAGGAATACACCCCATCACATCAGCGTACGGAGAGACTTCCCCTATGTCTATTATCTCTAATTTCTTCAACAATTCCCCTGAGTGCCTTCTGCACATAACCGCCGCTGGAAACACTCTCGAGGAGAACTGCGAGACAATTTTCCACAAAAGCAACCAACGGTGTAGCAACCAATTTTCATCAACATTGCTTAACAACGCATGTACCACCTGCGTACACCGATTGGTACTACGCAGTACCATGGCATCCTTCTGCTGTGGATACATGCAGGTGTACATTGGAAAGATTTTCACCAATTCCCACAACATCTCAGTTATTTCTAAGCACAGAACTCTAGGAACTTTTCCTTTACTAACAATGTGGAGGGGATCATTTGCTAAGGCGTGAGAAGCCGAGACAGTTAAAGAGACCTCTACCTCAGAGGCAACTGACAAAATTTGCGGCTCCCTATGAGCATTGCAAATCGCATGTGTCACACTCATCCTCTCACTTTCAGCAACACTAAGCCCTTCCAAGTCGCTATCCATTACCCCATCAACCTGACACTCAACATTACTCATCTCTTTTGCTGTGGACAAAATCTCTGCTATGTATGCGCCCTTTTCAGATCCTTCCAACTGGAGAGGGTTCATTTCTGCAAAGGCTAACGCACCTGTGTCTACCGCCCTGCAGGCTCTCTGTTTAGCATAGCAGAAATTGTGTCCACTCCACTGTTACCCACTGAGCCTTCTTTGTTTAAATGCACTTGTGGCAAAACATTTTTAAACACAACAGGCTGCAATAACATAAATTCACCACTTTGCTTAGGTGGCGCTTCACTAAACCCATGAGGACTTTCACTGTCAGCAGCAACAGACCGCAGCAACTCATTATCACTACACGCAATTTCAAACATTTGAGTTTTACCATTTTTCTCATCACCAAGGTGCTGAGAAAATACCCTCTTATCTATCAGAGCAGCACCACAGTTGTCCCAGGCAACCTCTGGCTCCATAACACAGAGCTTCCTAGAGGTTTCTAAGGACACCTCTGCAGCCTTAGATACTGTTGCCAATGGGAATCACATATCCTGCTTAGCGATCACCCCTACCTCATTAAGCATCACATTACCATAAGCACATGTATCATCAGCATTCATAAATATAGCAGTTTTCTAAGCTCTATCAAATTGTCCTTTGTCAAAACGCATGGCACCCTGCGTGCCATTCAGCACACCACCCTTTCTCTCCAAAGGCATTCTTTTGCCCACTAGGGTAGCTTCATAGTTGTCCTGGGAAACCACTTGTCTCACCACAGCAGGCTCCTTGGTGGTTTCCCTTGGCAACTCTGCAGCACCTGTCACTGTCACTAGGGAACCTGGCACACCCACTGATTTGGTAACCCCTAGCACATCTGTCCCAGCACTCTGCTGGACTACCTTAGGTGCACACAGAGTCCACATGTCCTTTTCAGTTCTTGACTTTGCTGCAAGCTGGGTTTTAACCTGTGTCTCCCCATTGCTCTGGGTAGCACACTGCAGCAAGTCCATTTTTATAACTTCTGCGGATCTCCTTACCGAACATAACGCCACTTTACTCGGATCAGTCTCACAAACTGCAACAGTCTTACCATACCCTGCAGGTGGTGTAATAGCCTTCACTTGAGTGCGTTGTCTCACAGGTGTGGTGTCTCCACAGGCTGACTCCCCCATGTGGCCATGGAGCAACACTGCAGCCTTTCCGGATTTTCCAACATGGGGCAACAGCAGACCCACACACCTGGTCATACCCCTTGCAGGATGCTGGATAGGATACCCTCTTCTCTGGGCTTGCAAGCAAAGCATTAAGCCCAGCAACAAGATCAGCAGTTGTATTCCATAAGCTTGGACAAGAAAAGATCCCGTGCCCCAGCTGACCTCATTCCAGGCATGGTACTTGGCGACTTTCTCCTGTTGCTATGGGAGACCACATTCTCCCTGCGGATCTTTTCCAGCACTCTCTAGATTGGATTGCTCCTAGAAAATTGTCGTAGTCATCTCGGTTACTATACATCCCACGGTATACCTCCTGATACTGCTCCGTCAGAAAAGGTTGCACCAACTCAACCCAGCGACTTTGGGGCCATCCTTGGGCGGAAGCAATCATCGTAAAATCCTCCAAAAAATCTTCCACATCCTCAGAAGGCAACATAGGCCGTATGAAGTTAGCTGTATGGATTTCTGCTTTGTTGCCATGGGCAACCGCACCCACCTGCTCACTCTTTACACTCAGAGCAGGCATCTCATACCTTTGCTTTGCTGGAGCCTGAGACGAAGGGCACTTGGAAACTTCACTTTGCACCTTGACAGCTGGCCAGCTTGCACCAGCGTTGCTAGGGGCAACAGCATGCACTTCCCCTTTAACTTGGTTCAGTGCGGCCAAGTGCATCTTGCACCAGACTGGGGCTTGTTCTGTTGGTAACAACCCCTCCAGCCACAAAGTTCTGTCTATCAGCTCAGAAAACTTTGCTTCCTTCTTGCGTTTTGACCGCCCCATCTCTGCAATCAGGCCAACAAAGTTTTTTTTTTTTAACACAGTTCCTATTAACACAGGAAAATTTGAGGTACTGTCTCCCAGACTTGCAAACAGCCCACTTTCACATGCAGACTTCACTGGTACTTTGCGATTCCGCTTGAACCTTCCACTCACTGGACCTTCCTAAATGGATACATCTTCTCAGGCCACGCTGGGCTCACTTCCACAGGTACACCACCTGTATTCAACACAGTCCATTAATTGAACTCCTGTGCAATGCAGTTCGCCTGGCTGCCCATCACCGCATTGCTGCAAAACACACAGTTTCTTTTTACTCACTGTTTTTGGTATGCGCGGATCTGGAACTCTTCCAAAAAACTGCCCGCATTCTCCACCATATGTAAGATTAGGGGTTGTTAGCTCTCGTGGTGGATGCGTTGTTCCAGTGATTCAGGCCAGTCAGGAACTCTGTTTAATGGCATGGTAGCCCATTTTTATTTAAAAGCACAAAAGTTGACAAATACATCCGTAGCATTCACAGGGGGGGTTCCACCATTCCTGTATCTTGCATACTCAACAGTTTAGCCCCCTAGCTTTATCTTCTTGCTATCCGGCTGTTTAAGGCCTTTAGCCTAGGCCTTAGGTTTGCTCCTCAGACCCAAACAGTTTCCAAGAGTTAAGCTGTCTCCTCGCTTACCCCTGGTCAGCACCTTTGTTGCTGAATCACCAATGATGTCTGCCTCCTGCAGACATGCCTATTCTGGCTGCACCCATGCAGCGTAGATAGCCTCTGACTCCACTTCAGAGGGATGGGAGAGTCCACCTGACTCTCCAAGCACAGACTTCCTGTCTGTTGGGTGGGGCCCTGATCCATAGTCAGGTCAGAACTAAATAGCCAAACACACAGCTGTGCAATCAGCATGTCTTTCTCTAAAAACTCTGGTGTAAACCAACACTCTTTAAGGTCGCACCGTTACACTCCTTATTGGATTTTAAGATCAATGTGTCAAAATCAGAAGCCATGGGAGTGGGGATCCCTAATGACATACCACAAACGTTGAAGTTAAGCTACAAATTTAAATGGTCAGACCAAGCCTTGAAATATTTGGGGACCCTTATTCCGGCAGATCTTTTCCAGATATACAATCTTAATTTCCCACCAATTTTGTACAGAGCGCGAGCCCTCTTGGAGGAATGTCAGAGAGGATTCCATTCATGGTTTGGGAGGTGCAATATTATCAAAATGAGTATACTGCCCAATTTTCTTTTATCTATTCCAAGCATTACCTATCGCCATACCCAAATATTATTTTAAACAGATACACTCCCTCTTCGTCAGATTTATTTGGGCAAATAAACATCCAAGGATCAGCAGATCTCTGCTGACCATCCCGAAGCAAAAAGGCGGACTAGCGGTACCAGACTTATACAAATACTATCAGGCGGCATTATTGAGCCGCCTGATTGATTGGAGTAGACATGGAGACTGGAAGATCTGGACTGGCCTGGAGCAGGCTCAGAGTAGTGCTTTACTACAACGAGCCGCTTGGTGTTAAAAAGACCTTCCGAATGCTACAAAAGCACACCCCCTTGATAGGACCTACCCTAAGGATGGGCCATGAACTCTTCTCTAAAAGTAAATTATCATTAATAATTTCACTGCTATTCCCTATATTGGGGAACCCTCAGTTCAGGCCGGGCCTGAGGAAAGGAAACTTTGCAGTACTGTTAGACCAGGGGATCTTCCAAGCCTCACATTTTGTAATAGAGAGAATATGGCCCACAATACATTTAATGATAACAGGAACCACAAAATATCAATTGGATTTGTGGCGTGCAGTACAGCTGAGACACTTCCTAAACACTCTAAAATCAGCGAGCGGTTATGAGCGCACTTTAACAATTTTTGAGGGATATTGCAATGGAAGTGGAGTACTCCGCCAAACCCTTTCTAAAATATATGCATTACTGGTTGCACCCGCTGAGGACTTTCGGTTGCCCTCCTTCAGGGGATGGGAGCGGGACCTAGATCAAACGTTCTCAGAAGAGCAGTGTACCAACATAATACACAATACATTTAGGTCCTCAATCTGCATAAGAATGCAGGAGAAAAATTTCAAAATCCTATCCCGGTGGTACCGCACACCAGTATTTTTAAATAGATGCTACCCGGAGATATCAGATAACTGCTGGCGTTGTGGGGAGAGGGAGGGGATTTTGGTACATATTTTCTGGTCGTGTCCTAGAATAGGGAACTTCTGGAAAGAAGTTCGGAGAATTGCTGAAAAATTCAGTGACCAGGAGATTCCAGAGGACCCGTACTTCCTCCTACTGCAGGATATTAAAAGCTCAGTTAAACCATATCAGCAAGCTATTCTTTGCCACTTGCTGAAAGCAGCTAGATCATGTATCCCACTCACTTGGAAGCAAACACAACCACCTTCGTTAGGAATGTGGCTTAAAAGGGTAGAACAGTTAAACCACAAGGAGGATTTGGTTTGGACATCCCGGCAAAAACGAGGGATATATCTGAAAACATGGCTCACATGGAATCTTTTCATTAATACAGAAGAAGGAAGAACCCTTATAGACGTGAATGTTAATGAATGAAAAATAAAGAGGTGGTTATTAAAGTCTCGATAGGGGGAGAGGTTAGGCGGAGGGGGGGAGGAGGCGTAAGATGGGTTCCGTCGCTTTTTCCCTCCCACATATTGGGTTATAAATGTATTTATTTATTTTTTGGGGGGTGGTTTGATTTTGGTTGGTTTGTCGAGCTTATAAATCAAGAGGCAAGAGAGAGAAAGATACTGTAGGAATACAGAGGGAGAACTCCCCCAGGATGGAATCTGGGATGTATTATGACTTGGGGGGGAGGCGACCTTTGGTAGGATGAAATTAGGGGACTAAAAGGAAATAGTTGATTTTGATGCATTTTGAGTACGGGAATTTAGTCCCAGAAGAAAACAAATTTACTTTGTGTATTGGATTACGAGATTGATATCTATAAGAGGTTGCATTTGATGTGGTAAAGTGTAAGCCTGTTCTTTATTTTTCTTTCTTTGAAAATAAATAAAATGGAAATTTGAAAAAAAAAGAAAAAAAAGAAAATAAAGAGGAGAGAAAGTACTTCTCAAAGTAGCTCTCTGTAGGTAGGGAACCTGTCATAGAACTTGTGGCCAAGAGCTGATCTATATTGCTTATTACAAGCGGTTTAATATACAAGAATTAGCTGCAGCCGCTGACCAGCCTGTTCTAAGTTCCAAGGGGGGAGGGGAAATTCATTCATTCATACACCTTGTTTGTGTGAATGAAGGAATTAAAAAAAAAAACCCTGCAGTGTATATATAATTTACTTCTAGAAGTGCTTTTCCTCCTTTTTATAACTTAATGAGAAGAAGCAGTGTTGCTCACCTGTTTTAGATGCCTCTACTACATGTAATGTGTCACACTTCCAGTACAAGCAGTGCCTCATGGCTCTCTACTACACTTGGTGGGATCAGGGGCACTGCCCGAGGGTCCGGGGCTAGTGGGGGGCCCCATTAAAGGTTCTGTTACTTCACCTCTACTTGTTGCAGAGCACCGATCATAAAGCAGTTTCTGTACACAGGGCTCTCCTCAGCAGACAGCGCTCGGGGCCTGGTCTCTGGCCACAGAACAACGAACACTACCCTCTAGGAAAGGCGTGCATGGCAAGCCCCGCCCTTCCGGATCACTGACCTGACTCTGCAGCAGTGATCTCCTGTTGTGTTGTGTCCCTGGCTGGGACAATAGGGAGTTGATCCTGTGAGTGGATGGAGGATGATCTTCTCTTCTGAGTGCAAATAAACTGCATAAAAGAATATTGGACCACGGTATAGTGAACACACTGCTGTGAAAAGGGTGTATGGAGGTGACAGATTTAACACAGCAGCTCTAGATCCTGGCTGCCTGAGACTAGGCAAGAGCAACCTGGGGCCATAGTTGTGAGTAGAAGACATAATGAACAGAACACACCCCCGTCCTCCTCTTTCCCTCTCTCTCACACCATCTTATTCCCCTCTCTCTCCCACCTCGCTCTCTCTTTCTCACCCCCTCTCTCCCCCTCGCACTCCTATTTTTCGCCCCCTTCCCTCTCTCAACCCCTTCCCTCTCGTTCCCTTCTCCCCCCCTCCCCCATCTCTCTCACCCCCTCATCCCCCCCCCCACTCAGGGATAGAGATATGGTGGGGGCAGCATGTAGAGGAACCGATGCCCTCTCTCTTGTAGCTGCTAAATTCCTGCTGGAGGGAGGGGAGGAGAAATGGGCATTTAGTGTGTGAATGAAGGGATCAGTTCCTCTACATGCTGCTGCTCCTCCAATCCAGTCGTACAGGGGGCTGCATGGGTCCACTGAAGCATGCTCCCCCTGAGGCTGAGTCGGGATTGCGACCCCTGTACATACGCCCCTGGTCCATCAGCTTCTACAGAAGCAGGGAACTTCCATGCAGGCTAAATGCCCCCTCTATGCAGCTGAACTACAATAACCAAATTGGGTATTTACCATTGGAACAAATCCCTTGGGGGCTCAGGATTAAAAAATTCCCCACATTTGAACTTTTCAGTGAGGAACTCAAACTGGAGTGGACCAACACCCTTTCTATTTGTTCCTTTAAACTAATGCAAATTATCATTGATTCTAAGAAAAAGGAACTGCATCAAGTACAAGGTGAAATGCTCACTATCCAGAAAGAGTTAACTGAACAACAAAGCATTTCTGGCTTCACATATCTGGATAGCCAGCTGAACAAGAGATTGGATAATATATAGAAATATGAAGGTATTGGGACTTTTAAGGTGCAACGACTACACAATATTCAATATAAAAAATATAATTTTATTACAAAAAAATATGAAAAATCATATGTACAAATATACATGAACCATCAAAATAAACATAATAGAGTTTCCAAAGTGCATACAGACAAAATTCTCTACATGTTTCGCCATTTTGTAGGCTTCCTCAGGAGTTTGTCATGCAAATACTGGAAACAAAGAAAGGAAAATAAATACATAATAATATTTACTCAAATTTCAAACTCAAAATTACAAAACAGAATATTATTAAAAAAAAGAAAAGGGATAACTGAAAACCATAACCAGCCCAATGGTTGCTCAAAAGTTCATCTCAAAATTGGATCTATTTATTCAAGGTATATGACCTTATTAATATCAGTTGTAAGTACATTACCTGTAAATTTTGATGGTACAATCTAAAATGAAGAATGACCAGATAGCCAATGAGCTATCCCACACGGGGGCGCCCGTAAGGAGGGGATCATATGGTGTATCATAGAGGGGGAGAAATACTGGCACAGATAACCACCCGGATATTACTAGCACAGGAACAGAGGGCCATCTGGGGGAAATTACAAAGAAAAATCGAATGATGTCAAATAACAATCTATATATAAGAATAAAGGCGTCTCCATCTAATTATATGGCACATACACCATCAGTATTTACCTGTTTATGGCTATTGATAGTAAAAAATATTAGAATAGGCAAAAAAGGGGGGCAATATCTCCAAAGTACCCCAATCAGTGTCCACTCTAATGGAAAAAGAATTAATGGAAATTACTATAAATATATAATAATCCCCTCTAGTTGGTAATCAAAATTTTAGCCATATACTTGCTAGCTGATATATACCTGGTTAATCCAATTGGATGAAGTATGTCCACATTAGGGCATCTCTGCCGAAAAACTTGTTGTACAAAACCGATCAATCAGTTTACTGAAAAAATATATAAAATATAAAAACCATTTTAGATTAAAGACCAAGTAAACCAGACAACAGGATAAAAACCAATGTTGCCCGTAAAGAGATCTAGTGCCTAAGTAATTTACCTTTGACTGATATCTAAGAACGTCTTCTCCCCAGAATGTTGGTCATGCTACTGATTTGCAAGGCTGCGATCCGGGCTATATACCCCCCTCCCCCTTCCCATTGGACGCACAATGGCGCCAAATCAATGGGCGGAGCGGGCACGTCAGTTCCGACATCCGCCCATCGTCAGATCCGACCCGGAAGTGACAATTCCACCACTGAAAACCGGAGACGTCCGCCGGAAGCGCCACCCCGCTCATCAGGAGAAAACATCCTGACGAGCTGGACGCACCATAAGACGGATCCGGAAGGGGAAAAAAACATGCCTAAGGTATAGAAAAGGGCAGACTTCCCTTTAAAGTCACGGCAGAAATGGCACATTACGATGTTAGAAAAAGAGGGCCAGGATATCCGGTGGGCTTGGTCAGATGGCGCTCAGATTGTCTCCTAAAGGAGAACAAAGAGAAACGCCCTGGGCGCCCATATGATCACCAAATCCCCCCCAAAAAAGAAAGGGGAAACGCCACCCTAAAAAAAATGTGGTAAACTCCATTGAATTCAATTACATATAATGTAGATTATCAATAATTAAAGAGAGCCCCCATGGAATATAGAAATGGTACATTCAGTCACCTGTACATAAAGACAAATTTAATAAACAAAAATAAAATAACAAAACAAAAATTTTATTTGTTTTAGACAGAGTCTACATATACAGCATAACTATTTTTATCCTACAAAAAGGGTTTGAAACTGATGGACTCATTTAACCCGGGATACATAGTAGCTCTTAAGGTATGTATCCATCTGGTTTCTCGTTGTAGGAGATTTTTGTCCACATCCCCACCCCTTTCATTAAGAGGTATGTATTCTAAAGCAAAGAATTTAATCTTTGATAGATCGAAGGAGTGGAAAAGACCACTATGTCTACTAATAGGAGTCTCCATTTTTTTATTTTGAATGAGAGATACATGGTCTCTCATTCTGTGAAAGAAAGGCCTCTTTGTTTTACCAACATAAAAGGCCTTACAATCACAGATCATCAAATAAATAACGCCAATTGACTGGCAGTTGCTAAAGAAATTTGGTCTATACGTGACTCCATTAGGGAGAACTATTTCAGTAGAATCATATATAAACCTACAAAATTCACAATGACCACATGGGGCCGAACCCTTTCTACTCTCAACCCTCTTGATTTGGAGATGGCTATGAACTAGTTGATCTTTTAAAGACCTAGATTTTCTATAGGTAATTTGGGGAAATGGCTTAATATATTTGGAGATAATCTCATCTGTTGCTAGCAAAGGCCAGAATTTTTCAATAATTTTTCTTACTTTCTGATGTTCACCAGAGAACCTGGTGATTAGTCGTACCGATTGGTCAGTAGTTTGAGATTTCTTAGGATGTATTAGATCTTTCCTATTTTTATTTTTTGCTCGTTTGTAAGCTTTTTTGAGGGTTGAACGACTATACCCTCTAGCAATTAGTCGAGATTGGAGGGCAGAAGCCTCCGTCTCGAAATCTACTTCCTTACTACAATTTCTTCGAATTCGTAAATACTGACTGTATGGGATACTTTGTACCAGAGTCCTGGGATGAGAACTTGTGGCATGCAAGATGGTATTGCCTGAAGAGGGCTTTCTATATAATGAAGAGCCCAAGGTGCCATCAGAATTTAAGTAAATAGAAATATCCAGAAAATTTATCACATTCTGGTCACAAATCATCGTAAATTTGAGATTAAAGGAATTTACAGCGAATGAAGACATAAAGGATGTTAATTCCTCTAAGGAGCCAGTCCACACAACAAAAATGTCATCGATAAAGCGTCGCCATATCAAGACTTTATCAAAAAACATTTCAAATGATTCCAAAGAAAAAATCTCCCGTTCCCACCCCCCCAGGTACAGATTGGCGTACGATGGGGCACACTTGGTCCCCATCACAACACCCTGCACCTGGAGGTAGTGGGAACGGTCGAAAACAAAAATATTGTTGGTAAGTATAAACAGCAACAATTCCAAAATGAAATTGTTGTAGGGCCTGGCTCCAGGTCCTCTCTCAGAAAGGAAGCCGTCTATAACTTGAATACCCCTAGTGTGGGGGATAGAGTTGTAGAGGGCTTCAACGTCTATAGCTACTAGCCATGACCCCGGTGGTACACATAAACCATCCAAGGATCTCAGTAGATCGGCAGTGTCTTGAATGTAGGAACTTAAGGAACCTACATGGGGCCTCAAATAATCGTCTACCAGCTTACTAGCTGGTTCTGTAAGGCAGCCAATCCCTGACACAATCGGACGGCCAGGGGGATTTTCCAAATTTTTGTGCACCTTTGGCAGAGCATAAAACGTGGGAAGTCTCGGCTTGTCAATAACCAAGAATTCACACGTCTTCTTGTCTATAAGGTTATCACAAAATGCCCGATTAATGAGGATACGGTATTTTGTCTCCGCATATTTTACCTGTGCAAAAGGAATAGAGCGATACCAACTTTTATTTGAAAGGAGGTTCATGACTATCTGCTTATATTTGTTTAAATCCATTACCACTATGTTACCTCCTTTATCCGAGGGTTTTATCACTAAATGTTCGTTCTGTTTTAAAGATAACACGGCTTTTTGTTGGGATGGCTTAAGGTTGGTATTTCTTCTAAACCTTTTCCAATTGGTACTCTGTAGTTCTTTTGTAACTTGTTGGGTGAATGCCCAAATGTTGGGGTTTCCTTGGAGAGTAGGAAAGGTCCTGGATTTCGGTTTATATAGATTAGGTGGAGGAAAAATTCTCTCCATGGGAATCTCATCTACGAGGCCAGACTGGGGTTCCTCAAGGGGGTCATCTAGTGGATTACCTTCTTCCCATAATTCCATTAAATCGTTTATTGCCTGAATCTCCTTAATTGTTTTATTTTGCCAGAGATCTTCCCCCATGGAATCCATGGGAGAACGTTTATAATCCCTGTCAAACATGATCTTAAAAGTAAGTTTTCTCGCAAAGAGATTGACGATATTAATAAGGTCATATACCTTGAATAAATAGATCCAATTTTGAGATGAACTTTTGAGCAACCATTGGGCTGGTTATGGTTTTCAGTTATCCCTTTTCTTTTTTTTAATAATATTCTGTTTTGTAATTTTGAGTTTGAAATTTGAGTAATAATTATTATGTATTTATTTTCCTTTCTTTGTTTCCAGTATTTGCATGACAAACTCCTGAGGAAGCCTACAAAATGGCGAAACATGTAGAGAATTTTGTCTGTATGCACTTTGGAAACTCTATTATGTTTATTTTGATGGTTCATGTATATTTGTACATATGATTTTTCATATTTTTTTGTAATAAAATTATATTTTTTATATTGAATATTGTGTAGTCGTTGCACCTTAAAAGTCCCAATACCTTCATATTTCTATATAGCTTCTTAATGAAGGGATGTGGTGCCTATGAGATACAGGTGACAGGTATTATTTTCAATTTCTCCTTGTGATTATACCGGGTGGCAAACGCTCATTTTTTACCTGTCACCTCTATATAATTTTTTTGTAGTTTAATAGATTATTCTTTTGAATTGGGTTTAAAGATTAATCCTTCTATAGTTTCTATTTTGTATAACAGAGTCTTTTTTTCAATCAGCATGGCTACCTATAGAGGGTCGGCATTTGATGGCCTTATGACTAAAATCCATCTAGCCCAAGGGTCTACATTTGGTGGGATTACCCTTGAACGCTTTTTCAATAGCCTTCAACGTTTATTGGAAAAGAAAGCACGTATTTTTTGGAATCGCAGGTATTTCTTGAAATATTTGGAGGATAAAATTGTACCGTGGGGATTACGCATACAGATTTTTCCTAATGTATTTAAAGTGGAGACTGAATTCAAATTAGACTGGTAATCGAACTTTCAATTCATGTTCATTTAAGATGATGGAGGCCCTTTGCCAAAACTATGCTAAAGATTTAGAGATAGTCAATAACGACATAGAAAAATTGTATGTTGAAAATTCCAACCTGACTACTGAGGAAACCTTCTCTAATAGAGAGGCTCTCTTAGAAAAACATTTGGAGTCTTTTGTCTCCAATATCCTTAAAACTAAGGATAAAAAATATTATAGGGATCGTCTAGCATATGAATCAAACACAGCCTATCGGTGGACTACTGAAAACCAATGGAGGAAATTCAAATCCTCAGCTCGTAAGCAAACAAATAAAAATCAGGAAGCCACTGATTCCGATGAATCGTCTTTATCTTCCTCGTCCCTACCAGGCAATGCCTCAAACACGTCAGCTAGTTCTAATAAAAGAAAGACTGATCGAGCACCTTCGATGTCAGCGCTTTCTAAACGTACTCAACAGGACACGAATCGTCAGGGTTTACGTTCACAGTCCAAAAATGTACCCCCTCCCATTCATCCCACAGGTGATGGTCACCTTAATTTATCTACACCCAGTTTTTCTAATATCCTTAATGCACCGAAGTTAAATCAATCAATAGTTACCCCTTCGGGGGACTTTCAAATCTCCAATATAGGGGATCTTCGCACTGCACCAATCTTTTCACCACCCCCAATTGTGGACACCAAAAAGACACCCATTCTTTCACAGGCACCCAAAGCAACTCCCAAAGTAACTTCCAAGTAATCAATCTGTCTTCACATTTACTTACACCGGATCAGACGGAGGTTTTGGGCCTTGGTCTGACTTTTTGTCCTGATCAGGAGGTTGATGCCTTTGAAATTATAAAGGACGTCAATCTCTTTGCGAGAAAACTTACTTTTAAGATCATGTTTGACAGGGATTATAAACGTTCTCCCATGGATTCCATGGGGGAAGATCTCTGGCAAAATAAAACAATTAAGGAGATTCAGGCAATAAACGATTTAATGGAATTATGGGAAGAAGGTAATCCACTAGATGACCCCCTTGAGGAACCCCAGTCTGGCCTCGTAGATGAGATTCCCACGGAGAGAATTTTTCCTCCACCTAATCTATATAAACCGAAATCCAGGACCTTTCCTACTCTCCAAGGAAACCCCAACATTTGGGCATTCACCCAACAAGTTACAAAGGAACTACAGAGTACCAATTGGAAAAGGTTTAGAAGAAATACCAACCTTAAGCCATCCCAACAAAAAGCCGTGTTATCTTTAAAACAGAACGAACATTTAGTGATAAAACCCTCGGATAAAGGAGGTAACATAGTGGTAATGGATTTAAACAAATATAAGCAGATGGTCATGAACCTCCTTTCAAATAAAAGTTGGTATCGCTCTATTCCTTTTGCACAGGTAAAATATGCGGAGACAAAATACCGTATCCTCATTAATCGGGCATTTTGTGATAACCTTATAGACAAGAAGACGTGTGAATTCTTGGTTATTGACAAGCCGAGACTTCCCACGTTTTATGCTCTGCCAAAGGTGCACAAAAATTTGGAAAATCCCCCTGGCAGTCCGATTGTGTCAGGGTTTGGCTGCCTTACAGAACCAGCTAGTAAGCTGGTAGACGATTATTTGAGGCCCCATGTAGGTTCCTTAAGTTCCTACATTCAAGACACTGCCGATCTACTGAGATCCTTGGATGGTCTATGTGTACCACCGGGGTCATGGCTAGTAGCTATAGACGTTGAAGCCCTCTATTACTCTATCCCCCACACTAGGGGTATTCAAGTTATAGACGGCTTCCTTTCTGAGAGAGGACCTGGAGCCAGGCCCTACAACAATTTCATTTTGGAATTGTTGCTGTTTATACTTACCAACAATATTTTTGTTTTCGACCGTTCCCACTACCTCCAGGTGCAGGGTGTTGCGATGGGGACCAAGTGTGCCCCATCGTACGCCAATCTGTACCTGGGGGGGTGGGAACGGGAGATTTTTTCTTTGGAATCATTTGAAATGTTTTTTGATAAAGTCTTGATATGGCGACGCTTTATCGATGACATTTTTGTTGTGTGGACTGGCTCCTTAGAGGAATTAACATCCTTTATGTCTTCATTAGCTGTAAATTCCTTTAATCTCAAATTTACGATGATTTGTGACCAGAATGTGATAAATTTTCTGGATATTTCTATTTACTTAAATTCTGATGGCACCTTGGGCTCTTCATTATATAGAAAGCCCTCTTCAGGCAATACCATCTTGCATGCCACAAGTTCTCATCCCAGGACTCTGGTACAAAGTATCCCATACAGTCAGTATTTACGAATTCGAAGAAATTGTAGTAAGGAAGTAGATTTCGAGACGGAGGCTTCTGCCCTCCAATCTCGACTAATTGCTAGAGGGTATAGTCTTTCAACCCTCAAAAAAGCTTACAAACGAGCAAAAAATAAAAATAGGAAAGATCTAATACATCCTAAGAAATCTCAAACTACTGACCAATCGGTACGACTAATCACCAGGTTCTCTGGTGAACATCAGAAAGTAAGAAAAATTATTGAAAAATTCTGGCCTTTGCTAGCAACAGATGAGATTATCTCCAAATATATTAAGCCATTTCCCCAAATTACCTATAGAAAATCTAGGTCTTTAAAAGATCAACTAGTTCATAACCATCTCCAAATCAAGAGGGTTGAGAGTAGAAAGGGTTCGGCCCCATGTGGTCATTGTGAATTTTGTAGGTTTATATATGATTCTACTGAAATAGTTCTCCCTAATGGAGTCACGTATAGACCAAATTTCTTTAGCAACTGCCAGTCAATTGGCGTTATTTATTTGATGATCTGTGATTGTAAGGCCTTTTATGTTGGTAAAACAAAGAGGCCTTTCTTTCACAGAATGAGAGACCATGTATCTCTCATTCAAAAGAAAAAAATGGAGACTCCTATTAGTAGACATAGTGGTCTTTTCCACTCCTTCGATCTATCAAAGATTAAATTCTTTGCTTTAGAATACATACCTCTTAATGAAAGGGGTGGGGATGTGGACAAAAATCTCCTACAACGAGAAACCAGATGGATACATACCTTGAGAGCTACTATGTATCCCGGGTTAAATGAGTCCATCAGTTTCAAACCCTTTTTGTAGGATAAAAATAGTTATGCTGTATATGTAGACTCTGTCTAAAACAAATAAAATTTTTGTTTTGTTATTTTATTTTTGTTTATTAAATTTGTCTTTATGTACAGGTGACTGAATGTACCATTTCTATATTCCATGGGGGCTCTCTTTAATTATTGATAATCTACATTATATGTAATTGAATTCAATGGAGTTTACCACATTTTTTTTAGGGTGGCGTTTCCCCTTTCTTTTTTGGGGGGGATTTGGTGATCATATGGGCACCCAGGGCGTTTCTCTTTGTTCTCCTTTGGGAGACAATCTGAGCGCCATCTGACCAAGCCCACCGGATATCCTGGCCCTCTTTTTCTAACATCGTAATGTGCCATTTCTGCCGTGACTTTAAAGGGAAGTCTGCCCTTTTCTATACCTTAGGCATGTTTTTTCCCCTTCCGGATCCGTCTTATGGTGCGTCCAGCTCGTCAGGATGTTTTCTCCTGATGAGCGGGGTGGCGCTTCCGGCGGACGTCTCCGGTTTTCAGTGGTGGAATTGTCACTTCTGGGTCGGATCTGATGATGGGCGGATGTCGGAACTGACGTGCCCGCTCCGCCCATTGATTTGGCGCCATTGTGCGTCCAATGGGAAGGGGGAGGGGGGTATATAGTCCGGATCGCAGCCTTGCAAATCAGTAGCATGACCAACATTCTGGGGAGAAGACGTTCTTAGATATCAGTCAAAGGTAAATTACTTAGGCACTAGATCTCTTTACGGGCAACATTGGTTTTTATCCTGTTGTCTGGTTTACTTGGTCTTTAATCTAAAATGGTTTTTATATTTTATATATTTTTTCAGTAAACTGATTGATCGGTTTTGTACAACAAGTTTTTCGGCAGAGATGCCCTAATGTGGACATACTTTATCCAATTGGATTAACCAGGTATATATCAGCTAGCAAGTATATGGCTAAAATTTTGATTACCAACTAGAGGGGATTATTATATATTTATAGTAATTTCCATTAATTCTTTTTCCTTTAGAGTGGACACTGATTGGGGTACTTTGGAGATATTGCCCCCCCCTTTTTTGCCTATTCTAATATTTTTTACTATCAATAGCCATAAACAGGTAAATACTGATGGGTTATGTGCCGTATAATTAGATGGAGACGCCTTTATTCTTATATATAGATTGTTATTTGACATCATTCGATTTTTCTTTGTAATTTCCCCCAGATGGCCCTCTGTTCCTGTGCTAGTAATATCCGGGTGGTTATCTGTGCCAGTATTTCTCCCCCTCTATGATACACCATATGATCCCCTCCTTACGGGCGCCCCCGTGTGGGATAGCTCATTGGCTATCTGGTCATTCTTCATTTTAGATTGTACAATCAAAATTTACAGGTAATGTACTTACAACTGATATTAATAAGGTCATATACCTTGAATAAATAGATCCAATTTTGAGATGAACTTTTGAGCAACCATTGGGCTGGTTATGGTTTTCAGTTATCCCTTTTCTTTTTTTTTTTAAATAATATTCTGTTTTGTAATTTTGAGTTTGAAATTTGAGTAAATATTATTATGTATTTATTTTCCTTTCTTTGTTTCCAGTATTTGCATGACAAACTCCTGAGGAAGCCTACAAAATGGCGAAACATGTAGAGAATTTTGTCTGTATGCACTTTGGAAACTCTATTATGTTTATTTTGATGGTTCATGTATATTTGTACATATGATTTTTCATATTTTTTTGTAATAAAATTATATTTTTTATATTGAATATTGTGTAGTCGTTGCACCTTAAAAGTCCCAATACCTTCATATTTCTATATAGCTTCTTAATGAAGGGATGTGGTGCCTATGAGATACCGGTGACAGGTATTATTTTCAATTTCTCCAAGAGATTGGATAAGTTTGAAAGAGGTGTCATTGCTCTGAAAAAAGAGAAACTAATCAGGCACCAAATAGACTATGAAACCAAAAATTTATACATATGGAAAAAACCCACTTTCTATTTATTCAGGCCGCCAACGGAGACCATCCTCAAAAAATGGATGAGTTTCTCTGACATTGAAGGAGAACCAGCCAATGATACTTTAGCAGCTACAGGATCGGACTTATCTCCAGACACAAGTTTGGTAACCGTGAGTACACACAAAGACAGCACAAAGCCTTTAAAACCAGGTGGCGGTGGCCACAACAAAAATAAAAAAAGGAAAGGAAAACAAGGGGGAGGAAAAAGGCACAAGAGAACCTATCAGCTGCGGGGATAGAATCTGCCGTAAACCTTAATGTTGTCAACTTGTCACAACGACCCTACTATCAGCCACAGATGTATCGCTCCTATCAAGGGGTATGAACTTTTGTCCTGCCAACCATTCTAATTTGTTTGGAACTATTCCGAATGTCAATAAACTAGAACAAACATTAACTTTAAAGAATCATTATTTTGTTGGCCCGGAAAATGAACAGTCGGTTTTGTCTGTGGGGCAGTCGCCAGTTGGTGAGTCAATTCCTTCTCCCCAGTTTTTCCCTGAGGTGTGTGCATTAACGGATCTTACTGATCTTGCTCTTGAGTCCGACATAGATGTCATTGATACTCATTCCAGTCATCATTCAGTCTCATTTTAAAATTAAATCTGATTTCTACCCTGTAGGATCTAGAGGCAAAGATATGTATCAGAAATTGATGGAGAGGAACTTGACTCGCCTAGCGTGGAACATTTCCAAAAACTCATCTGAAAACCTTACTGCTAATGAAAAAACATCTCTAGAAAGTTTACATAGGGACACTAACATTTTCATTAAGAGTAAAGATAAAGGGGGATCAGTGGTAGTTTTGGATACAATGGAATACAGAAATGAGGCATTACGACAACTGTCGGACACAGCCACTTACTTCAAACTAAGGGGTTGACCCCACTGACACTTTTAAAGCAGAACTCTTCTCTCTCATGGACAGAGCTGTATCAGTGGGGATTTTTACATCTAGGGAAAAATAAATGTCTATCCCTGTTTTTCCAGTAATCCCAGTATTCCATCACCTCCCAAAGTTACATAAAGGGCTTAATCCCTTTTCTGGCAGACCCATCGTAGCAGGCATAGATTCACTCAACGAGCGTTTAGGTCAATGGTTAGACCAACAGCTGCAACCGCTAGTGATGGATCTGCCAGGGTTCCTTCGTGACGCAAAACAACTGTTGTCTAAATTGGGCGGAATAGTATGGAACAGGAGCTATAGCTGGATTACATGTGATGTTTCAAACCTGTACTCTTCAATCCCACGTGCTTTGGGCTTACAGGCAGTGTCCTTTTTTCTAGACAAATCACAGAGGTTCTCTTTGGCTTTACACAAATGTATCCTCATGTGTCTAGAATACCTGCTTACGCACAATTTTTTATGTTCGATGGGGACTATTAGCTCCAGAAATGCGGAGCCTCTATGGGGGCCAAATTTTCACCGTCCCTGGCAAACCTATACATGGGATAGTGGGAGAGGTTCTGCATTTTTGGACCCGATAGTCCCCGTCAAAAAGATACCATATTTTATTGCAGGTATATTGATGATCTCCTGTTCATAATTTCTGGACAACACATCAGTCTGGAAACATGGTTGGAATACATGAAGGACAATATGTTGAATTTAAGATTTACTGGACAACATGAAATGAGGTCCATAGAATTTTTGGATGTAAAATTGACAATCAACAATAGTGAAATTACCTCAAATCTCTATAGAAAACCTACTGCAGGGAAGCGTGCCAATTCCAACCATCCAGGGCATACGATCAATAGTATCCTGGTTGGCCAATTTCTTAGATTGAAACGGCTATGCAGTAGGCAGTCGGATTTTGAACGTGAAGCTATGCACGTCTTACCATTTTGAGGAAAGGAGGTACCCGAGGTCAGTCATCAACAGGGCGTTAAATATTGCTGACAAAGTACCTCGCCATAATTTACTGACAGATAAACCTGCCACAAAATCCAAACATAGGAGATCGCAGCAACCTATTCATATCCCCACTTTTTCAACACCATATGGTGCTGAATTCAATAAAATACGAAAAATTGTTACTAAATATTTACCTGTGTTATTTAATGATCCCATCTAGTCCCAAATATTAACTAGGGATATACGAACGGTATCCAGAAAATCACCCTCACTCAGATCTTTATCACCCAGTCTTTATACCAGTAAAACATTTTTTCACACATTGGTTATCATTTAAAGGCACCTTCAGATGCGGGAGCAAGAGCTGCACGTATTGCTCCTTCATAAAAGGAGGTGACACCATTCTTTCGGCCACTACCGGCAAGTCACATAAGATACGTTCCTTTATTAACTGCAACACACGGTTCATTGTGTATGTTATTACATGCACAGCATGTTCAATTCTGTATGTTGGTAGGACAACACACAGACTTAGGGATCATCTCTATGATCATCTCCATGATATAGAGAAGGAACATTCCACCAATGTAGCACACCACTGGAATGATTTTCATCATAAAGACACATCTAGTTTAGCCGGCCAAGGCATAGAAAAAATAGTGAGACCACCCAGGTGTGGCGACAAGCTTGGGGTTCTATGCAAACAGGAAGTCCGATGGATATTCAACTCAGTTTGAATACCAGACGACCTGCCGGGCCTATTTTTGAATGGGATGTGTAATTTTTATGAATGAGATTCATCTCTTGGGGACCAATACATATGAATACTAAACATTTTTTCCCCCTCTTTAATTCCTGCTAGCATAGGTGTGCCGGATGTGCCTGGGCACACCCTAATGCCCAGGCACACCCCAGGGCTTTTTTGCTTCCTAAATGTGTGAGAACTTTTTTTTTTTTTTCTAATTGACACTGGTAGCTAGCTGCAAGTGGGACTATTTGTCATGGATGTGTACAACTTCTGTGGGAACTGCAGCCACTGGCTGTGGAGTAACCAGTCAGTCAGCCGTATTTTCCGATGCCGACTCTGTAGTTCCGGCTACAGCATCCCTGTCAGCTGAATATCATTTTGCGGCCAGCTGTCAGAGAAGAAGCGTGTGAACTTCAGAGAGCATTGGAAAACTCCTGACTGCTTACTTCACAGCTGTGGCTGCAGTCCTCACAGGAGTTACTCACCATCCTATGCCCTGTGTGCCACAAGACAGCTGCTTGCCGATCCCCTCTCTGAAGCAGCATTTGGGAGAAAACTGTCTCTCTCCTCGGGTTCCTGTCTGGCTGAGTCGGGGCTTTCAGTGCCTTTCACAGCTCCAGTACAGGTGGGAGTAGCAGGAAGAGGAAGAGATCATCACACACAGTGCACCCACGATCACTTTCCCCCTGTCCAGCACACAGCACAGCTCTCCCTGGGAATGACTGGAGATGTGAGAGGACAGATAGCAGCCTTTTACATGTGAGTACTGACCTTCTCTGCCTTTTCCACTATACAATTCTGTGCTGTAAACCTGCCCTGTACTTTGCAGGACAGGTTTGCTGAAAGAGAAAGTACAATTCTTGAACAGGGTAGGAATTCCTGGGACTTCTAAGGTGTTACACAAATGTATTCCACATACACATTATATCCTGGTAAAAAATGTTTTTTTAATAACTCATAATGTGTGTGTATATGGAATACATCTATGTAGCACCTCAGAAGTCCCAGGAATTCCTAACCAATCAAAAACTCTTATCATAATAATACAGCCCGACTCCAGTACAGTAAAAAAGTCCAGCCTTGCAGTGTGTGGGGGAAGGGGGGGTAACCTCTTTCACTTACCTGATTCTAATTTCTCTTCCTTCACCCCAAAGCCGTGACATCATCACATACCATACAGGGACATTAACCCAGTATGGTATGATGGGGAGGCTGGAGTGTGACCACAGCCAGTAACTTAGGCTACTTTCACACTGGGGCGTCACGGACGTTGACCTTTACCGCCGTTTTTGCAGCGCTTTTCGGCCGTTACCGGGGTGCTTTTAACCCCCGCTAGCGGACGAAAAAGGGTTAAAACCGCCAGCAAAGCACTGCTGCAGCGGCGCTTTGCCGGCGGTTCGGCGGCGCTGCCCATTTATTTCTGTTATGTCCCTTAGGCATGGGGTCTCTCAGAGTGTTGCTAGCAATGCTAAAGTATCTGCTCAGCAAGTTACACACAGGCCAGATGAACTTCTTAAACATGGAGAGGGTTTATTACTCACTCAGAACATGATGACTTGTTACATGGAGGAGTCTTAATACAACAGGATTCTGTCATTACCAGATCTATGCATCATGCTGCTGCTGCTTCCCAGTTCCACACACCACTCTCACTACTTCCTGGTACAGCCCCTCCCCCAGCATGCATCAGGAGAAAAAGGTGAAGGGTCACACAGTGCTTCAGCACAAACATCACATCTCCTCTTTTTCCCATAAAAAAACAATAGGAGAAAAAATATATATATATATATATAAACATAACAAGAGAACAAAATACTCAACACATAAAATAACAAGGCAAGCAGGATCAGTTCAGCAAGTAGTATCTCCAACTCAGTTCTGTGGCTCCCGCATCACGTTATGAGACCTTTGTCTCTGTTTCCTGACCTCCAAAGTGTCCCGTAAGATTTCAGTGCTTTGCCAACGAGGAGTTTGATGTCTTTGACGAGCAGACTTACGAAGTGGCACAGCACTAGGAGGGGTAGAGGCTGTCAAGGGTTCTGGAGATGTCAGTTGGTGTCCAACAGACAAATCAGTCTCTGCAACTCCAGGCACATGTCCGGGCTCCTCAGGAATATGGTCACCAACCGCTTCAGGGGTTGGTTGTAAACTTGTGGGATCATGCCAGACACCATGCCATATGTCACCATTAGAGCCCTGAGTAGACTCTGGTGGTTGGGTAGAAAGAGAGGTCGGGTTTGTTTCAACTGGCAGGCAAATGCGCTTTCTCAATTGCGAAAGGTGTCTTCGAACACAAACGCCATTCTCCAGGCGAACAAGGTACATTCGTTGTCCAAGAGGTCCATCAATAATGCCAGGAAGCCAATGAGGCAAAACTCTGTAATTCCGAAACCATACAAGATCACCAGCACGGAATCCAGGACGGCCTGGCGTAGGAGGTGTTGGTGACTGTTCCTGTGGACGAACTAAATCCAGTTTGGTGCGGAGATGCCTGCCAAACATAAGAAAAGCTGGGGACAGCCCAGTAGTAGCGTGTTTTGTGTTTCGGTACATGGTCAAGAACTCCAGAAGCTTCTCCTCTGAGAGTCCGACCTGGTCCAGGGTGAACAGTAAGTGCTTCTTAAACGTCTGCACAAACCGTTCTGCCAGCCCATTTGAGGCTGGATGATAAGGAGCTGTTCTGTAGTGTTGGATGCCCAAGCCACTGAGGAAGGATTGAAACTCATGCGATGTAAATTGAGTCCCATTGTCCGAGACTATGGCTGTTGGCAAGCCATATTGAGCAAAGAGCTTCCTTAAGACTAGAATGGTAGCAGCAGTGGTAACAGAAGGCATTTGAAAAACCTCTGGCCATTTTGAATGTGCATCTACCACGATCAAATACATTTTACCCTGGATTGGGCCAGCAAAATCAAGATGGAGTCTTGACCACGGTTCTGTCGGCCATGGCCAAGGTAGCAGGGTTCCTTTCTTTTGGGGTCGCTGAGCTTGACAGCACCCAGGACATTGAGCCACATAATCTTCAATTGCTGTGTCCATTTGTGGCCACCAAACATAGCTCTGGGCTCGCTGCTTCATGCGCACCACGCCAGGATGGCCCTCATGCAGTATCCTTAGCATGGTTGGTTGCAAATACTGAGGTATGATCACTCTGTTGCCCCACTGTAGGCAACCAGCATTAGTCACAAGCTCACATTTTCTGGCAAAGTACGGACGAAATTCACCTGGGACTTTCTCTGGCCATCCAACCTGAACATATGAGAATATCTGAGACAGGAAAGGATCTGTGACTGTATGTCTGGCAATTAAGGAGGTGGACATGCAGGATTTCGGCCTGTGTATTTCCATTATGCGTACGTCTCTTGGTGAGTGGTCTCCAATTGACAATCTGGAAAACGCATCTGCATTGCCATGGGCATCATGGGAGCGGTATCTGATAGAATAAGTATAAGCTCCCAAGAATAAAGCGTACCTTTGTAAGCGAGATGCGGTTGTTGTAGAAATTCCTTTCTGAGGGTTCAGTATTGACAACAGAGGTTTGTGGTCAGTGATAAGTGTGAACTCCCGACCATAGATGTACGTATTGTGTGACATTCTGGGGAGTAGGGGCATGGGTAAGGGCTTTAACCTTTTCTTCAGTAGTGTGTAACCCATGCCGGTCCACAGTGTGGGCACAAAATTCCAGTCGAGACTTTAGAAATTCGCATTTTGAAAGATTGACACGTAAACCATACCTTTGGAGTCTCTCTAGCACAGCTTCAACATTCTTTCTGTGTTCTTCATCAGTGGGACCAGTGATGAGCATGTCATCTAGTAGACATTGAGTGAAAGGTATGCCTGCCAGGACCTCATCCATGATTCGCTGCCAGATGGCTGGAGCTGGGGCTATGCCAAAAACCATGCGGTTATATTGGAATAATCCTTTATGAGTGTTAATGGTCAACAGATGGCGTGAATCTGGGTGTACTTGCAGTTGCAGGTAAGCTTGTTTTAAGTCTATTTTTGTAAACTTTTGCCCCCCAGCCAATGAGCTAAATAGATCTTCAAGTCGAGGTAATGGGTATTGATCCACAAGAAGTTGGTTGTTCAGGGCGACCCTGAAATCTCCACAAATTCGAATGTCTCCATTCTTTTTCTTGACAGGCACAATTGGTGATGCCCATTCACTTCTATCAACTTTAGTTATGATCTTTTCAGCCAATAGGTGGTCCAGCTCTGCTTCCACTTTCTTTCTCAAGGCAAAAGGTACTGATCTTGCCTTACAAAAACGAGGTGTAGCACCCGGCTTCAAGAGGAGGTGGGCCATTTTTCCTTTTACTGTGCCCAAAGAGTCCTCAAAAACCCCCTTAAAGCGTGACTTCAGGGATTCCACCCAATGGTCTACCTCAGAAAGCAATGTACATTGGGCAATGGCAAGAGGAGGCATGCCCAGGGCTTTGATCCATTCCCTACCGTACAGCGGAGGACCTCCTTTATTGACAACATAAAGGCGTAGAGTTTGACTGCGGTTGCCTAATGTAACAAGGGGTTTCACATAACCCAAGGGCTGTAGTAGTTCCTTGCTGTAGGTTTGTAGTGTGAGATTTGTAGGTTGGAGCGGTAGGGACAGACCCGATGCCTTTAAATCAGTCCATGAAATGACAGACACTGCCGCCCCTGTATCAACATCCATGGAGACAGGACAGCCATTGAGTGTGACATCCACTTTTATCGCAGGAGTACTCCCAGCTACCCGAAACAGTCCAACATGCTGGACACAGGTTTCCTCATCAGAGCTGGAGCCGTGATTGTCAGTATCCATATGAAATGTCTGTTTACGTCTAACTTTTGTGGTAGTGTTCGGGGAGCATGAGCTGCGGCAAACACGCCCAATATGGCCAGTCTTTCCACAAAGAAAACAAATGACATCCTTGAACTTGCAAGCAGGTGCACTGTGAGTAGTGTTACCACAACGGTAGCAAGTTGGTGTCCTAGAGACAGAAGAATTAGGGTGGCAAGGTTTTGGAAGATTTGGGGACGACCGTCTTGGGTGTCGGGTGATAGCAGAGTGGAATATTTCCTCTCCCTGGCTTGCAGGAGTTTCAGGTGGTGCCTTCAGTAGGGTGGCGTCCCGTGTAGCCAACTCCATGACCGTAGCAAGGTCAGTGGCTTTCGTCAGAGTCAAGTCGGGTTCTGTGAGTAAACGTTTCTGTATGGCTGGGTCGCAGAGTCCCATAACAAACATGTCACGGAGGGCCGTCTGCAGGTAGTCTCCAAACTGACAAGTGGCAGCTAGTTTACGTAAAGCAATGATATAAGTCTTTATGTCCTCCCCGGCATGCTGCCTTCTACTGTAGAATTTAAACCGCTCTGCAATCTCTAATGGCTTTGGGTTGTAGTGCTCATGTAACTTCTGAATTAACTCAGGCAGGGGCTTAGAGGCCGGCTTGTCTGGAGAAATGAGGTCTCTGAGAGTGCCATATGCAGCTTGACCCAATATTGTAAGGAAAACTGCAACTTTCTTTTCTGCAGCCACACTATTTGCTTCCATATACTGCTCCAGCCTCTCCACCCAGGAGCTCCATGATTCAGCAGCAGGATCAAATGGTTGAATAAACCCTATAAAGGCCATGTATGCTAAAATCCACAATCCTTGTCGCCACTGTTATGTCCCTTACACACGGGGTCTCTCAGAGTGTTGCTAGCAATGCTAAAGTATCTGCTCAGCAAGTTACACACAGGCCAGATGAACTTCTTAAACATGGAGAGGGTTTATTACTCACTCAGAACATGATGACTTGTTACATGGAGGAGTCTTAATACAACAGGATTCTGTCATTACCAGATCTATACATCATGCTGCTGCTGCTTCCCAGTTCCACACACCACTCTCACTACTTCCTGGTACAGCCCCTCCCCCAGCATGCATCAGGAGAAAAAGGTGAAGGGTCACACAGTGCTTCAGCACAAACATCACAATTTCAATGGGCAGGGGTGCTTTAGGAGCGGTGTATACACCGCTCCTACAGCGCCTCAAAGATGCGGCTGGCAGGACTTTTTGGAGTGTCCTGCCAGCGCACCACTCCAGTGTGAAAGCCCTCGGGCTTTCACACTGGAGTGAAAGGAGAGGCTCTTTCAGAGCGCTTTGCAGGCACTATTTTTAGCGCTATAGCGTCTGCAAACCACCTCAGTGTGAAAGTAGCCTAAAGCCTCGTACACACGGCCGAGAATCTCGTCGTTAAAAACATGTCGTTTTTTACGACGAGATCCTTGGACAAGAAACTTGTCCCGGCCGAGTGTACACACGCTCATTTCAAAGAACCCACGGTTCTTTGAATGGAGCGTACGCGGTGACGTCATCGAATACGGCGAGCATGCGCTCGTCACATTCAATGCCGTCGCCGCCATCTTGGTTCACCCTACCTATGCCTAGGAAGCTACCGCGCATGCGTCTAAGTCATTTCGAGCATGTGCGGGCTTCCCGGCGAACAGGTAAGTGTACACACACACAATTTTCTCGTCGAGAAACAGGCTGACGAGAATTTCGACGAGAAAATAGAGAGCAGGTTCTCTATTTTCTCGTCGAGATTCTTGTCGCTTTTCTTGACGAGAAACCATACACACAAACGAATTTCTCTGCAAAAAATCTCTGCCAGCAAGTTTCTTGCTGGTTCTTGCCGAGAAACTCGGTCGTGTGTACGAGGCTTGAGTCATAGGAATCTGAGAATGTATAAACTACAAGTTCAATCCAACACTGCAGCCGGCACACTGATCAGCACACCTGTAGTTCATTCACACTGCCTACAGCTCTGCAATGATAGCCATACAGATGTATGGGCAACAGAACTGTAGGCAGTGTCTGCAAGAGCCTGACACTTCACCCGCACTCTGCTGATTGCGGGCGCAATACTTTGCAGTCTCCAGTTTTAAAAAAAGAATAAATGCCCTAGCAAAAATCTATGCATTTTATCATTTTTTAATAAAAAGGTGAACGAAGGCACTTGGGTCAGGCAGACACATAAATGGGTGGTTTTATGTACATAAATGTGAGTGTTTGTATATACAGTAATATATATGTAGCAAGGTGTCCCTTTTTGCACGTAGCTAATGGACTACAGTTTGTGATTAAGAAGGAACTCAGCTCCCTCCGGTGTTCAATTGTTATATTGCTTCAACTTGTTCAGTTTAATTACATTGGAACATTGCATTATGGACCTTGAAGTACAGGGAGGTAAGAGACTCCATTGCCTTGGGTGTTAAACAGACTACACTACCCATAGTGCTACTGTGCTACCAGAGTGCATTGCAGCCAGCACAGCACTCTGAGAGAGGCTTTTTAAAGGGGGAGGAGGCGGACATCCGGGTCTCTTGGGACACGACCTTCAATCAAGGAGGAAGCCTGTGCTGGGGCCGCTACCAGGGTGCGTAGGCCCGAGAAGCCTGGGCCTCGAGTCACCAGAGCGGATCGCCTAGCCTGAGAGGGATCCTTTTCACCGTGTCTGACTTACACTCCACAGCAACCAGAGTCGTCCATCCACCCACACCTTGTGATGGCTGTGCAGAGGACCAGGGACTGCAAGTTGCGGAGAGGCCGAGAACCGAGACACTACAGGCGGAACATACCAGAGAGGCGAAGCCTCATTGGGTGAGAGGGTACCTGCCCAACGATATAAGTAACTGTATCGCAGGAGGGTGGATCTGATATACTCAATATTACTGTTTGGAAGTTAACACGCTACGTGCGGAGACACATTGCAGCTTACAGTGACATTGCATTGAAAGGATTGACACTTGTGCCGCCAGCACGTTATATACACTGTGAATGTTCATTTTCTTCATGCCAGTTGGATTACAAACTATTAATGTGCACCAACTAAAGCTAGCGAAGACTGCTATTAACCGGAAGGAACACTTACAAGACTCAGTTTGTTTTTTGGAACTAAAGCAGTAGGACACGTATATGGGAGTTGCCCGCTAGAGGGAGCCAAAGAGCATATAGACTCATTTACTTATATACAATAGCTGTTTATGCTAGTTTGTGTAGTCATTGTTATTATTGAGAGCTGGGTGAGGCCTGGTGGAGAGGTACTCCAGTGCTGATCTTATTGCATTGGGGAAATCCCTTCACTGCATACTTACTTAGGTCTGACTTCAGCTCATATTGTTTAAACCTGTGATTAAATTCCATGCCATTGATTCTTACAGGGCCCTGTATGAAGTCAACTGTCATTTGTTTAACTTTGCTTCATCTTCTTCTACCAAGTAAACGCTTTATCCTTGGTTAAACTACATTTGTGTGGAATCTTGTCTGTTACAGTTGGGACAGGTAACCAGCATAAGGTAACAATATTTCACTGTATTATCATTACTGTATGATATCATTGTGGTTTCCAAATACCAGTGGGTTCCACAATTATTGTGTTGTCCAGTTGTGCCAAGGGAGGGTTCGAGCCAAACTTCTGGGGTTGATAGGCAGAGTGTAGACCCAAAACAAACCAGCAGCTCCTACGGGGCTAGTGCTACACGTGGGGGCTCGTCTGGGATTCTACGACTCTGCAATCAACCTCCCCTAGACAGAACCCTTGTCAGCACCACAATAGACCTGCAGCCCGGTCGTGTAAGGAGGAAAACTTCCCTCTCGGCCTCAGTGTGGTGATTGAAATTGAAAGAGAAGCCTGGACTGAGGAACAGTTACTTCCAGTTTTGAGAACACTGTCTCCTGACACGAAGCCATGGGTGATTGATATAAGAACAGACACCATAAATCCACACACTTACGCATTGTGCGAATGGAAGAAGGGAATTTCTGACAATTTCAAGGGCACTAGTGTAAAAGCAACCAACCAGCCAGAATTCCACCTAATGCACCCAGAGACATCAGGAGAAGGTCCTACATCCACCAGTAAAGGCAGCCCCAGTAAAGGGGGTCCCAGTTCGTCGCCATTGACCACCATTGCACCAGAACTATGCGCCTTGGAGAAATTGTCGCCAAATGCAAGAAAGATCCCTCAGACTACCTAGTGGCTGGATACAGGAAGCTCAGAACCTTCTCTGGAAGACAGCCAGTGCCTTCAGCGGAAGATGGTTTAGAAGAATGGCTAGATCACGCCACCCAAGCTCTGGAAGAGTGGGAGGTACCCGAACAGCATAAAAAGCAAAGGATCACATACTGGTGTTGGTGTTGTTCTGTTGTGTAACACAGGCATCTGCAAGCAGTTACAGGCTACCCCTTTTTGCTGGTGTTGGTTTTGTTCTGTTGTGTAACACAGGCATCTGCAGCAGTTACAGTGGGTGTAGTGTGCCTCCTGCACAGTATACACCTGAAGCTACCCCTTATTGCTGGTGTTGTTCTGTTGTGTAACACATGCATCTGCAAGCAGTTACAGTGGGTGTAGTGTGCCTCCTGCACAGTATACACCTGAAGCTACCCCTTATTGCAGGTGTTGGTGTTGTTCTGTTGTGTAACACAGGCATCTGCAAGCAGTTGCAGTGGGTGTAGTGTGCCTCCTGCACAGTATACACCCGAAGCTACCCCTTATTACTGGTGTTGGTGTTGTTCTGTTGTGTAATACAGGCATCTGCAAGCAGTTACAATGGGTGTAGTGTGCCTCCTGCACAGTATACACCTGAAGATACCCCTTATTGCTGGTGTTGGTGTTGTTCTGTTGTGTAACACAGGCATCTGCAAGCAGTTACAGTGAGTGTAGTGTGCCTCCTGCACAGTATACACCTGAAGCTACCCCTTATTACTGGTGTTGTTCTGTTGTGTAACACAGGCATCTGCAGCAGTTACAGTGGGTATAGTGTGCCTCCTGAACAGTATACACCTGAAGCTACCCCTTATTGCTGGTGTTGTTCTGTAGTGTAACACAGGCATCTTCAGCATTTACAGTGGGTGTAGTGTGCCTCCTGCACAGTATACACCTGAAGCTACCCCTTATTGCTGGTGTTGTTTTGTTGTGTAACACAGGCATCTGCAGCAGTTACAGTGGGTGTAGTGTGCCTTCTGCACAGTATACACCTGAAGCTACCCCTTATTGCTGGTGTTGTTCTGTTGTGTAACACAGGCATCTGCAAGCAGTTACAGTGGGTGTAGTGTGCCTCCTGCACAGTATACACCTAAAGCTACCCCTTATTGCTGGTGTTGGCGTTGTTCTGTTGTGTAACATAGGCATCTGTAAGCAGTTACAGTGGGTGTAGTGTGCCTCCTGCACAGTATACACCTGAAGCTACCCCTTATTGTTGGTGTTGTTCTGTTGTGTAACACAGGCATCTGCAGCAGTTACAGTGGGTGTAGTGTGCCTCCTGCACAGTATACACCTGAAGCTACCCCTTATTGCTGGTGTTGTTCTGTTGTGTAACACAGGCATCTGAAAGCAGTTACAGTGGGTGTAGTGTGCCTCCTGCACAGTATACACCTGAAGCTACCCCTTATTGCTGGTGTTGTTCTGTTCTGTTGTGTAACACAGGCATCTGCAAGCAGTTACAGTGGGTGTAGTGTGCCTCCTGCACAGTATACACCTGAAGCTACCCCTTATTGCTGGTGTTGGTGTTGTTCTGTTGTGTAACACAGGCATCTGCAAGCAGTTACAGTGGGTGTAGTGTGCCTCCTGCACAGTATACACCTGAAGCTACCCCTTATTGCTGGTGTTGTTCTGTTGTGTAACACAGGCATCTGCAAGCAGTTACAGTGGGTGTAGTGTGCCTCCTGCACAGTATAAACCTTAAGCTACCCCTTATTGCTGGTGTTGTTCTATTGTGTAACACAGGCATCTGCAGCAGTTACAGTGGGTTTAGGTGCCTCTTGCACAGTATAGACCTGAAGCTACCCCTTATTGCAGGTTTTCCCATCTCTCTGTAGGCCATTAGTATGTCTGGAAGGTCAACAAGGAGAGGCAGACAGTCACAAGCCAATAAAAGAAGGCAAGCAGGCTCTGTGTCTAGGGGCAACAGTGCTGGTCATGGACGCGGTGCATCGTCATCAGCACGTGGCCATGGGACACGCTTGTCTTTATTTTCGGCAGCTGGACGTGTTGAGCCGCATCAAGCCAAAGACTTGGTAGAGTGGATGACCAAGCCCTCCTCATCCTCCTTATCCTCTCTCACCCAGGCTCAATGTACTGGCAAAGCAGCTGCCAACGCATCCTCTTCTCTCGTATCAATGTCATCAGTCACTCCTTCCCTAGACCCACCATATCCTCCTGAGGAGTCCCCCAAACTGTTTGAGCACAGTGTTGGGTACATGCTCCAAGAGGATGCCCAGCGTTTTGAAGGCTCTGATGATGATACCCAGCTATAGGAAGGCAGTAGCGTGAGCGCAGAGAGAGGGGATGCTCAAGAAGGACAGCAATCTGACAGTCATGTTCCACCAGCTGCAGCATACTGCCAGGTTTGCTCCAGTGATCAAGAGGGAGGGGATGATGAGGTCACTGACTCCACGTGGGTGCCTGATAGGAGAGAGGAGGAGGAGGAGGCACATCTCCAACGAGGCAGGATGCTTAAGGGCAGCACACCGACTGAATCACACCGCAGAGCTCCGCCTGTGCAGGGCGCTGCCTCTGCGCGTTATTCCAAAAGTTCTTTGGTGTGGGCCTTTTTTGAGTCGAGTGCATCAGATCGCACCGCTGCTATTTGCAACATATGTCTCAAGCGTATCTGGGAGAGGTTGCAGTGTCGTGGCACCAGCACCAGTGCCGAAGGCCTAATTTTTCAGCCCCTGTTTAACAGGGGCGTGTATTTACAATTTTTTTATGCAATGCTTTGCAGCAGGGCTCATTGCTGCACTCCAAGTACAGTATCTGTGAGGGGTTACAGTGTTTTGGCACCAGTGCCTAAGGCCCAATTTATCTGCCCCTGTTTAACAGGGGCATGTAATTACAATTATTGGTCTAATACTTTGCAACAGGGCTCATTGCTTCGCTCTATGTACAGTATCTGTGAGGGGTTGCAGTGTTGTGGCACCAGCACCAGTGCCTAATGCCCAATTTTTCTGCCCCTGTTCAACAGGGGCATGTAATAACAATTCTTGCTCTAATATTTCACAGCTGGGCCTATTCCTGCGCCCACTAAGAGTAACTGTGAGGACTTACAGTCTTGTGGCACCACCGCCACCACCAAAGGCCCAATTTTTCAGCCCCTGTTCAACAGGGGCATGCAATTACAATTCTTGATCTAATAATTCACAGCAGGGCCAATTCATGCGCCCACCAAGAGTAACTGTGAGGGCTTACAGTGTTGTGGCACCAGCACCACCACCAAAGGCCCAATTTTTCCTACCACTGTTCAACAATGGCATGTAATTACAATTCCTGATATAATAGTTCACAGCAGGGCGTTCCAGCGCCCACCAAGAGTAACTGTGAGGGCTTACAGTGTTGTGGCAACACCAACACCTAAGGGGCAAATTTCTGCAGAGTTTATACGGCAGGCCCCTACTTTCAAACATCCAACTTACAAACGACTCCTACTTGCAAACAGAAGGAGACAACAGGAAGTGAGAGGAAATCTACCCCTAGGAAGGGAAATTCTCTCCTGTAAGAGTTAATAAGGGAAAAAGGTGTCTCCTCTCTACTGATGCTTTATCACCAATCCTTGTTTCAATAAAAACCCCACATTTTCCAAAAAACATTTGTCATTGGGACGGAAAGTGAGGTGAAATGTTCTGAACAGGTGCACAGACAGCAAAACAAATGTTACAGGGGTGTTAACCCTTCCCTATGTTCTCCAAAAAGCTTAAAAATAGATTTTTTGGCTAGAGCTACACTTAAAAAATGTACCTGTTCCAAATTACAAACAGATTCTACTTAAGAACAAACCTACAGTCCGTGTCTTGTTTGCACTGGCTGTATGCTGCTGTTTAGAGTATATAGGGCCTTTTTTTTTTGGGTGCGGGGTTCCCCTTAATATTCATACAAGACCCAAAGGGGCTGGTAATGGGCTGGGGTAGGGTGGGGTGGGGGGTGATGGGGGTAGCCATGCCATTTTTCTCAATGATTTTCATCCATATTGCCGGGACCAGACATTACATTAAAGCCGCAAGCAGTTTTAACCACTTAACGACCGCTCACTGTATATATACGTCGGCACAATGGCACCGACAGGCACAATCACGTAGAGTGTACGTGATTGCCTTTGTACAGTTGGGGGGTCCAATCGGACCCCCTTCTGTACAGTGAGCAGTCGGAATTCGTCTGGGAGCGATCCGAGATGGGGGGGCGACCGTTCAATTCCGGCCACCCCCCACGATCGCTCCCGGCGAATGGAAATGCCCCCTCTGTCTGTGTAATGTATACACAGGCAGAGGAAGCAGGAGGAAGTGATGTCATCTCTTGTGCGGCGCTCACATATACCGAGCGCCGTACAAGAGAAGACATCAAGGTTAGTGCACAAACACTACACTAACACCAGCACACATAGGCACATAAATCGCCCCCCCAGGCCCCCCCCAGATCACCCCCCAGTCACAGTGTCACTGATTGCAGTGACCATTTATTTACTGATCACTGCAATCAGTGACATTTGTGACTGTAAAAGTGTCACTACATTTAGTTTTAGGTCCAGTGTAGCCCCCTAACCCCCCCTAATAAAGGTTTAACCCCTTGATCACCCCCCAGGTAACCCTTTCACCCCCTATCACCACTGTCGCTAAGCGATCATTTTTCTGATCGCTGTCTTAGCGTCGGTGATGCAGATCGGTAGCCAGTAATTTTTTTTAGGTTCGCCGCAGGTTTTTATAGCATCGGGTACCCCCATAAATTATCTAATAAAGGTTTAACCCCGTTGATCGCCCCCAGGTAACCCTTTCACCCCCTATCACCACTGTTGCTAAGCGATCATTTTTCTGATCGCTGTCTTAGCGTCGGTGATGCAGATCGGTAGCCAGTTATTTTTTTTAGGTTCGCCGCAGGTTTTTATAGCGTCGGGTACCCCCATAAATTAACTAATAAAGGTTTAACCCCCTTGATCGCCCCCCAGGTAACCCTTTCACCCCCTATCACCACTGTCGCTAAGCGATCATTTTTCTGATCGCTGTCTTAGCGTCGGTGATGCAGATCGGTAGCCAGTATTTTTTTTTTAGGTTTGCCGCAGGTTTTTATAGCGTCATGTACCCCCATAAATTATCTAATAAAGGTTTAACCCCCTTGATCACCCCCCAGGTAACCCTTTCACCCCCTATCACCACTGTCGCTAAGCGATCATTTTTCTGATCGCTGTCTTAGCGTCGGTGATGCAGATCGGTAGCCAGTAATTTTTTTTAGGTTCGCCGCAGGTTTTTATAGCGTCAGGTACCCCCATAAATTATCTAATAAAGGTTTAACCCCCTTGATCGCCCCCAGGTAACCCTTTCACCCCCTATCACCACTGTCGCTAAGCGATCATTTTTCTGATCGCTGTCTTAGCGTCGGTGATGCAGATCGATAGCCAGTAATTTTTTTTAGGTTTGCCACAGGTTTTTATAGCGTCAGGTACCCCCATATATTATCTAATAAAGGTTTTAACCCCCTAATTGCCCCTAGTTAACCCTTTCACCAGTGATCATCATATAAGTGTTACGGGTGACGCTGGTTAGTTAGTTTGCTTTTCATAGTGTCAGGGCACCCGCCGTATATATAACCCAATAAAGGTTTAACCCCCTGATCACCCGGCGGGTGATATCAATTAGGTTTTAGCGTCAGAGAGGGTCTGCGTTACACCCCAGGCAGCGTCAGGTTAGTGCCAGTAACGCTAACACCCACGCGTGAAGCATACACCCTCCTTAGTGGTATAGTATCTGAACAGATCAATATCTGATCTGATCAGATCTATACTAGCGTCCCCAGCAGTTTAGGGTTCCCAAAAACGCAGTGTTAGCGGGATCAGCCCAGATACCTGCTAGCACCTGCGTTTTGCCCCTCCGTTCAGCCCAGGCCACCCAAGTGCAGTATCGATCGATCACTGTCACTTGCAAAACACAACACACATAACTGCAGTGTTCGCAGAGACAGGCCTGATCCCTGCGACTCCAGTGCTGTAGGAGGTGATTTCACCACCACAGTTAAAAAAAAAAGCAAATATGCTGAAGCATTGGGGCAGCAGGGGCGGAGGAGTGATTTTGCTCCTAATGCCGCGTACATACAGTCGAAATTCCGACGGAGGCTTGCCCGTGGAAAAGTCCGACCATGTGTGTGCGGCATAACTTTTTTCCGGGAGGATGCCCCCATGCTTCAGCATATATAAATGCACCCCAAGCTATATACTGAGAGGCATGTCGAGTCCATGGAATATTTTATATGTTGACACAAGTTGCGGAAAAAATAAAAAGTTTTATTTTTGTATTTTTATTTTGCACAAAGTTGTCACTAAATGATATATTGCTCAAACATGCCATGGGAATATGTGGAATTACACCCCAAAATACATTCTGTTGCTTCTCCTGAGTACGGGGATACCACATATGTGAGACTTTTTGGGAGCCTAGCCGCGTACGGGACCCCAAAAACCAATCACCGCCTTCAGGCTTTCTAAGGGCGTAAATTTTTGATTTCACTTCTCACTGCCTATCACAGTTTCGGAGGCCATGGAATGCCCAGATGGCACAAAACCCCCCCAAATGACCCCATTTTGGAAAGTAGACACCCCAAGCTATTTGCTGAGAGGTATTGTGAGTATTTTGCAGATCTCGCTTTTTGTCACAAAGTTTTGAAAATTGAGAAAAAATAAATAAAAATGTCTTTCTTCATTTTCAAAAACAAATGAGAGCTGTAAAATACTCTCCATGCCTCTCAGCAAACAGCTTGGGTGTCTACTTTCCAAAATGGGGTCATTTGGGGGGGTTTTGTGCTTTTTTGGCATTTTATGGCCTTCGAAACTGTGATAGGTAGTGAGGAGTCAAATCAAAAATTTGTGCCTAGAAATCCTGAAGGCGGTGCTTGGTTTTCGAGGTCCCGTACGCGGCTAGGCTCCTAAAAAGTCCCACACATGTGGTATCCCCGTACTCAGGAGAAGCAGCAAAATGTATTTTGGGGTGCAATTCCACATATAACCATGGCATGTGTGAGCAATATATCATTTAGTGACAACTTTTTGTAATTTTTTTTTTTTTGTCATTATTCAATGGGCTCAACAGGCCTCTCAGCAATTTCCTTGGGGTGTCTACTTTCTAAAATGGGGTCATTTGGGGGGGTTTGTGCTATTTTGGCATTTTATGGCCTTCAAAACTGTGATAGGTAGTGAGGAGTGAAATCAAAAATTTGCGCCCTTAGAAATCCTGAAGGCGGTGCTTGGTTTCCGGTGTCCCGTACGTGGCTAGGCTCCTAAAAAGTCCCACACATGTGGTATCCCCGTACTCAGGAGAAGCAGCAGAATGTATTTTGGGGTGCAATTCCACATATAACCATGGCATGTGTGAGCAATATATCATTTAGTGACAACTTTTTGTAATTTTTTTTAATTTTTTTTGTCATTATTCAATCTCAACATGCCTCTCAGCAATTTCCTTGGGGTGTCTACTTTCCAAAATGGGGTCATTTGGTGGGGTTTGTACTGCCCTGCCATTTTAGCACCTCAAGAAATGAGATAGGCAGTCATAAATTAAAAGCTGTGTAAATTCCAGAAAATGTACCCTAGTTTGTAGACGCTATAACTTTTGCGCAAACCAATAAATATACGCTTATTGACATTTTTTTTTACTAAAGACATGTGGCTGAATACATTTTGGCCTAAATGTATGACTACAATTGAGTTTATTCGATTTTTCTTATAACAAAAAGTAGAAAATATCATTTTTTTTCAAAATTTTCGGTCTTTTTCCGTTTATATCGCAAAAAATAAAAATCGCAGAGGCAATCAAATACCATTAAAAGAAAGCTCTATTTGTGGGAAGAAAAGGACACAAATTTCGTTTGGGTACAACATTGCATGTCCGCACAATTTACAGTTAAAGCAGCGCAGTGCAAAATTCTGAATTCACCTCTGGTCCTTTAGCTACCAAATGATCCTGGGGCTTAAGTGGTTAAATGGCTTTTTTTCCTTTAGGTAAATCAGGTACGATATTTAAAGGAATATTTCACGTTTTTTTTTTCATTTATGCATCATTAAAATCACTGCTCCCGAAAAAACGACCATTTTTAAAACTTATTTTTAAATCCATAAATCCAAAACAATAGCTATGAGTAAGCGTCAATTCGTGACGTGAAACGCGTTAGCCACCCTTCCCTGCATGCATACTATCTGCATTTGTTGTTTTGGATTTATGGATTTATTTTGAATTTGGATTTTTTACTTGAAATTTTGGAATAAATAACTGTCTATACACTGTGCGGCAGTCCAGGGTTTCTTTTTCTCCCACGTTATAATTAGCACTTTAGATTTTGAACGTTCGCGTCCATTGTATTTAATAGGGTTCTAAAGTTTGTGCAAACTTTCGGTCCGTTCGCAGGTTCTGGTGCGAACCGAACCGGGGGGTGTTCGGCTCATCCCTACTCTCCATGACAATCATGGTCATCTGGGCCCTGAAAGAACCTTCCATCTAGTAAAAGATAGATTCTACTGGCCCTGCATGCAAGCTGAAGTTGAAGGTTACTGTCACTCTTGTGTCCGGTGTATCCAGAGGAAGACTCTGCCTCATCGAGCCACTCCAATGGGTCATCTTCAGAGTCAGGGACCCGTGGAGCTGGTGTGCATTGATTTCCTTTGCCTGGAGCCAGATATGAGTGGACAGGGGAACATTCTAGTAGTGATGGATCATTTCATCAGATATGCCCAAGCATTTCCCACGAAAGATCAGCAAGCTTCGACAGTGGCAAAAGTCTTAGTGGAGAAGTTCTTTGTACACTATGGTTTGCCCCAACAAATTCACTCGGATCAAGGGAGAGACTTTGAAAGCAACCTTATAAAGAAGTTATTAGACCTGTTGGGCATAAAAAATCCAGAACTACTCCATATCACCCCCAGGGGGATGCTCAACCTGGACGTTTCAACCGAACCCTTTTACACATGTTAGGGACTCTAAGCACGGAGAAGAAACAGCACTGGAGCAACCATGTAGCTGCCATTGTGCACGCCTACAATAATACTGAAAACGATTCTACAGGATACTTCCCCTACCATTTGATGTTTGTGTGGGAAGCTAGACTACCAGTGGACCTGGCCTTTGAGATATCCCTTGACCATACATCAGCAACTTCCCACAAGGGGTATGTAGATCGCTTGCGGAGGAGTTTGAAGACGGCCTATGAGAAAGCTCAAGCTACTTCAGATCAGAGAGGGCTGAGAAACAAGAGAAACTTCGATCTCAAGGTCAGAGTACAGGACTTACAGCCAGGAGATAGGGTACTGCTAAGGAACCTGGGTATTCCCGGAAAACACAAGTTGGCTGACCGCTGGAAGTCACAGCCGTATGTCATCTGTAAGCAGTTACCAGGCCTCCCAGTATATCAGATTAGGCCTGAAGGGGGTATAGACCCAGTAAAAACTTGGCATTGGAATCACCTGCTGCCCCTCTCTGAAACAGTTTTCCTATCTCCTGTGTCAGATTCACAAGTGATCCCCTCAACCTCTCAAGGGTCCCGACCCAGTTACCAGATCTCAGTTAACACCTCAAGATGTGGAAGATGAAGACTCTGAGGATGAAGGGATGGAACCAGACTGGCTATGGTCATCTCAACTACCAGAACCCGTGACCTCTCCTCTATCCCCACCTGAAGTAGCTGACAGTGGAACTCTCTGAGCAGAAGCTCCTGAGTTTGTGCCTCACAGTATGCTATCTGAGGAATTAGAGGATGATTTGGTTTCCCTGCGAAATGGGGACTCCGAAGAGGTCTCATCACTTTCAGAAGGAGAACTGGATGCTCCAGAAAAAATAGAGTTCAGTGTGCTCAAACAAGAAGAGGGAGAAACAGAAGAGGTCACAGAGGTGGCAGAATCTAATTCCCATGAGACAGTGACACCTAAGGAACAAACAGAGAGAAGAGTCATTTACCCTCCCAAAAGACTGACTTACGATCAACTGGGTGAATGTTCTGAAGAAGCCATACTCACTTCAAAAAGGACAATGGAGACGCCTGGTCTTTCCACTGCAAATTTGGTGGAGGACAGCCCTAGCTCACCCCCTGGCACATCTGGCTGGGCCGTACCAGTTCAGGTGGCCTGTAGACAGGACAACCTCCTCTCCAAAGCTTGGTGGGGGGTTCCTCTGCCTGGTTCTTTTACAAATGTGAACTGTCTTATACCTTGTTACATTAACTGAATTTTTCTCCTCATTACTTGGCAAAGCATGTAATGGGTCACAAATTGCTGCCGTCTTTGGGACCAAAGATTTTAAGTGGGGGGAGTGTGTAGCAAGGTGTCCCTTTTTGCACGTAGCTAATGGACTACAGTTTGTGATTAAGAAGGAACTCGGCTCCCTCCGGTGTTAAATTTGTTATATTGCTTCAACTTGTTCAGTTTAATTACATTGGAACATTGCATTATGGACCTTGAAGTACAGGGAGATATGAGACTCCATTGCCTTGGGTGTTAAACAGACTACACTACCCACAGTGCTACTGTGCTACCAGAGTGCATGGCAGCCAGCACAGCACTCTGGGAGAAGCTTTTTAAAGGGGGAGGAGGCGGACATCCGGGTCTCTTGGGACGCGACCATCAGTCAAGGAGGAAGCCTGTGCTGGGGCCCGCTACCAGGGTGCGTAGGCCAGAGAAGCCTGGGCCTCTAGTCGCCAGAGCGGATCGCCTAGCATGAGAGGGATCCTTTTCGCCGTATCTGACTTACACTCCACAGCAACCAGAGTCACCCATCCACCCACACCTTGTGACGGCTGCGCAGAGGACCAGGGACTGCAAGTTGCTGAGAGGCCGAGAACCGAGACACCACAGGCGGAACATACCAGAGAGACGAAGCCTCATTGGGTGAGAGGGCACCTGCCCAACGATATAAGTAATTGTATCGCAGGAGGGTGGATCTGATATACTCAATATTACTGTTTGGAAGTTAACACGCCACGTGCGGAGACACATTGCAGCTTACAGTGACATTGCATTGAAAGGATTGGCGCTTGTGCCGCCAGCATGTTATATACACTGTGAATGTTCATTTTCTTCATACCAGTTGGATTACAAACTACTAAGCCCCGTACACACGATCGGTTTGACTTATGAAAACCGTCCGATGGATGGTTTTCATCAGACCAACCGATCGTGTATGGTACCCATCGGTCTTTTTTCCATCGGTTGTAAAAAATAGAACTTGTTTTAAAATTTTCCGATGAATAAAAAACCGATGGGAATTTCCGATCGTCTATGGGCAAGTCCATCGGTTAAAAAACCCACGCATGCTCAGAATCAAGTCGACGCATGCTCAGAAGCATTAAACTTAATTTTTCGCGGCTCATCGGAGTGTTTTACGTCACCGCGTTTGGAATGGTCGGTTTTTTGACTGATGGTGTGTGGCCAAGACTGATGAAAAACAGTTTCATCGGATTTCCGATGGACAAATCCATCGGACGAAAATCCATAGGTTATCCGATCGTGTGTACAGGGCTTTAATGTGCACCAACTAAAGCTAGCGAAGACTGCTATTAACCGGAAGGAACACTTGCAAGACTCAGTTTGTTTTTTGGAACTAAAGCAGTAGGACAAGTATATGGGAGTTGCCCGCTAGAGGGATCCAAAGAGCATATAGACTAATTTACTTATATACAATAGCTGTTTTATGCTAGTTTGTGTAGTCATTGTTATTATTGAGAGCTGGGTGAGGCCTGGTGGAGAGATACTCCAGTGCTGATCTTATTGCATTGGGGAAATCCCTTCACTGCCTACTTACTTAGGTCTGACTTCAGCTCATATTGTTTAAACCTGTGATTAAATTCCATGTCATTGATTCTTACAGGGCCCTGTATGAAGTCAACTGTCATTTGTTTAACTTTGCTTCATCTTCTTCTACCAAGTAAACACTTTTTCTTGTTCATACATCACGGGACACAGAGCAGCATAGTCATTACTATGTGGTTATATAGAATTACCTTCAGGTGCTGGCACTGGCAACTTCCAAAACAGGAAGTACCCTCCCCTATATAAGCCCCTCCCATCCGGGAGTACCTCAGTTTTTTGCCAGTGTCTAAGGTGTTGGCCAAGGTTAACATGTATTCATCTGGGCTTGTGTACAGGTTCTCTGGGCCTTAGCAAGCTATTCCGGATCCGACCAAAAAAGCTTCATAGCTAAACGGTCGGTACCCGGGCCTTGCAGAGAAGAGCAGGGTTTTGCCTGTAATGCCTCTCTTAGGAGGGCTGGACCCTGGGATCCAGAGCTCTGGTCATACCCAAAACCAAGAGGCTATCTGTGCAGGGTGCTATACAGGTCCAGGGGAGTGGAATCCTTGGGAACCCGGTCCCTGAAGGTCTAGTACAATGCCTGCCGTGAGAGGTGAAGTTTGGGCTTCTGTGGACCAAACAAAGTCCTGCGGCGGGGAAAAGGTAAGTGGGGGCCCCTCAGGAACTTGGTTCTATTGAGGGGACCCCCAAGCCTAATATGTCTTTCTGCCTGTTACCTAAAGGGTATTCCCGCTAATAGCTGTATATGCCTAAGAAATCCTAGAAATGTTTTTTCATAAGGGAAGTTTTAAAAAAACTGTAAACCTGGAAATGTTTTTTCATAAAGGAGGTTTTAAAAAAAAAAAAAAAAAAAAAGACAAAGGTGCGGTACCTGTGTTTGTCCACTAGAGGCCGCTGTGGAACATCTTTTTTCTTGGGACTATTCCTTCCATGGTGAAAGTCCAGGCAGATGAGTGAGCTCTCTATCAGGGAAGCTGCATTCCTCTGTCATGCTGCCAAGTAGTTTCCTTCCATCCCCGAGTCCTGGTGAAACAGGGACCCTGGCTCCTCTCCCTACATGGCGCCAAGAGCGCACACGTGCACGCGCGCGCGCACACATGCTTTCCTTTTATAAGGTTTAGCTTAAAAAAAGGGGGCGGAGCCTGGCGGATGACGCGCTCTGTGCGCCCAGCGCTTCTGCGCATGTGCGGGCGTCCCAGCAAGATAAAAGGACTCAGTCCACGCTGCTTGCTATGGACACAGAGCATGAAAAGGAGCTGGTAGCATGGTATAGGGGCTTACAGCGGGCGGTTGATACAGGCATCCCCAGAAAGACGCATTAGTAGACACCCACTGATGTACATAGCAGCAAATTGCATTAGACTATTTCAGTAAGGGGTGTATTGCGGCTGGAATACCTCAGCTTTGAACTAAGGAATATGCCGCCTAAAAAACTCCGAGATATACCTCTCAGGAAGTGTAGGGGGTCTCCATCGGGCTCTGAGGATCTGGAGCAGTCATCTGCACCCTCCTCCCCTGAGAAATCAGAGGTTAATACCCATAAGGAACCCCCGGGAGTGCCAGGTACTGCGGCTGTCCTCAGTCCACCTGCTCCTGCATATATAACAGAGGAGGTTTTTTCCTCAACTCTGGAGGGATTGGAGCAGAGATTGGCAGCATTGATCGCTTCTTCTCTACAGGAAAGAAAGCGCGCCAGATCTCCATCACCTCCATTAGAGTGCCTGTTGGCAGAGCAACAGTCCCAGGAAGGGACCGACCTACCTGAAGGGGATCAGGAGGAGGTTAGCTCTGTTTTTGAGGAATCGACAGTAGATGAACCATTTTCAGCATCGCAGACTGAAAGATTGTGGGTCCAGACCCTAACTGACATGGTTCGATCTGCATTTAAAATGCCTCTTGTTGAACCATCAACTACTGCTGTCTCCTCATTGGGGTCGCTAAAAGCTCCCCAGGTTAATTGCTCCTTTCCAATACATCCATTATTGGAAGGACTTATATACCAGGACTGGGAACATCCTGATAAACTATTTGTTCCGCCTAAAAGGTTTCCGGTGATCTATCCCATGGAGGAAAAGTTCACCCAGAGATGGAATGTTCCTACGGTGGATGCAGCCATCTCTTCTGTGAACAAATCACTGACATGTCCAGTAGATAATGTTCAAATGTTCAAAGATCCAGTGGATAAAAAATTGGAATCTTTATTAAAATCTGCTTTTTCCACAGCAGGGGCTGTTACACAGCCAGCAGTGGCAGCTATTGGGGTCTGCCAAGCTTTAAAGGATCAAATGAAAATGGTCCTGAGGGATTTGCCAGACCAGCAGGCCCAGGCTCTGGCTGATCTGCCTAGAGCATTATGCTTTGCGGTTGACGCCATCAAGGATTCTATCCATCAGGCCTCCCGCCTCACGCTGTCTTTGGTACATATGCGTAGGCTTCTGTGGCTCAAAAACTGGTCTGCTGAAGCTCCCTGTAAGAAGCTCTTAGTTAGCTTCCCATTTCATGGGGAACGCCTTTTTGGCGAAGACCTGGATAAGTATATCCAGAAGATTTCCAGTGGTAAAAGTACTCTCTTACCGAGTAAAAAGAGGTCTAGGGGTCCATCTTTTAAGAGGACTACCTCTCCTATCCCTGCGACGTCTGCTACTAAGCAGTTCCGACGGCCTCCTCGGTCAAACTCAGGAGGTAAAAATCAGGGACAGCCACAGGGTAATAAAAAGCCCTGGATCCGAAGAGGTACTAAACCAGCCTCCAAGTCAAGCCTATGAAGGGCTGCCCCCACTCAAACGGGTGGGGGGAAGACTTCAGTTGTTCGCAGAGACCTGGCGGGAGACGATCAAAGACAGATGGGTGCTCTCCGCAGTAACTCTGGGATACAAGTTGGAGTTAAAAGAGTCTCCTCCGTCCCATTTTATGTGGTCAGGCATGCCAAGAGACCCTCTGAAAAGAGGGTCTCTCCTATTGGCGTTAGAACAACTATTGCTCCAAGGAGTAATTATGGAGGTTCCTATGGAAGAGTGGGGGTTGGGTTTCTACTCAAACCTTTTCACAGTCCCGAAGCCAAACGGGGACATAAGACCCATATTGGACCTAAAGAGTCTAAACAAATTTCTAAACGTCCGGTCTTTCCGGATGGAGTCGATCCGATCGGTCACCGCTGCCCTACAAGGGGAGGAATGGTTAGCCTCGATCGACATCAAAGATGCTTACTTGCATGTTCCCATCTTTCCAGGTCATCAAAAATTCCTACGCTTTGCAGTAGAAGGGCGCCATTTTCAGTTCAGAGCCTTACCATTCGGTCTGGCCACAGCACCACGAGTGTTCACAAAAATTCTGGCCCCACTGTTGGCCGATCTAAGAACACGGGGTGTAACGATAATGGCATACCTAGACGACCTGTTGTTGATGGACCACTCAGTTGCCAAGCTAGAAGTGGTAATTGTCGATACAATCAAGTATCTAGAATCTCACGGTTGGGTCATCAACCTGGACAAGTCAGCCCTACAGCCAGTGAAAAACATGGTATATCTAGGGCTACGGCTGGATTCAGACCAGAGGAAGATTTTCTTACCTCTAGACAAGGTATCCTCTTTGAGGGCCTTGGTCCGTCTGCTTTGTGCAAAAAGACAGCCGTCCATACGCCTGTGCATGAGGCTGCTAGGAAAGATGGTAGCATCATTCGAAGCTGTACCATACGCCCAATTCCACTCAAGGAATTTACAAAGGGCCATATTGTCAGCCTGGAACGGAAAAGTTCAGGCTCTAGACTTCCCGATGGCTTTGTCCCCTTCCGTTCGGAAGAGTCTCTGCTGGTGGTTGATCCCCCAGAATCTCCAGAAGGGAAAACCCTTCAGCCCGATATCTTGGAAGGTGGTCACTACAGATGCCAGCCTTATAGGCTGGGGGGCAGTACTGGAGCAATGGTCTCTCCAGGGCAGATGGTCAAATGTAGTAAAAACCCTGCCCATCAATCTCTTAGAGATACGAGCAGCCCGGTACGCCCTAGTAGCCTGGACATCCAGACTCCAAGGGTCCCCTGTCAGAATTCAATCAGACAATGCCACAGCAGTGGCATATATCAATCATCAGGGAGGCACCAGGAGTCGTGCAGCCCAGAGGGAAGTAAGTCACATCCTGGAATGGGCAGAAAAGCATGTCCCATGTATATCAGCTGTCTTCATTCCAGGGGTGGAGAATTGGAAGGCGGACTTTCTGAGTCGCCAACAGTTATGCCCAGGGGAATGGTCCCTTAATCCCGAGGTCTTCCGAGCAATATGTCAGCGGTGGGGAACACCGGATGTAGATCTGCTAGCATCCAGATTCAACGCAAAGGTGGACAGATTTGTCTCCCGGACAAGGGATCCCCTCGCTTGCGGCTCGGATGCTCTGGTGTTCCCTTGGGATCAGTTCAGACTGATATATGCATTCCCTCCGCTACAATTGTTGCCTCGACTCCTTCGCAGAGTCAGGCTGGAGAAGAAGCCGGTGATCCTGGTGGCTCCAGCGTGGCCCCGAAGGGCCTGGTACGCGGAGATCATCAAAATGTCTGTGGGGAGTCCTTGGACCCTTCCACGTCGTCCGGACCTGCTTTCGCAAGGACCGATATACCACCCTTCCTTACTAACTCTAAGTTTAACGGCCTGGCTATTGAATCCCACATCCTAAAGAAGAGAGGTCTCTCTAACTCTGTGGTATCAACTATAATCAATGCCAGGAAGCCTGTATCCAGGCAGATCTACTATAGAGTTTGGAAGGCGTACATCACTTGGTGCGAGGCCAGAAAATGGCATCCACGTAAGTACGTTATAGGCAGAATTCTGGACTTCCTGCAGTGGGCTGTAGACAGGAAGTTTGCCTTAAGTACTATCAAGGGCCAGGTTTCGGCCTTGTCAATACTATTTCAAAGGCCCCTGGCTATGCATTCACTTGTCAAATCCTTTATGCAAGGTGTGACTCGTATTATTCCACCGATTAAGGCTCCCATATGCCCATGGGATCTAAATTTGGTTCTGTCGGTTCTGCAGAAGCAGCCATTTGAACCTTTGCGGCACATTTCCTTGGTTCTACTCACCAGGAAATTGATATTTTTAGTAGCCATATGCTCGGCTAGAAGAGTGTCGGAATTAGCCGCCATGTCCTGTAAAGAGCCATATCTGGTTATCCATAAGGACAGAGTAGTATTACGTCCTCACCCAGCCTTTCTTCCTAAGGTGGTATCGAGGTTTCACTTGAACCAGGATGTGGTTCTTCCTTCTTTTTTCCCCAAACCAAGCTCGGTAGAGGAAAAGTTATTGCATTCTTTGGATGTAGTAAGAGCAGTTAAAGCTTATCTAAAAGCCACTGCTCAGATTCGTAGAACGGATTCTTTGTTTGTTCTGCCGGAAGGCCCCAGAAAGGGTCAGGCAGCATCAAAATCTACTTTAGCCAAGTGGATTCGACAGGTCATAATACAAGCCTATGGCTTGAGAAGTAGACCGCCTCCGTTCAAAGTTAGGGCGCACTCCACGAGAGCAGTTGGAACTTCATGGGCAGTGCATCACCAGGCCTCCCTGGCGCAAATTTGTAAGGCCGCAACATGGTCTTCAGTACACACGTTTACTAGGTTCTACCAGGTGGACGTTAGAAGTCAGGAGGATGTCGCCTTTGGGCGCAGTGTGTTGCAGGCCGCAAAAGATCCTCATGCCTGATGGCGCCCAGCTTATGTATGGTGTATCCCCCCCCTCATGTGGCATTGCTTTGGGACGTCCCACATAGTAATGACTATGCTGCTCTGTGTCCCGTGATGTATGAACAAGAAAGTAGGATTTTTAAAACAGCTTACCTGTAAAATCCTTTTCTTGGAGTACATCACGGGACACAGAGCTCCCACCCCTCTTTTGGGGACACGTATTGCTTTGCTACAAAACTGAGGTACTCCCGGATGGGAGGGGCTTATATAGGGGAGGGTACTTCCTGTTTTGGAAGTTGCCAGTGCCAGCACCTGAAGGTAATTCTATATAACCACATAGTAATGACTATGCTGCTCTGTGTCCCGTGATGTACTCCAAGAAAAGGATTTTACAGGTAAGCTGTTTTAAAAATCCTACTATCCTTGGTTAAACTACACTTGTGTGGAATCTTGTCTGTTACAGTTGGGACAGGTAACCAGCATAAGGTAACAATATTTCACTGTATTATCATTACTGTATGATATCATTGTGGTTCCCAAATACCAGCGGGTTCCACAATTATTGTGTTGTCCAGTCGTGCCAAGGGAGGGTTCGAGCCAAACGTCTGGGGTTGATAGGCAGAGCATAGACCCATAACAAACCAGCAGCTCCTACGGGGGTAGTGCTACATATATACTGTATTTATCGGCGTATAACACGCACAGGCGTATAACACGCACCCTAACTTTAAGAGGGAAGTTTCAGGAAAAAAACTTTCCACAGCCCCCTGCGTATAACATGCAGGCACAGTTTAACCTCTATTTTCAGGGTAAAAAAGTGAGTGTTATACGCCAATAAATACAGTATATATATATATATATATATATATATATTGTGAGGGGGCTAGCTCGGCAGCGGGTATGTGTGACCCCCGGGATGGGCTCCCCACCCAAAACAGGCCCAGCAGACGGAGGTTGTGGTTTTCAAAATCAAAAAGGTGCGGTTTATTTTCTATTTACAGTGACAAAACACAGCAAGGCAAAAAAAACATAAACAAAATAAATCCTGGTCAACTTGACCTCTGACTAAACTTACAGGTTTCCTAACTAACGACTGGGATCAGCCTAGTGCTGTCCTAGTCCCTGGTTTTAAATGTCCAAGCAAAATATAGCCACACAGGCTTTCTCTCACCGCACAGGGGTTCACTCTCCCTAGACAGTCCACACAGGTCTGCTTCCAGGCATGAGCTAACATCTAATGAATCTGGGAGTTTTTTATAGAGGCCTAAATGAGCTGACAAGCTTCAGCTGGCCTCATCAACTCCCTGTCTGCACGACGCCCAGCCCTCTCCCTAGAGGTATGAGTCATCAATGAGCCCACTAGTCTCAGCTGGGCTTATACAACTCTCCACCTAGCTGTATAAGTCAGCGTAAAGCCTGAATCTGGGCGAAATATATCTACCCCCCTGGATGCAACCAGGTGACTTTACCTTCCTGCTGTCACATACCCCCCCCTCTTGTTTTAACCTCGGGGTTGGAACACCAGCAATCAGGCATTCATGTACTCGAGACAAAGCATCCACATTCCCCATTTGAACGCCAGGGCGATGCTTTACTGTGAAGTTGAATTCCTGGAGGGCCAGGAACCACCTATTCACTCTTCTATTTGTTTCCTTGTTTTGAGCCATCCACTTTAATGGAGCGTGATCCGTAACCATGTCAAAGTGCCTACCTAGCAGGTAGTACCGAAGGGAATCTAGAGCCCACTTCACCGCTAAACACTCCTTTTCAACGGTGGCGTAATTTACCTCATGGGACTTCAACTTCCTGCTGAGGTAAATGACTGGGTGCTCTTCCCCGTTCCAGACCTGGGACAATACTGCTCCTAACCCCACATCTGACGCATCACTTTGTACGACAAAGTCTCTAGAGAAGTCGGGTGAGTACAACACTGGCTGGCTACATAAGGCTTGTTTCAAGAATTGGAATGCTGCCTCAGCCTCGGGGGTCCATTTAATCATGACCGACCCTTTCCCCTTCGTCAGGTTGGTTAGGGGCACAGCCTTAGAAGCAAAGTGGGGAATGAATCGCCGATAATACCCAGCGATTCCCAGAAAGGCTCGTACCTGCTTCTTGCTGTTGGGACGTGGCCAACTCTGGATGGCCTCGACTTTGTTGAGTTGGGGTTTTATTACTCCCCTCCCAATGGTGTACCCAAGATATTTGGCCTCCTCCTGCCCAATGGTACACTTCTTGGGGTTAGCCGTAAACCCTGCTTCCCGAACAGAGTCCAGGACTGCTTGCACTTTTGGCAGATGTGAGGCCCAATCTGTGCTATGGACAATTATGTCATCCAGGTAAGCCGCAGCATACTTCCGATGGGGCCTCAGCATCTGGTCCATTTTCCGCTGGAATGTGGCCGGCGCATTCTGTAACCCGAACGGCATTCTTTTATATTGGAACGCCCCGTCTGGGGTTACAAATGCGGTTTTCTCTTTGGCCGACTTGGCCAGGGGGATTTGCCAATACCCTTTTGTGAGGTCAAGAGTCGTCATGTATCGGGCTGTTCCCAGCCGGTCGATCAACTCATCTATACGTGGCATGGGGTAGGTGTCAAATTTTGTAACTTTGTTCAACTGACGAAAATCGTTACAAAATCGCCAGCTCCCATCCGGTTTAGGCACCAACACAATGGGACTAGACCAATCACTTTGGGACTCCTCTATCACCCCTAAGTTCAGCATTCTCTGTACTTCCTCCCGTATTGCCTCCCGTCGGGCCTCTGGGATCCGATAGGGTTTTAACTTCACCCTTTCACCGGGCGGGGTAATAATGTCATGCTCTACCCCAGATGTTTGTCCCGGCAGCTCAGAGAATACCTCCTTGTTGCGAAGTACAAACTCCTTAACCTCCTGTTGTTGGGGTTGTGACAAGGTGGCTGCGATTCCAACCTCAGGAATCACGCAACCAGTTTGAGCTGGTGACCAAGTGTCTGCGACTAGGGACTCTCTATCCCTCCAGGCTTTCAACAGATTAACGTGATAGATCTGTTCGGGCTTTCGCCTTCCTGGTTGTCTGACCTTGTAATTCACTTCGCTCACTTTTTCCATTATCTCGTAGGGGCCTTGCCATTTGGCAAGGAATTTACTTTCAACCGTAGGGACAAGTACCAATATCCTATCCCCCGGGGAAAAGGTACGGGTCTTGGCTCCACGGTTGTACACTCTCTGCTGTGCCAACTGCGCTTGGGCCAAATGTTCCTTCACGATGGGCATTACCTGTGCAATTCGATCTTGCATCAGGGCGACATGCTCAATCACACTCCTGTGGGGAGAACTCTCACTTTCCCAAGTTTCCTTGGCAATATCCAACAGCCCTCTTGGGTGTCTCCCATACAGTAACTCAAAGGGGGAGAATCCCGTAGAGGATTGGGGCACCTCCCTAATAGCAAACATCAAATAAGGAAGTAGACAGTCCCAATCCCTTCCATCTCTATCCACCACTTTCTTCAACATTTGTTTTAGGGTTTTGTTGAATCTTTCAACCAGCCCATCGGTTTGGGGGTGATACACAGATGTACGCAATTGCGTCACTTTGAACAATTTACACAGCTCTTTCATAACCCGGGACATAAAGGGTGTACCTTGGTCCGTAAGCAGTTCTTTACAAATACCCACCCGGCTAAAAACAAGAGATAGCTCTTTGGCTATGGTTTTGGCCGAGGTATTTCTGAGAGGGATCGCTTCTGGATAACGGGTGGCATAGTCCATTATAACCAATATGTACTGGTGCCCCCTAGCGGACTTGATTATAGGACCTACCAAATCCATTGCGATTCTCTCAAACGGGACCTCAATGATGGGTAGAGGGACCAGCGGGCTACGGAAATGTGGCATCGGGGCCGACCTCTGACACACAGGGCAGGAGGAACAATAATTTTCTATGTCCTTCATCACCCCAGGCCAATAGAATCTCTGTAATACCCTCTCTCGGGTTTTCTCTGTCCCCAGATGACCTCCAAGAATGTGCCCATGGGCCAACTCCAACACCAACTTCCTGTAAGGTTTGGGCACCACAAGCTGCTCAACGGTTTCTTCTGCCCTTTTTGCCACCCGATACAGTAGGTCCTTCTCTACGCTGAAGTATGGGTAAGTGCCAGTATTATCTGGGTTCACTAACTCGCCATCTATTTTCACTACGTTTTCCCGTGCCTTTATTAGGGCGGGGTCTTTCAACTGTTCTGTGGCAAAGTTTTCCCTGTGAACCTCAAGATCAGAAAACTCCACAGACGGTAGGTTTTCGTCTGAGGAGGTGGGCTCCTCTCCAGTTTCTTGAGTCTCCCCTGCCAATACTGACAAGGGAAATTCCGGAGAGTCCTCACCACTCTCAGGGGAGTTCTGGCTATCACATTCCTGGTACATAGGGGCACCAGTGGGGGGCTCAGGATCATCCCACAGTTCCCAGAACTTCGGAAAATCCCTTCCCACAATGGCGTCATGCGGTAACTGAGACACTAAGCCCACTGGATGAGAGAGGGTACCTTTGGGGGTCTCGAAACACACCGTAGTCACTGGATACTCTCGGGTGTCCCCATGCACACAAATAACGGCTACCTTGCTATTCCCAGAGACCTCTGTTTTAACTAACTCAGCCTTTATCAGGGTCACAAGGCTACCTGAATCCAGCAATACCACAACATTTCTACCATTAATACACATTTTGCATAAATGTTTCTCAGTTCCCCGAATGGCAGTGCATGCGACTGTCGCACACAGCGACTGACGTCTGCCCGTCAGAAAGTCACACTGCATGGGTTCCTCCACAACCGGGCAATTTGCTGCAATATGTCCCGCTTGCCGGCAGCGGTAGCAAACGATCCTTCTTGCGGCCTCTTGAGCCGCTGATTTCCCAGGCTGTTCTCGCCAAACTTGGGGTAGAGCTCCCACCCTCTCACTCTCTCCACCCTCACCCCTTGGAATCCTCTTATCCGCCCCTGGGGATGGTCTGGTCTTAGGGTGGAAAGTCCGAGTGTCTCTGGAAGAGGCCGTCAGGTTCTCTGTAGCCAAGTATTTCTCCACACGATCCACAAGACCATCGGCCGTCTCTGGGTCTCCATGGCTTACCCACTTTTGGATGGCAATAGGAAGAGCTCTCAAAAACCGATCCATTACAACACGTTCCACAATCTTTGGTGCGGACAAAGTCTCTGGCTGTAGCCACTTTCTGCTCAGGTGAATGAGATCATACATTTGAGACCTGGGGGGTTTTCCAAGCTGGAAAGTCCAGTTATGCACACGCTGAGCCCGGACAGCCAGGGTGACACCCAGCCTTGCCAATATTTCAGCTTTTAGCATCACATAGTCTTTTGCTTGGTTAGGCTCTAGGTCATAGTAAGCTTTCTGCGATTCACCAGTTAACAGAGGAGCCACTAGTCCAGCCCACTGCTCCTCAGGCCACTTTTCTCTTTCAGCGGTCCTTTCAAATGTGGTCAAAAATACCTCTGGATCATCCTCTCCAGTCATTTTTGTCAATAAACGACTCACCCCAAAGGACGCGGTATTAGTGGGACGGCTTTCCTCACTGGTCTGCGGACGTTGCTGCATTACTGCTTCCATCTGTTGTTGTAGTCTCTGCTCTTGCTTCTGCAACAGGTCTATGAAGCGGGCCTCAGATTGCTGTTGGGCTTGTTGCTGAGCCTCCAGACTCTGTTGTAAAGTTGCAAGGCTCTGTTGATGAGCTTGCTGCTGGGCTGCAAGGCTCCTTTGCAAACCTGCATTTGTCTGCTGTTGATTGGCATTTGCTAGAGCCAGCTGTTTCAGTATCTCCTCCATGCTGGCTTAAAAAAAAACTGCCACTGGTTCTCCACCAACTGTGAGGGGGCTAGCTCGGCAGCGGGTATGTGTGACCCCCGGGATGGGCTCCCCACCCAAAACAGGCCCAGCAGACGGAGGTTGTGGTTTTCAAAATCAAAAAGGTGCGGTTTATTTTCTATTTACAGTGACAAAACACAGCAAGGCAAAAAAAACATAAACAAAATAAATCCTGGTCAACTTGACCTCTGACTAAACTTACAGGTTTCCTAACTAACGACTGGGATCAGCCTAGTGCTGTCCTAGTCCCTGGTTTTAAATGTCCAAGCAAAATATAGCCACACAGGCTTTCTCTCACCGCACAGGGGTTCACTCTCCCTAGACAGTCCACACAGGTCTGCTTCCAGGCATGAGCTAACATCTAATGAATCTGGGAGTTTTTTATAGAGGCCTAAATGAGCTGACAAGCTTCAGCTGGCCTCATCAACTCCCTGTCTGCACGACGCCCAGCCCTCTCCCTAGAGGTATGAGTCATCAATGAGCCCACTAGTCTCAGCTGGGCTTATACAACTCTCCACCTAGCTGTATAAGTCAGCGTAAAGCCTGAATCTGGGCGAAATATATCTACCCCCCTGGATGCAACCAGGTGACTTTACCTTCCTGCTGTCACAATATATATATATATATATATTATACACACGCATGTGTGTTTGAGTTTTGGGGTGCACACCCTAATGCAATAGGCTGCGCATGCCTATGCCTGCTAGTCAGTAAGTCTTGGCATACTTTGTAGTACCTTTTACATCATTTGCAAATGGGAAGACAATACTACTGAGATGGTTAAATAGTTAAATGGCTTTTTGAAATGGTTACCTACCCATTTACATCCCTGTGTAGATAGTGGTTCAATCATGTAGGATACCAATATGCAAATATAGATTCACTTAATATTACTTACCAGTATGTATTTAAATGCTAGGACCTACATCCTAGTTTATGGCCATTATATATAGTTTCTTCCATTCGTTTGGGTGTTCACCCTCATGACAGCAAGTGTATGATTTTCTTACATTGGTGACCATACACCCATACACTTTGACGTACGTTTTTTTCTTGCATTTTTGCATTGTGGTTGCCATATTGACACTATTGACATGTGCGTCAACTAGATTCCAACTGTCTGTGTCTCTTGTGGTCATACAGTTGGAACTACAGTCTCATTGCAGCAGGTGGGGTGAGACTCTCCCTCTGTTATAGAGTCAACATAAAGGCAACTTGTTCCATAGCACGACAAACGGTGGAAGCTTTCCCATACCCCGTACCCTAAACAGTGCATTAGTGTAAATTTTGTGTTGGATAAAATAGAGCTTCTCCGTTTCCCGTTTTCCTGTGCGTTTTTTTGCTTCATTTAACATTGAGTGGGATCGATTCACGGGCCAATGAAATTAAGCAATGTAATGCTTTGCAGTAAGAAAAAAAACACTTTTTTAGAAGACTACTTTCTTTTCTATGGATAATGAAACAAGGCGTGTTTTAAGCCATAAAGATACCATCTAATACGTTAATTATGACCGCCATTTGTCCATTTAATTTCTGCATTCATATCACTATATAATCACACAACCATGACATTATTAGGTGCTTTTCTGGTTCGTTGAGACTTTACATCTTTTATGCATTTTTTCGTTTCGCTATCTGTATATTCCAGTAACTGGTTCATAGAAGCTGAACATACTTTTTCCATACTTTTCATATTGTTTCATGTTGTTCCTCTTTTTTCAATCCACACCTACGATATCTCTTTAAAAAAAATAGTTAGGGTCCTTTTTACCTTCACACAATAATATGCTTTCCCATCGAGTACCAGTTTTTCAGTTTTTAGCTTTTTTGTAAAGGTCATGCATGTACAATATGTGCATCCATGAGTTTATAAGTAAAATGCATGGACTCGATAGGATATGGCATTTTTGTCTGTGAACGTACCATTGGAATAAATACAACATTCCATAAGACATTTATTTTTTTGCTTGTCAAAAATATTTATTGATTACACAATAATAAGTACATACATTGGTTATTTATGCAAGGATACAGATAATGATGTTTACATAAAGGTTTTTTAAAAAGAAATAATGGATAACATAGAATATTTAAAGAGAATTAATTAGATCTTCACTAACTAGATAGCGAGTGAGTAGCATTGTATACATGACTACCGTGCCTTAAAGTATAATTAAACTACCATCATATTAACTACATGAGTTGTGACCTAATAACTTAAACTTATTGTAGTGAAGAACAATATATCTATAATAAATAGGGAGAGTAAAGAAAAGAAATGAGTAGTGAAAGATATAGAAAGTCCACAAGGGTGATCCAAGAACCAGTACAATGCGTAATGATTACCATTTCTTAGGTATATGGGGTTTGCATTGAAGCGATTAATCAGCTACCATGGCAGAAGGACCTCATCATTGAAATCCGGAGGTAAATAGTGTTTTATCCAAGGGAGACAAAGTTTTTTTAATTTTGGGATTTGGTCCCCGTCAGTGGCTATCATTTTGGCATGTGACATTGTGGTGTTCATTCTATGAATTGTTTCTGCCAACCCCAAAGTTGGGGATTTCCATGCTTTGGCTATCGTTTGTTTTGCTGCAGTTAGAAGTGGAATAAGAAGATTAAATTGAAAAAATGTTAAGCATTCCGGTTTTAGATTAAGTAGTGCCGTAAACGGGTCTAGTTGTATCTGTTGTCGGAACATTTTAGAGGCCATTGCAAAGATTTCTTTCCAGAAATATTGCACTATCGGACATGTCCACCATACATGCAAGTGAGTGCCCAAATCTGAACAGCCCCTAAAGCAAAGAGCTGAATGTGTTGGCACAAACTTGGCTACTCTAGCAGGTACAAGGTACCACCGCGTCAGGACCTTGTAATTTGTTTCCATCGCCGTGACATTGGGCGAGGATGATTTTATGGTTGACCAAATCTTAGTCCAATCAGCATTATCTAGGGTACCCCCCTAGGTCCTCCTCCCATTTACACACATAGGTTAGTTTGTCATTATTGGGGTCTATAAGAAGTTGGGTGTAGAGAGTTGATATCATTCCTCTGGCTAATGGATCTTTTTTACAAATTTTTTCAAAATTAGATAATTGGGTCAGTGGTGTTGCAACTGGTAAAAGTGGAGAAAATACATTTTTTATTTGGAGATATCTAAACTGTTCTGTTTCTGGTAAGTCATGTTTCTCTCTGAGTGTAGAAAAAGGTACAACGTTTTTTGAAGTGACCAAGTCTTGTAACGTCAGTATTCCTGTTTTTGTCCAAGCTTTAAAAGTGTTCGGGAAAATCCATGGCGGATAAAAAGCTGGATTTTTGAGGAAAGATAAGAGGGGATTGTGTTCCGATTGTAATTGGTGTTTATGTTTAAATTTATCCCAAAGGGATAAAAAGTGTTTTGTGATAGGGTTACTCAATTCACATCGATCTCTGGGCCGAAGCCATAGTATGTTGGAGATCAATAAAGGGTCACTTTCTGAGGCCTCTACCGATACCCATAAGGGAGATTCCTGTGTTGCGTGGTACTTTGGAAGACTAGCTAAGTGAGCAGCATTGTAATAGATTGCAAACTTGGGATAGCTTAGTCCACCTTGTGATTTAGGGAGATATAGTGTGCGAATTGGTATGCGTGGTTTGGAGGTACCCCATATAAAGGTAGATGTTTTTTTTTTGGATCAATCTTAAATAATATGAAGGGATTGGGATTGGCAGGACTCTAAACATATATAGTAGTTTGGGTAGGATAGTCATTTTAGAAGCATCGATCTTCCCTATCCAGGACAGCGGGAGATGGGACCATTGTTTTAGTAAATTTGTAATCTGTTTAATAGAGGAGGGTAATTAGCTGAAAATAAATCTGTTATGGCGGCTGTCAGGTTAACTCCTAAATATGGTAGTGATTTCTCTGCCCAAGAAAAGGGAAGTGCTATTTTTGTTGGGATTAATTCTGCTTCTGTAAGTGAAATATTAAGCACTACACATTTCTTGGGATTGATGACCAAGCCAGAGAAGGTCGTAAATTTATCTAGGATAGGTAAAAGGACCTGACACCTGTGGTGATGACATGAAGAGCAAAATATCATCCACATACATGCAGATTTTATGCGGATAACCTCCAATCTCAATGCCGGTAATTGTGGGAATGGTTCTAATATATTGGGCTAATGGTTCTAATACTAGGGAAAATAGGAGGGGAGATAATGGGCATCCCTGTCGTGTACCTCGCTTAATGTTGAAAGAATCTGATTTAAATCCAGCATATTTTATGTATGCTTTTGGATTGTTATAGAGTGCCTCAATCCATTTTACAAAATGAGGACCAAAACCCCTTTTTTGTAAAGAATAATACATATAAGGCCAGGATTAGGGATGAGCTTGGTGTTCGAGTCGAACGCATGTTCGACTCGAACATCGGCCGTTCGCCTGTTCGGCGAAACCAGACATGGGCCGTTCGCGCCAAATTCGTGTGACGCGAACAGCCCACAATGCACTGCGCCATCGCAGTGCATTGCCGGCGCTGTGATTGGCCAAGCATGCACTGTGACCCCGCATGCTTGGCCAATCACAGTGCCGGTAGCGAGGAGAGCCATAATTGGCCACAGGCAGGATGCCTGTGGCAAATTATAGCTCAGGGGGGTTTAGTACACGCCCCACCCTATATAAGCCCGCCAGCGCGGCGGCCTTGTGTAGTGTGTTGGCGTGCAGGGAGAGAGAAGGATAGGCAGGGACAGTGTCAGTGTTATTCTTTGCTGAACCTTGTGCATTTACAGTGTGTTGGCGTGCAGGGAGAGAGAAGGATAGGCAGGGACAGTGTCAGTGTTATTCTTTGCTAAACCTTGTGCAGTTACATTGTGTTGGCGTGCAGGGAGCTGAGCAGAATAGGCAGGGACAGTGTAAGTGTTATTCATTGCTAAACCTCCTGCACAGTATACACCTGAAGCTACCCCTTATTGCTTGTGGTGTTGTTCTGTTGTGTAACACAGACAGGCATCTGCAAGCAGTTACAGTGGGTGTAGGTGCCTTCTGCACAGTATACGCTACCCCTTATTGCTCGTGGTGTTGTTCTGTTGTGTTACACAGACAGGCATCTGCAAGAAGTTACAGTGGGTGTAGGTGCCTCCTGCACAGTATACGCTACCCCTTATTGCTCGTGGTGTTGTTCTGTTGTGTAACACAGACAGGCATCTGCAAGTAGTTACAGTGGGTGTAGGTGCCTCCTGCACAGTATACACCTGAAGCTACCCTTTATTGCTTGTGGTGTTGTTCTGTTGTGTAACACAGACAGGCATCTGCAAGCAGTTACAGTGGGTGTAGGTGCCTCCTGCACAGTATACGCTACCCCTTATTGCTCGTGGTGTTGTTCTGTTGTGTAACACAGACAGGCATCTGCAAGCAGTTACAGTGGGTGTAGTGTGCCTCCCGCACAGTATACACCTGAAGCTACCCCGTCTTGCTGTTTTTTTCTTTTGTGTAACACTAACAGGCATCTTCAAGCAGTTACAGTGGGTGTAGGTGCCTCCTGGACAGTATACGCTACCCCTTATTGCTCGTGGTGTTGTTCTGTTGTGTAACATAGACAGGCATCTGCAAGAAGTTACAGTGGGTGTAGGTGCCTCCTGCACAGTATACGCTACCTCTTATTGCTCGTGGTGTTGTTCTGTTGTGTAACACAGACAGGCATCTGCAAGCAGTTACAGTGGGTGTAGGTGCCTTCTGCACAGTATACGCTACCCCTTATTGCTCGTGGTGTTGTTCTGTTGTGTAACACAGACAGGCATCTGCAAGCAGTTACAGTGGGTGTAGGTGCCTCCTGCACAGTATACGCTACCCCTTATTGCTCGTGGTGTTGTTCTGTTGTGTAACACATACATGCATCTGCAAGCAGTTACAGTGGGTGTAGTGTGCCTCCTGCACAGTATACACCTGAAGCTACCCCTTATTGCTGGTTTTCCCATCTCCCTGCATGCCATTAGAATGTCTGGAAGGCCAACAAGGAGAGGCAGACAGTCACAAGCCAATAAAAGAGGGCAAGCAGGCTCTGTGTCTGGGGGCAACAGTGCTGGTCGTGGACATGGTGCATTGTCATCAGCACGTGGCCATGGGGCACGCTTGTCTTTATTTTCGGCAGCTGGACGCGTTGAGCCGCATAATGTCGAAGACTTGGTAGAGTGGATGACCAAGCCCTCCTCATCTTCTCTCACCCAGGCTCAGGCTACTGGCAAAGCAGCTGCCAATGCGTCCTCTTCCCTCGTATCAATGTCATCATCAGTCACTCCTTCCCTAGACACACCATGTCCTCCTGAGGAGTCTCCCGAACTGTTTGAGCACAGTGTTGGGTACATGCTCCAGGAGGATGCCCAGCGTTTTGAAAGGTCTGGTGATGATACCCCGCTAGAGGAAGGCAGTAGCGTGAGCGCAGAGAGAGGGGATGCTCAAGAAGGACAGCAATCTGGCAGTCATGTTCCACCAGCTGCAGCATACTGCCAGGTTTGCTCCAGTGATCAAGAGGGAGGGGATGATGAGGTCACTGACTCCACGTGGGTGCCTGATAGGATAGAGGAGGAGGAGGAGGATGAGGAGGAGGCACATCTCCAACGAGGCAGGATGCCCTCCGGGGGCCAGTGTAAGGGCAGTACACCGACTGAATCACACCGCAGAGCTCCGCCTGTGCAGGGCGCTGCCTCTGCGCGTTATTCCAAAAGTTCTTTGGTGTGGGCCTTTTTTGAGTCGAGTGCATCAGATCGCACCGCTGCTATTTGCAACATATGTCTCAAGCGTATATCGCGTGGCCAAAACATCAGCCGCTTGGGCACCACATGCTTGACCAGGCATATGTTGACCTGCCATGCAGCTCGTTGGCAAGCGTACCTTAAAGACCCACACCAAAGAACAAAGCGGACCTCTCCTTGCCCCTCATCAGCTGGGATCTCCAACCCCACTATACATTCAGTCCTCTCTGAAACCTGCACTGAGAGGAATGAAGGTGTAGAATTAGGTGTGTCACAGCCAAGTAGTTTCGGGCACTCTGCTAGCAGTACACCGACGTCCGATTGTAGCAGGCAAATTTCCCTGCCCCAGCTGCTGGACCGTCAAAAGAAGTTCACTCCCAGCCAGCCACATGCCCAGCGGTTGAATGCTAGCTTGGCTAAATTGCTAGCACTTCAACTGCTGCCTTTTCAGTTGGTAGACTCGGCCCCCTTCCGTGAGTTTGTGCAATGTGCGGTTCCTCAGTGGCAGGTTCCCAAACGCCACTTTTTTTCACGGGAGGCGATTCCGGCTCTCTACCGGCATGTGGAAGGTAATGTCCATGCTTCACTGGACAGGGCGGTCAGCGGTAAGGTGCATATTACCGCTGACTCATGGTCCAGCAGGCATGGACAGGGACGTTACCTATCTTTCACGGCCCATTGGGTCACTCTTTTGGCAGCTGGGAAGGATGCAGGACAAGGTGCAGTAGTGTTGGAGGTTGTTCCGCCACCACGCCTCCAAAATGCTACTACTGGTTGTGACACACCTCTCTCCTCCACCCCTCCTCTTCTTCTTCCTCCATGGCCTCTTCCTGTGCTTTTTCCTAGGAACCAGCGGTGCTCCGTAGGCGTTCAAGGGGCTACGCAAGTACGCAGGCAAAAAGATGCCATGCCGTGCTTGCGCTGGTGTGTTTGGGGGACAGGAGCCACACTGGGGCAGAGGTTCTGTCAGCTCTGCAGGGACAGGCCGAGAGGTGGTTGACACCACGCCAGCTTAAGCCAGGAACGGTGGTTTGCGACAATGGCACCAACCTCCTCTCCGCTCTCCGACAGGGACAACTGACCCATGTGCCCTGTGTGGCTCACGTCCTTAACCTGGTGGTGCAGCGGTTCTTGGGCAGGTACCCGGTCTTACAGGATGTCCTGAGGCAGGCCAGGAAAGTCTTGTGCATTTCCGCTGATCATATAATGCCCGTGCTTGGCTGGCTGAGCTGCAAAAGGAGTTGAACCTGCCCAAGAACTGCCTTATATGTGACATGCCCACCAGGTGGAACTCAACGTTGGCCATGCTGCAGCGGCTGCACACGCAGCAGAGGGCCATCAATGAGTACCTGTGCGACTACGGCACCAGGACAGGGTCAGGGGAGCTCGTTTTTTTTTTTCACCACGCCAGTGGGGCATGATTAGGGATGCATGCACTGTCCTGGCACCATTTGAGGAGGCCACGAGGATGGTGAGCAGTGACAGTGCATGCATCAGTGACACTGTACCTCTTGTCCACCTGTTGGAGCATACACTGCGTGGAATAATGGACAGGGCACTTGAGGCAGAACAGAGGCAGGAAGAGGAGGACTTCCTTGCCTCTCAAGGCCCCCTTTATCCAGACAGTGTTCCTTCTGTCCCACCCATCACACAGGAAGAGGAGGAGGATTGTGTCAGCATGGAGGTGGAGCCTGGCACTCAGCATCAGCAGTCTTTTAGGGATGATTTACAGTCCCAAAAAACCCGTGGACTTGTACGTGGCTGGGAGGAGGTGGCTGCGGATCATGTCGTCCTTAGTGACCCAGAGGACTCAGGACCGAATGCCTCAGCTAACCTACGCTGCATGGCCTCCCTGATCCTGCAAAGCCTGCAGAAGGATCCTCGTATTCTTCGGATCAAGGAGAGGAACCATTACCGGCTGGCCACTCTCCTTGATCCACGTTACAAGGGTAAGGTTGCGGACCTTATCTTGCTGTCGCAGAGGGAGCAGAGGATGTGACATCTCCGGGAGGCCTTGCATAAAGGTCTGTGCAACGCGTTCCCAGAGACTGGGAGGTTACAAACTCCTGGTCCTGGACAACGAGTTGCTGAGGCTTCGGTCAGTCAGAGAAGGAGCGGTCAAGAAGGTGGCCGTCTGACCGATGCGTTCAATCAATTTTTTAGTCCACAGCCCCAAGGTTGTCCACCGACTCGGTTGATCGACTGCCATTCATAAAGATTAATCAGTCTTGGATCACCACAAGCTACCAAGCACCTGAAGCTGATGTAACTGAATATTTTTTTTTAAATGTCACATCCCTTCAAGACTGCCTATGCTGATGCTGAATGACTGTCCTGTTATGTTTACTGACTATTCTCTTCCTCCTCAATGATCCTGCTGATAGCTTGGAAGAAAATTTTTGGTTCTGGGTGCCACCACCAGTGGCTAAGGCCCAATTTTTCAGCCCCTGTTTAAGAGGGGCATGTAATTACAATATTTGATGCAATGCTTTGCAGCAGGGCTCATTACTGCATTCCAACTAGAGTATCTGGGAGAGGTTGCAGTGTCGTGGCACCAGCACCAGTGCCTAAGGCCCAATTTTTAATCCCCTGTTTAACAGGGGCGTGTATTTACAATTTTTTATGCAATGCTTTGCAGCAGGGCTGATTGCTGCGCTCCAAGTAAAGTATCTGTGAGGGGTTGCAGTGTTTTGGCACCAGTGCCTAAGGCCCAATTTATCTGCCCCTGTTTAACAGGGGCATGTAATTACAATTATTGGTCTAATACTTTGCAACAGGGCTCATTGCTGTGCTCTATGTACAGTATCTGTGAGGGGTTGCAGTGTTGTGGCACCAGCACCAGTGCCTAATGCCCAATTTTTCTGCCCCTGTTCAACAGGGGCATGTAATAACAATTCTTGCTCTAATATTTCACAGCTGGGCCTATTCCTGCGCCCACTAAGAGTAACTGTGAGGACTTACAGTCTTGTGGCACCACCGCCACCACCAAAGGCCCAATTTTTCAGCCCCTGTTCAACAGGGGCATGCAATTACAATTCTTGATCTAACAATTCACAGCAGGGCCAATTCATGCGCCCACCAAGAGTAACTGTGAGGGCTTACAGTGTTGTGGCACCAGCACCACCACCAAAGGCCCAATTTTTCCTACCACTGTTCAACAATGGCATGTAATTACAACTCCTGATATAATAGTTGACAGCAGGGCGTTCCAGCGCCCACCAAGAGTAACTGTGAGGGCTTACAGTCTTGTGGCAAAACCAACACCTAAGGGGCAAATTTCTGCAGAGTATCTACGGCAGGCCTCTACTTTCAAACATCCAACTTACAAATGACTCCTACTTGCAAACGGAAGGAGACAACAGGAAGTGAGAGGAAATCTACCCCTAGGAAGAAAAATTCTCTCCTGTAAGAGTTAATATGGGAAAAAGGTGTCTCCTCTCTACTGATGCTTTATCACCAATCCTTGTTTCAATAAAAACCCCAAACTTTCCAAAAACATTTGTCATTGGGACGGAAAGTGAGGTGAAATGTTCTGAACAGGTGCACAGACAGCAAAACAAATGTTACAGGGGTGTTAACCCTTCCCTATGTACTCCAAAAAGCTTAAAAATAGATTTTTTGGCTAGAGCTACACTTAAAAAATTTACATGTTCCAAATTAAATACAGATTCTACTTAAGAACAAACCTACAGTCCGTGTCTTGTTTGCACCGCCTGTATACTGCTGTTCAGAGTATATAGGGCCTTTTTATTATTTTGGGTGCGAGGTTCCCCTTAATATCCATACAAGACCCAAAGGGGCTGGTAATGGGCTGGGGTAGGGTGGGGTAGCCATGCCATTTTTCTCAATGATTTTCATCCATATTGCCGGGACCAGACATTACATTAAAGCCGCAAGCAGTTTTAAATGACTTTTTTTCCTTTAGAAATGTCATTTTGTGCAGGGACAGTTCTAAACACGGGAAACACGTGCCACTTCACAGGCATATTTTAGACACCCCCCAGGTACGATATTTAAAGGAATATTTCACTTTTTTTTCACTTTATGCATTATTAAAATCACTGCTCCCAAAAAAACGACTGTTTTTAAAACGTCTTTTTGCATTGATACATGTCCCCTGGGGCAGGACCCGGGTCCCCAAACCCTTTTTAGGACAATAACATGCATATTAGCCGTTATAATTAGCACTTTACATTTCGAACAATCGCATCTATTGTATTTAATAGGGTTCTAAAGTTTCGGTCCGTTCGCAGGTTCTGGTGCGAACCGAACCGGGGGGGTGTTCGGCTCATCCCTAGCCAGGATATCGTGTCAAAAGCTCTCTTTATATCGATGGATAAAAAGCATGAGGGAATACGTTGCTTCCTGGCAATATGCGCAAGAAGCATTGCTCTGCGGACATTGTCACCCGCTTGCCTGTTTGGCATAAAGCCTACCTGGTCTCTATGTATAAGTTTATTTATGATACCATTAAGGCGTTTAGCCATAATTTTGGCCAACAGCTTGATATCCAGATTCAAGAGAGAGATGGGACGGTAGTTTGTACATGAGGTGTCATCGGTGTGTGGTTTTGGAATCATGCAGACAATTGCCAATAATGATTTTTGTGTAAAGGAGTGTCCATTTAATAATGTATTGAATGCCCTAGCTAACATGGAGGAAAGGGTTTCTGTAAATGTTCTGTAATATAATGCGGAATATCCATCTGGGCCTGGTCGCTTCTTTATTTTTAAATCTTTGATGGAAAAAGCTACTTCTTCAGTCGTTATAGGTTTCTCCATCAGATTTCTTTGGGTTTGCGATAATTCTGGTAAGGTGATATGAGAAAAGAAAGATTCCGCTTCTGAGAGGTTGAATTCATTGGTTGATTCATATAAAGAAGCAAGGTGTGAGTGGAATTTGCAAACTATTTTGGTGGGGTTGCTAGTATATATATCTTTTGCTAATTTTAAACGGATTGGCTAGAACTTTTTGTTTAATGAGTTTAGAGCCCGTGCCATGTATGTACCTGGTTTGTTGCTTTTGTTACTTCCCAGAGTGTTAAAGGGGATATGTCGGCGGTTCTATTGTGAAGCAAATATTCCTTTAATGTTTGTTCAATTTTTGAGCGATGGGTTTGGTGTTTAAGCAATGTGTCAGGGAAATACCAGGTTGGATCATGCGCTTTTGGTATGGTAGATGCAATAGTTGTGTATACTGCATTATGATCAGACCATGGTATGGGAATTATATCAGGATTTCTGGAATCATTCCAATGGTTAAAAAGATATGGTCGATATGGGTGAATGATTAGTGTGGGTGTGAGAAATAGGTGAATCTTTTTTTTGTTGGGTTGCTTTCTCTCCATGTATCTACCATATTATATTTCGAAAGGAGTTGTGAGAAAGATAATTTGTTTGAGTTTACAGGTGGGACATAAGGTGATTTGTCAAGGAACGGGAGGAGGACCTGGTTCGAATCCCCGCACATAATTATTGTTCCGAATTTGTGGTCATTGATCACAGGTTAGGTGGGAAAAAAAGGAGTTGGGTTGCTTATTGGGGGCATAATACGAGATTATCGTGACAGGAGTATCCATTATATGACCCATCAGTAATATGTATCTACCTTCTAGATCTGTAATGCCTTTTGCAAGAGTGAATGGCGTAGATCTATGGAACTCTATTAGAGTTCCCCTTTGTTTAGTGTTGGCAGAAGCAGGGAAAAATTGTGGGTATGTGTCATGTACCTGGGTGTATTTGAACCGGGATCTTCCTGGTCCCAAAGCTGCAGCCTTACCTGTTGCGCTGCTGAGCAGATCTAGACTTTTGGAAATGTCCTCTCAGTATTAAACATTACCTTGGACTCACTAGCCCCACCTACTGCCAGCTGTGGACAATTTTCAATCAAAGCAGCCCTTAAAAAGGAAGTGATGCTATCTCTCAGCGCCCGTTTGTGTGGAATAGCTCCCTGGGTGTTGTGACTGCTTTTTGATCCTGATTTTCGTGTTGAACTTCTGCCTGAATTCCTGACTACTCTCCAGCCTGCTGATTTTGTACTTCACTGCCAGCTCGTGTATGACCTTTGCCTGCCTGACCACTCTCTGGATTTCGATCGTGTACCATTTTGCCTGATCTGTTGCCAACCTAATCTGCCTGACTACGTTTTCGCCTGAATCCTCAGCACACAAGTTCCACTTCGGACACTACCTATCACAGGTACCTTACATTACAAACGGGCCACAATGACAGTGGACCCTGCTGAGATTGTTAAGGCGATTTCACATCAGGGACAATTGATTGGAGCTCATGAACAGCATCTTTCTTCCCTGGACGCCAAGTTAGATGAACTTTGTACTATGCTTAAATCTTGTTTGCCTGCTTCCTCTGCAACGGTCCAGACTCTGGATCCTACTCCTGCTACGATCCAACCCACCTCTTCTGTACCACCCAAACTTCCTATGCCTGACAAATTTGGTGGTGATACTGAGGACTGCAGAGGCTTTTTAAATGTTTGCCGTTTGCATTTCCGCAACAACCCTGGGACCTTTAGCACTTCTTCTGCCAAAGTGACTTTTGTAATTTCCTTGTTAAAGGGGAAGGCCCTGGCCTGGGTCTCTCCTTATCTGGAACGCAATGATCCTGTGTTGCAAGACGCTGACAAATTTCTGGCTTCTCTCCAGACTGTATTTGACAAGCCAGATAGAGCTTCTGCAGCTGAGTACTCACTCTTGGACATGCAACAAGGCACCAGGTCTGTGGCACAATATGCTATTGAGTTTCGTACCCTTGCTGCTGAGACTACTTGGGACTCAAGGGCATTACGTGCAGCCTTCCGAAAAGGTCTTGCAGATCGCATCAAAGACGAATTAGTCTATAAGGATTCCCCAGAAGACCTAGAGAAATTCATAGAGCTCTGTGTTCGTCTGGATGTCCGGTATCATAAAAGGTGCCAAGAGAGACTTAGAACTCGCAAGTTTCCTCGGCCAGTTTGGCCCCTAACTTCCAAGCACCACCTCAGCCAGAACCTGAAATCTCAGTTGAACCCCAGACACCTGTGGAACCCATGGATGTAAGCCGTCTCCACCTAACTGAGTCTGAGAAACAAAGGAGGCGTGCATTGGGCCTATGCCTATACTGTGGACTTAAAGGACATTTATTATCTGTCTGCCCTTCCCATCCAGTAAAAGGCAGGGTCTAACCAGTGTTGGAGGAGCTGGCTTAGACCTTACAGGTATATCCTCCAAGACCAAGATTACCATTCCTGCAATTATCCATTTACCCTCTAAACTTGTCTCCTGTGAGGCTTTTGTGGATTCTGGAGCTGCTGGCATATTCTTGGACTACACTTTTGCAAAAAAAAATAATATCCCATTTGTTCCAAAATCTAGACCCCTGAACATTACCACCGTGAATGGACAACCCTTGGGAGATGGCATTGTAAAATTTGAGACTATGACAATCACCCTTCAGGTAGGCGTACTCCACAAAGAGGAAGTTGCCTTGTCTCTTATTGATTCTCCACTTCTGCCTGTTATCCTTGGTTACCCATGGTTACAACAACATAACCCTTCTTTTGATTGGGAAAATGGAGAACTAACCTCTTGGGGGTCGTTCTGTCATTCAAACTGTTTGTCTCAACCCAAAAGTCTTCCTGCTTGTGTGTTGGCTTCCGTGGCCGTCCCACCTACCTTACCTCATGAATACCATGCGTTTGCAGACGTATTTTGCAAGCAAAAGGCAGAGGTTTTACCTCCACATCGTTCTTTTGACTGTGCAATTAAATTGATTCCTGGAGCACCTCTTCCCAAAGGAAGGACCTATCCCCTGTCTTTGCCTGAACAAAAATCCATGGAGGAATACGTAAAAGACAACTTGGAAAGAGGTTTTATCCGACCCTCTTCTTCTCCAGTAGGGGCAGGTTTTTTCTTTGTTGAAAAAAAAGATGGGGGTCTTCGACCATGCATAGACTATCGAGGGTTAAATCAAATCACTGTAAAAGACTCCTACCCATTGCCTCTCATTCTTGAACTGTTTGATGTACTTAAAGGGGCTGTTATCTTCTCCAAGCTAGACCTACGAGGGGCTTATAATCTAATTCGAATTAAAGACGGGGACGAGTGGAAGACAGCATTCAACACTCGTAATGGACATTTTGAATATCTGGTTATGCCATTTGGCTTGTGTAACGCCCCTGCTGTCTTCCAACGTTTCATGAATGAAATTTTTCATGATTTCAGCAACAGTTTTGTGATCATCTACTTGGACGACATTTTAATCTTTTCCAAGACTCATCTAGAGCACATCTCGCATGTAAAGCAGGTATTGCAACGACTGAGAGAAAACCATCTTTACGCGAAGATTGAGAATTGCAGTTTCCATCAAAGCCGTATTCCTTTCCTTGGATACATTATAAGTGCTGCCGGTTTCCAAATGGACCCTCAAAAACTTTCCGCTGTCTTGCAATGGCCCCAACCGACCACTTTAAGAGGGCTCCAAAGCTTTCTAGGGTTCGCAAATTACTACAGACGCTTCATCAAAGGTTTTGCCTCCATTGCGGCCCCCCTTACTGCTATGACTAAGAAAGGTACAAATTGCAAGGTATGGTCCTCAGAAGCAGAATCGGCTTTCCAGCAATTAAAAGACATGTTCAGCAAAGCTCCAATTCTTCAGCATCCAAATCCCGATCTCCAGTACATATATGAGGTTGATGCCTCTGAGGTAGGAGCAGGTGCCGTGCTCTCCCAGAGACAGCCTAAGTCTGGTAGAATCCATCCAGTAGCATTTTTTTCTAGAAAGTTTTCTCCAGCGGAGATGAATTACGATGTTGGGAATCGAGAACTACTGGCCATCAAATTGGCATTGTCTAAATGGCGACATCTTCTGGAAGGGGCTCCCAAACCTTTTTCTATCCTCACTGACCATAAAAACCTACTGTACCTTCAGACTGCAAGACGTTTGAACTCACGTCAGGCTCGATGGGCTCTGTTTTTCTCCCGTTTTAATTTTGTTCTTTCTTATGTTCCTGGGCATAAAAACAAGAAAGCCGATGCTCTTTCCAGACAGTTTGCTACCTCTGAAGAAGACCAACCTACCGAGCAGTATATAATCCCACCTCACAAAATTGTCGCACAGATCTCTACGGCTCTTTCCCAACAGTTACAAGAAACCCAGAATTGTGTTCCCCACGGCTTGAAGATACCACCAGGTCGCCTGTTCGTAGCCCCTAGCCTCAGAAAACCTGTACTCCTCTGGGCACATGATGGTGTTTTATCTGGTCATCCTGGTGTCACCATCACTCTTAAGACCTTGCAGCGTCATGTCTGGTGGCCTCATATGAAAAGGGATGTTACTGACTATGTGGCTGCCTGTCCAACTTGTGCTGCTAATAAAGTACCCCGTACATTGCCTACTGGACTGTTACAACCACTTTCAGCACCTCGTCAGCCTTGGACCCATTTGACTATGGACTTCATTACAGACTTACCCAAGTCCGAGGTCATGACTGCTATATGGGTCATAGTGGATCGCTTTTCAAAAATGTCTCATTTTGTGCCGCTCCCGGGATTACCTACAGCGGAAGCACTGTCTACTCTCTTCCTTTCCCATATTGTGAGATATCATGGCATACCTACCAATGTCGTCCCAGACCGCGGATCCCAGTTTGTTTCCCGATTCTGGAGAGCGTTCTGCAAGAAACTGGGAGTAACGCTTTCACGCTCTACCTCACATCACCCTCAAACAGATGGTCAAACCGAACGCATGAACCAGACCCTAGAAACCTATCTTCGACATTATGTCAATGCCTTACACTCCAACTGGTCTGAGTATTTGCCTTTAGCTGAGTTCGCCATTAATTCCCGTTGGCACAGTGCTCTTCATACCACACCATTCTACGCAGCCCTAGGCTATCACCCTCAGACTTTTCCCCTACTTCAGCCTTCTTCTGGTGTACCAGCAGCAGATCAGCGGGTTAAAAATATTCTGCTACATTGGAAAAAGATTTGCTTATTACTACGGAAGTCAGCAGGCAAGTATGCACTTTTTTCCAACAAACGAAGACGCCATATACCTCCATATGTGGTGGGGGACAGAGTTTGGCTATCAACCAAATATGTGAGACTGAAACAACCTTCTACCAAATTGGGCCCTCGATTCATTGGTCCTTACAGAATTATTGCTCGAGTCGGGCCAGTCTCCTATCGGTTGAAATTACCCTCCTCTCTCCGGATTCATCCTGTGTTCCACGTTTCCCTCCTCAAAAAAGCAATTTTCAATCGCTACTCCAGAACGCAACAGCTACCTCCTCCTGTTCTTGTTGATGGACAAAATGAGTTTGAAGTCTCCAAGATTCTTGATTCTAGAAGACAGGGTCGTGGCCTTCGGTATCTGGTTCATTGGAAGGGATATCCTGTCACAGACCGTTCCTGGGTTCCAGCCAAAGATCTGCATGCCCCTTCTCTTATTCGAGACTTCCATGCCTCCTTTCCCACTAAGCCCCGCTAGGCCCCCGGAGGGGTCCACTGGGGAGGGGGCCCTGTCATGTACCTGGGTGTATTTGAACCGGGATCTTCCTGGTCCCAAAGCTGCAGCCTTACCTGTTGCGCTACTGAGCAGATCTAGACTTTTGGAAATGTCCTCTCAGTATTAAACATTACCTTGGACTCACTAGCCCCACCTACTGCCAGCTGTGGACAATTTTCAATCAAAGCAGCCCTTAAAAAGGGAGTGATGCTATCTCTCAGCGCCCGTTTGTGTGGAATAGCTCCCTGGGTGTTGTGACTGCTTTTTGATCCTGATTTTCGTGTTGAACTTCTGCCTGAATTCCTGACTACTCTCCAGCCTGCTGATTTTGTACTTCACTGCCAGCTCGTGTATGACCTTTGCCTGCCTGACCACTCTCTGGATTTCGATCGTGTACCATTTTGCCTGATCTGTTGCCAACCTAATCTGCCTGACTACGTTTTTGCCTGAATCCTCAGCACACAAGTTCCACTTCGGACACTACCTATCACAGGTACCTTACAGTATGAGGGAGACATGAATTTGGGTGTGGATTCTTTTGTGAAATGTGTTTCTTGCAAGCACACTATGTGTGCCTTTCGTGATTGGAACATGCGAAATGCCTAATGCCGTGTACACATGAACGATTTTCTCGACGGTGAATACACTGCCGAGAAATTCGACATGAAAAACGAGGACCGGCTTGGTCCCCCACACACGGTCAGTTTTCATGACATTTTTTCTCTTGGTCAAGAAAACCGACCGTGTGTAGGCTCCCTAGCAGTGTTTCCCTATAGGAAAATTGCCGCGGAAAAAAATGCCGTGAATCACGATGAGAAAAATATGTTCTAATTTTTCTTGTCGTGATTCTTGCCGTTTTTCTCGTCGGGAAAAATGCTGGAAAGCCCACACACGGGTGTTTTTCTCGTCAAAGAGAAAAAATGAAATTTTTCCCGACGAGAAAAATGGTTGTGTGTACACGGCATTAGTCCTTTTCTGTGGAACATTTATGCTCTGAACATTCAGGGACAGGATGTTCAGTGGTGCCATGGCAACTGATCAAACAGAAGATACAACTTACCAAATACCTTGCATTTCTGACTGGGTGGATCGACCTGTGTGGACTTGAAAGGTTTGAAAGTAGAGAAGAATCCAGTGAAGCCTGGAATAAAGAAAAAATTTATAACAAAGAAATTGAATAAATAAATTTCTTGAAAAAATATAAATAAAGTTACAAAAATAGCCCGTGACAGTGGGTACAAATCTCTATCAGGGGAAAAAATGCCCACGTCGGACACCCACATATTATGGGTGGGTTTGCGGGGGAGGCTAAAGAAGGCACACGGATCTTCCGCGTACATGAGAAAAGCTCCATAAGGAAAGCATCTAAATGATGCCTGCATAAATTTATCATACTGTAGCCAATGGACATTATGTTAGTTGTTTCAGTTAGGTATGAGGGCTAAACCCATACTGCGTCAATCGGCATAATGTTTGGTACCATTGAAATCATGGTAGGAAAGGGGATTTTAACTATTGTTTTAACATTAAAATAACTAACTTCTAGACTAAAGTGAACCTCTAGATAATCCAGTGACAGGATTTAAATAATTTGTTTGCTAACACAATATATTTACTTATTTCACAGGTGTATTGTATGGTCTTTATTTTATTTATTTTATTTTATTTAGTCACTTAGGCAGGCTGGTGCTAATTGTAATTTTACTGTTCTATTAATATATTACTGTATTTATAGGTACACCATTGCTACTATATTTTCACTAGCGCCCCCTTACACCTATACTTCACAATATACTTACTACCTGTTTTAATTTATTTAGGATAACCATTAAGTTATCAATACTTATGACAACCTTTCCTTATAAAGTAACCCTAATTTTCCAGGGAATATGGGGAAAAAATACAAGTTAATTGGGATAATAGTGAGTTGAGGGATGCAAGTAGGGGGTAGTTGCATGTGCCTCAAACTTCTGTTCTACAACCCTACAGTAAATATATCACTGATTATTGTTGTGAGTATATAGATTCATGGGAAGGAGATACCTCCAGGGACATTAGGGGACTTAAAGGAGGTTAACTAAATTAAGACATTGCGTTTGTAGTGAGCATAACCTTGTTTAGGCTATGAGAATATGAAAATGGCCTAATATTGTCATTCGACCAGACTATTGAAGAACCACTTGTGTGGCAGTCCAATGATAGGAGAATAGAACTGGTGCAGATCTTCAATCCATGGAGTCTTCTGGCTCTACTGGGGGAGAGGCATAGCAGCTCCTCTTGTGTGAATGGTGAGCTCCTTTTTTCTCCCGTGTTTGTGAAGCCTTGATTGGAGGTGAGGATGAGGCTGCTCTTCTTCTTGCTGAAGAGGTATGTGTTGAAGCTTCTGTCAGATGTAGTTCTAACAAGGTCTGTTGTAGCTCCTCAGCAGATCTACATATTTATCTGGTACCTTGGTAGGTAAATCGAATTGAAAAGGGGAAGCCCCATTGGTAGGTTATATTGTGGCGTTGCAGCTCCATGAGCTGAGGTTTCATAGATCTTCACGGTGCACTCTATCTAGATCCAAATGTTCAATGGGGATTGCTGACTGTAGCTCTTGAAAAAGGGCTGCGACTGTAGATTGCAGGTCTAATATTGTTTCAAGAATTCCTCTTATGTGGAGGTTGGAACGTCTGTCCCAGTTCTCTTGGTCTTCCAATCTAGAGTGAAGTTATGGGTTCTCTTCTTTTAGGTTTTCCAGTTCTGCCATACAGTCCTGTGAATTAATTTCAATTTCTTCCACTTTGAGTTCCAACGCAGCTGTGCGGTTTCCCAGCTCTCTAATCTCTTTTGTAAGGCTTTTAGTTATTTGCTCTGAGGTCTGTTTCAATGCTTTATAGAGCATATGTTCAAATTGCTGTAGTATAGCAGGAGGTACTGAGGAGACTTGTGAGGAGTTTTGTGAGGGAATTTGTTCAGTTTCTGACTCACCTGGGGAGTCTGGTTGAAGTAGCTTCTGTCTGTGTAAGCGCACTGAGGCAGTGTGTGAGGAGATGACAGGTGCCATTTTAGCTGCAGTGCGTGCCTGAGTGTCCCTTCTGAGGGGATTCTTTGTTTTGCCACGGCCGCCTCCCAGAACCATTATTCTGGTCCAAATTGTGCCAGCTAGTTCCCGGGTACTTAGTCTTCCCATCTGGTACCTTTCTGTAGCTTTGTCACCGTTAGAATTGCGGCTTTTCTCCTCAGCGGAGAAGAGCTCTAGCTATGCATGTCTGCTCTGCTAGACTCTGCCCAGTGCCCTCAGACATTTATTTTTTTAACTATAGTTAACATGTTTATGGTTTCTATTTGTATTAAATGATGTTTTATACATTAACTGTTTTTAGAACATGTGCAGTGATCAGCGATTATTTGTGTATCATCTAAAATTATGCTGTGTTATTGTAAACTCACCCACACACCTGTTCTATAACAATTCATTATTACATCATTATGGACACACCTTGAAGGAGAGATTGCTTGAGATAGCAATGAGAAACCACTATATATATATATATATATATATATATATATATATATATATATATATATATATATATATATGTAGCGGGGTCTCTAAATTCAGGTGGGATACACCTGGGTGGTAAAGTATGGGAGTAATGGACCATTTGTATTCGTGGAGGATTGGGCGGTGTAATAATCCCCTTGGCCAGTGGGTGGTGGGTGCCCGCAGGCTCAAGGTAGATTTGCCACCACAGTGCTGTACTTTTTGTCCCTTCTCGGAGATGGTACGGCGAGAACCTGCCGTGTCGTCATTGGAGGGGATAAAAGGGGGAGACGCCCTGGTCACGAGGTCTTGCTCTTCTGGAGGTCGATCATCACACGCCCAGGCACCTTAGGCCTGGGTGCGGGCGGTTCTAAATTCCGGCTCAGGTGCCCTAGGCCTGACCGGAATGGAGTTGGAGTCCATCCCAGGCACCTTCAGCCTGGGGTGAGGTACTAAACCAGGAGGCCTGGGGCCCAGTGACTTCGACTGGGTCCCGCGAGGGTGGAGAAGTCCGAGGGTCCCTGAAGTGGATGGGGCCCATGTCTGAGGTAAGGAGGCCGGGGAGGTTACCCATTCGGAGAGTCTGGAGCAGCATCAACCCAGTGACGGATGGGCCTCTGGTAACTCTCTTGGAGGGACATCTTCCCCTGACAGGGGCCACAACGCAGCGAATGTACTCCTATCTACGTTCTCTTGAGTCGCTGGTAGAGTCTCTCAAGCTCTAAGTTCTTCCTAGCCAATGCTATAGTAACCGCTGGCGAGACCGCAGTGGTTTAGCTGAAAATCAGGACAGTGCCTCGACCTGCTCATCCCCCTGTATCAAACTGTTATCAAGTCGCAACCAGTTGGCTACTGAAGCACTGTTTATTGTGAGTTATGCAATAAAACAAGAGTTGGACTGTGATCGGTGTGTGGAACTCTGGTTAATGGGAGCAAAGGGAAGTGTTGGCACAGCAGGACTTGAGTCTAGATAGAAGCACACAGGCCCGAGGAAATATCTGGTACTGGCCTTCACCTCACCCACAGCTATGGGGAGGACATGGGCCGTAGCGTATCTCACTCTGTCGTGTGTGATACCCCTAGATAAAAGAGATGGGGTGAGGTCGCTACATATATATACCGTATACATACATACATACATACACACACACACACATATACGTGACAGATGGTTCTATATTTATTCATATACATTTATATGTCTCATTGCCTCCTTCCTTCAGGTGTCTTCCATTTTCCATTTTCAAGGTCTGATCATGTAGGGTGCGTCTTTTCAATACATCTTTGTATGGATTGGTTGTCCATTTAATTTCCCCCTACATATATACACAGTCAGACCTTGATATTTTAGCTATGACTAAGCACCAACATATGGTGTGAAATGTGTCAGCTGTTTTTCCCTGCCTTTGCCGAAACATGAAGTGACTGTATTGGATTTTATTTGCCATTCAAGATACTAATAAAGATGCCTTCAACAGTGTGTGGCCGCCCAGGACTTTTATTTTTTCTCTCCTAATTTGTTGCAGAGCCTGCAAGTTTTCAATAGGGCATGTGCCTCAGAGGTCCTGGAGCGGCAATTCTTTTCTAACCAAATGATCAGACTCAGGAGGTTCCTGGAGGTGTGGTTGAGAAGCCATCGGGCACCTGACAGGTGCTCAGAGGGCCGTCACCTTTGACCCTGTTAGGTGTTTGGTGGCTTCCCAGCAATGGCAAGGGAAATCTCTGTGAGCCTAAGCTGCAGAAAGGATTGGGTATTGGCCCATTCCTGAACATCAGGGCCCAACAGCTTCCACAATTTGCTGATGGGCCCTTCTGTGCAGCTGAGATGCAATATGTGGAGCATGGCTACCACAAATGCATGTAATGTAGGCAGTATAATATGTAGGTATAGCCAAGTGTGGCTTGCGTGTGGGCAGGGGCACAGGGGGCCCCATGATCTCACATTTCCTGGGGGCCCCATGAATTGTCAGTCCACCCCTGGGTGGGATTGGCTTATAGACAAACAGACTGTTTTACCAGATTCACTAAGCATTGAGAAAAATTCTCTTACTACCTTAAGTGCCTCTGTAAAAAAATGCTGTTCACTTTGCAAGGAAATATTACAAAGCGCTTTGTGAATGTGATACAGCTCTGTGACTTCCATCAGCCAAATCATGTTTTTTTCTTTTCAAATTTCCTTGTACATGATTGAGGATTCTTTGCAAAGTGAAATTTCTGCACGTTTACTAGTAAATCAACCTCAGTGCTTTTGTTACAGGCAGTGCCTCTTGCCCATGTGTTGCAGACAGTATCTCTTTCCTCTCAAAAACATTCAGGGCCTCATAACTTTCTCCTTCATACTGTACACCGTTTTAATTAAGAGTAAAGAAAAGATTGTAGGTGTCATCTTCTAACAAATTTCAGTCTCATTACTGTATATAAACTCTGTGCAAGCTACTCCCATTATTACCCTAAGCATTCCACATCATGCAAGATTATCTTTCCAGCATATAATGGGTTAAATGCTATAACACTATACTTATACAAATATAACCAGTAAGTATCACAGCTTAAATCATTGCTTATGTCTTATTCCTCCTGTCTTTTTATAATTTGAGATATAGTACACCACACTAAAAACCACCATAAATTGAACCAACTTATTTTATTGATATACACTCACCTTTTTATACATTGAGGCTTCGGCATAATCCCCTACTACATAGTGAATTAAATGTACTCCTCAAACTTTTGAATAATTATTAAATTAGAAGAGAAGATTTTACTTAATCCCCCTCCCCCTTTTCCGTTCCTACTCGCAACACATGTATGTCCCGTTGGGATCACACCATGTACATACAGACATTACCAGTAATAGTACCATAAAAACCACAATAAAATGAAAATTAGAAGAAACATATGTAGATTACTGAAACACCCAATATACATACCTTGCATATGCAATTAGCGGACCTCCAGCTGTTGCAAAACTACAAGTCCCATCATGCCTCTGCCTCTGGGTGTCATGCTTGTCGCTGTCAGACTCTTGCTATGCCTAATGGGACTTGTAGTTCTGCAACAGCTGGAGGTCCGCTAATTGCATATCTCTGCATTATACCCATAATCACAATAACTAAAATTCCTTCTTACCACTTTTTAATTAGTATTTTTTTATATACACATTTCGCCCTTTGGATTCACTCTGAAAAAATTGCTTTATTTATAATTTTAAGGATTTCTTCCAGTATACTGGACACCTTTTCCTGATGAAGTCGCAATTAAAAGAGACACAAAATGCACTGATTGTATGCTTTAATGTGTTCTTGTGAAAAAATAAATAAATATCCACCTTCCTAAATAATCTATTTGGAAGCATTTATTTATTTAATGGGCACCTTTGCTGACCACATATTGGTTCCACTTTGGGGCCTTATCCCTTCCAACATTGTTCACTGGAACCTGATCACAGCCTTGCACAATGGAAGACCCTGATTATTATTAGGTGTGACCACCCACATTCTACATGGAGAGACATTCTCCAAATTTGCTAAATTCGTTTTCTTGACTCCAAGACTGGTATCCAGCATCCTTATAATTGTGGGTATATGCTTACCACACTTTTTGCTATACCTTCTGTACACGCAATACTGAACACTATCCCTTGAAGCATCTCTCTTATGGCTTTTCTTGACTCTGCTCACCTGGGGCACCACTGACTCAACTAAACTGTAAAGTCTCCAGTCTCCTTCTCTTTCTTTTTGCTGTAAGCACCATATGTTTAGCGGTGTGGATTTATTTCCCCCAGAACATCTACTACAGTCTATTCTTCACATTGAAATTAACCCTGTATGCCTAAAAACAGTATTCTCCAAGCTTTCAAAAAAATCCCAACGTGCTTTCTCACGAATAGCCTGATAAACCTGATCAGAGAGCTAGGGTGTGTAGTTCTGCAAAAAAAGCCAATGATTAAAGAAGTTTTGAAAAATAGGAAATAGGAATATTTGTGCTTATTCCTTTCCCTGTAGCCAAACTTGTATTTAACCCTTGCAGTGTAGGGGAGGGTTGAACTGTATGGGTAAATCTAAAAGCAGCCTGGCATTAGAGGACAACAACAGAGTCTGGTGGGGTTGGGAGATGGGATAGATTAATTTAAGGGATTTTATTTGCAGTCTGGTCTTGTTTTTATTTTTTTACATGGTTTCAGATTTAATTTAAGTCAAATGCGCACTGTGCGGTAAACCACAGTAATTGTTTTACTGTAGCCATGTAAAGTGATGTAAGCCTCAGTTTCCTTTAGCCAACTTGTATACAGGCAATGCATTCTGCACAGTTTAATTAAAATAAGCCTGGAAGTGCTTTAATAGTTTTTAGCTTTTCTTTTTGTTTTGCTTTTGTTAATATCTATCTCTTTCTAACAGTCTGGCTAGTACCATTACATTGTGGAGCGTGCTAATAGTAATATCAATAATGCTAAAAGCATGATCCATACCTTCCTATGTTCTAACACTACAGTGTCTCCAGCTCTCCAGTAATTTGTTTACTTCTTTAGTATTTGAATAAAGCTGTCACCACAAAGCTCTCTTTTCTTTAATCTCCAACATGGATTAATGAATTCCGCTCGGTTTTAATCTGCTCATTAAAAAGCATGCAAATTCTGACTTACCCAGCCATTACAATGAAGAAATCCAATCTGTTCCATGTATCTCCAAGGTAGCATTTCTTCCCAAAAATCCCCAAGGCCACCATCTTCACCACCATCTCCATTGCAAAGAAAATAAATATGAAGTCATCAAATACCTAATATCATTGACAAGACGAAAAAAAAATAATAGGTTAGGAATATAGCAAGAACTTGCCAAAATGACTTTGCACTTTTCAAATAACTCTTACTTCGAATGTATCCAAATCCAAAAATCTAATATAATAAAAAAGAATATAGTGCAGCTTACCGCTCCTTAGATGTAGTAGCTGCTTTTTCCATGTTTCTCCTTTAGGCTCTATTCACACTAAGGCGTTTTTTGGTGCATTTTGCAGAAATGCAAGGAAATTTTTTAACATGGGCTCCTATGGAACATGTTCACATCAATGCATTTTTGTGCCTCTGCGTTTTTGGAAAGGGTCAGGGACTTTTTTCCCCGCAAAATTCAGCGTTTTACATGTAATAGACTTCAATGGACCCGCATTCAAAACGCAAGTTTACACTGTATATAGCTGGTTGCTAAGGAGGGGGCCGGGAAGCCGGCCGCCGTGTCCTTAACAACCAATGAGTCATAAGCCGTCAGCGGGCTTCCCGCTGAATGTAAAAAAAAAAGAAAAAAGAATTGCCGGTTAAAAAAAACAGCATGGGGTCCCCCCCAGGTCCATACCAGGCCCTTGGGTCTAGTATGGATTCGGAGGGGACCCCCATGCCAAAATGTTTAAAAAAGATGGCGTGGGGGTCCCCCAAAAAATTACCAGTTACACTTACCGGTAACGGGTTTTCTAGGAAATCTTCCAGGATGGCAGGCCTGAGATGACGGGTCCCACCTGTCATGTACCTGGGTGTGTTTGAACCGGGATCTTCCTGGTCCCACAGCTGCAGCCTTTCCTGTTGTGCTACAGAGGAGATCTGAACTTTTGGAAATGTCCTTGCAGTATTAAGCCTTACCTTGGACTCACTAGCCCCACCTGCTGCCAGCTGTGGACAATTTTCAATCAATGCAGCCCATAAATAGGAAGTGATGCAATCTCTCAGCACCCGTTTGTTTGGATTAGCTCCCTGGGTGTTATGCCTGCTTGTGATCTTGATTATCGTGTTGAACTTCTGCCTGAATCCCTGACTACTCTCTAGCCTGCTGGTCTAGTACTTCACCGCTAGCTCGTGTATGACCTTTGCCTGCCTGACCACTCTCTGGATTTCGATCATGTACCATTTTGCCTGACCTGTTGCCAACCTAATCTGCCTGACTACGTTTTCGCCTGAATCCTCAGCACACAAGTTCCACTTCGGACACTACCTATCACAGGTATCTTACATTACAAACGGGCCACAATGGCAGTGGACCCTGCTGAGATTGTTAAGGCGATTTCACATCAGGGACCATTGATTGGAGCTCATGAACAGCATCTTTCTTCCCTGGACGTCAAGTTAGGTGAACTTTGTACTATGCTTAAATCTCGAGTGACTTTTGTAATTTCCTTGTTAAAGGGGAAGGCCCTGGCCTGGGTCTCTCCTTATCTGGAACGCAATGATCCTGTGCTGCAAGACGCTGACAAATTTCTGGCTTCTCTCCAGACTGTATTTGACAAGCCAGATAGAGCTTCTGCAGATAAGTACTCACTCTTGGACATGCAACAAGACACCAGGTCTGTGGCACAATATGCTATCGAGTTCCGTACCCTTGCTGCGGAGACTAATTGGGACTCAAGGGCATTACGTGCAGCCTTCCGAAAAGGTCTTGCAGATCACATCAAAGACAAATTAGTCTATAAGGATTCCCCAGAAAACCTTGAGAAATTCATAGAGCTGTGTGTTCGTCTGGATGTCCGGTACCATGAAAGGTGCCAAGAGAGACTTAGAACTCGCAAGTTTCCTAGGCCAGTTTACCGTTTGGCCCCTAACTTCCAAGCACCACCTCGGCCAGAACCGGAAATCTCAGTTGAACACCAGGCACCTGTGGAATCCATGGATGTAAGCCGTCTCTACCTAACTGAGTCTGAGAAACAAAGGAGGTGTGCATTGGGCCTATGCCTGTACTGTGGACTTAAAGGACATTTATTATCTGTCTGCCCTTCCCATCTAGTAAAAGGCAAGGGTCTAACCAGTGGTGGAGGAGCTGGCTTAGACCTTACAGGTGTATCCTCCAAGACCAAGATTACCGTTCCTGCAATTATCCATTTACCCTCTAAACTTGTCTCCTGTGAGGCTTTTGTGGATTCTGGAGCTGCTGGCATATTCTTGGACTACACTTTTGCTAAAGAAAATAACATCCGATTTGTTCCAAAGTCTAGACCCCTGAACATTACCACCCTGAATGGACAACCCTTCGGAGATGGCATTGTAAAATTTGAGACTACGACAATCACCCTTCAGGTAGGCGTACTCCACAAAGAGGAAGTTGTCTTGTCTCTTATTGATTCTCCACTTCTGCCCGTTATCCTTGGTTACCCATGGTTACAACAACATAACCCTTCTTTTGATTAGGAAAATGGAGAACTAGTCTCTTGGGGGTCGTTCTGTCATCCAAACTGTTTGTCTCAAACCAAAAGACTTTCTGCTTGTATGTTGGCTCCTGTGACCGTCCCACCTACCTTGCCTCGTGAATACCATGAATTTGCAGACGTATTTTGCAAGCGAAAGGCAGAGGTTTTACCTCCACATCGTTCTTTTGACTGTGCAATTAAATTGATTCCTGGAGCACCTCTTCCCAAAGGAAGGACCTATCCCCTGTCTTTGCCTGAAGAAAAATCCATGGAGGAATACGTAAAAGACAACTTGGAAAGAGGTTTTATCCGACCCTCTTCTTCTCCAGTAGGGGCAGGTTTTTTCTTTGTTGAAAAAAAAGATGGGGGCCTTCGACCATGCATAGACTATCGAGGGTTAAATCAAATCACCGTAAAAGACTCCTACCCTTTGCCTCTCATTCTTGAACTGTTTGATGTACTTAAAAAGGCTGTTATCTTCTCCAAGCTAGACCTATGAGGGGCTTATAATCTAATTAGAATTAAAGATGGAGACGAGTGGAAGACAGCATTCAACACTCGTAATAGACATTTCGAATATCTGGTTATGCCATTTGGGTTGTGTAACGCCCCTGCTGTCTTCCAACATTTCATGAATGAAATTTTTCATGATTTCAGCAACAGTTTTGTGATCATATACTTGGACGACATTTTAATCTTTTCCTAGACTCATCTAGAGCACATCTTGCATGTAAAGCAGGTATTACAACGACTGAGAGAATACCATCTTTACGCGAAGATTGAGAAATGCAGTTTCCATCAAAGCCGTATTCCTTTCCTTGGATACATTATAAGTGCTGTCGGTTTCCAAATGGACCCTCAAAAACTTTCCGCTGTCTTGCAATGGCCCCAACCGACCACTTTAAGAGGGCTCCAAAGCTTTCTAGGGTTCGCAAATTACTACAGATGCTTCATCAAAGGTTTTGCCTCCATTGCGGCCCCCCTTACTGCTATGACTAAGAAAGGTACAAATTGCAAGGTGTGCTCCTCAGAAGCAGAATCAGCTTTCCAGCAATTGAAAGACATGTTCCGCAAAGCTCCAATTCTTCAGCATCCAAATCCCGATCTCCAGTACATAGTTGAGGTTGATGCCTCTGAGGTAGGAGCAGGTGCCGTGCTCTCCCAGAGACAGCCTAAGTCCGGTAGAATCCATCCAGTAGCATTTTTTTCTAGAAAGTTTTCCCCAGCGGAGATGAATTATGATGTTGGGAATCGAGAACTACTGGCCATCAAACTGGCATTTTCTGAATGGCGACATCTTCTGGAAGGGGCTCTCAAGCCTTTTTCTATCCTCACTGACCATAAAAACCTACTGTATCTTTAAACTGCAAGACGTCTGAACTCACGTCAGGCTCGATGGGCTCTGTTTTTCTCCCGTTTTTAATTTTGTTCTTTCTTATGTTCCTGGGCATAGAAACAAGAAAGCCGATGCTCTTACCAGACAGTTCGCTACCTCTGAAGAAGATCAACTTACCGAGCAGTATATAATCCCACCTCACAAAATTGTCGCACAGATCTCTACGGCTCTTTCCCAACAGTTACAAGAAACCCAGAATCGTGTTCCCCAAGGCTTGAAGATACCACCAGGTCGCCTGTTCGTAGCCCCAAGCCTCAGAAAACCTGTACTCTTCTGGGCACATGATGTTGTGTTACCCGGTCATCCTGGTGTCACCATCACTCATAAGACCTTGCAGCGTCATGTCTGGTGGCCTCATATGAAAATACTGATTATGTGGCTGCCTGTCCAACTTGTGCTGCTAATAAAGTACCCCGCACATTGCCTACTGGACTGTTACAACCACTTCCGGCACCTCGTCAGCCTTGGACCCATTTTACTATGGACTTCATTACAGACTTACCCAAGTCCGAGGGCATGACTGCTATATGGGTCATAGTGGGTCGCTTTTCCAAAATGACTCATTTTGTGCCGCTCCCGGGATTACCTACAGCGGAAGCACTGTCTACTCTCTTCCTGTCCCATATTGTGAGATATCAAGGCACCCCAGATGATGCCTTATTAGGTCGAAACGCGTCCGGAAGGGCTCTGCTGATGCAACTGCGTCATTTTTGATACTAACGCTTTTGCTTTTTCTTCTCAAATGTAAGTGACCATTTTATTATTTTACCAATAAATGTTCCTATTTTAAACGGAATTACACTATGTGGCTCCATTTCTCTCCTTTTACTATATAAACACATTTGGAGGAGTTTACATGAAGTACCGTTGCCTAACCTCTGGTGGATACTCATTGTTGTCATTGCTGTGATACATCCTTGTCTGGTCCAATTGGAAGCTGTGCTTGCTGTACCTCTCCTTGGTGTGTTACACCGCTAAGCTCGTTTGACTCATCAGGCGTAAGCCTCGCTGAGTCCACCCTGTCTGGTAAGCCTCAGATCTTCATGGTGGTAGATTACCTGCAGACAACTTATTATACAGTCACCTTTTTCACTTTTGGAATATTTGGACTTTATATCCACTCACTATTCACTATCACACTTGGTTCATCACTCTGATGACGTTGATTCTGTTGATTGGTTTATATTGCAATTTTTTTGCTATTTATGCATTTCATTAACTATTTTGATTGCCATTTGTACACTTGCAAATTAGATACTTTGGTTAACAGTTATTGATGGTGTTTATTTACTGTATTTTCCGGCGTATAAGACAACCTTTTACACCTTAATTACACTGCTAAAGAGCGGGGGTCGTCTTATACGCCAGGTGAAGAGGTTGCCAGATGGATGTGAAGCCTGCCGGGGGCTCGGTATACTGTTAAATACAGTATGCGCCGCTCAGCCAATCCCGGCGGGCGATGCACTCTGTTGCTGAATACAGAGCTTGTTAATCTAGAAGTAGGTCAAAAAAATCACGCGCACCCTGATTAATCAAACCACCACTGCGCACATGAAAAGGTGAAATGAATGAAGCTAACAGCTGCCAACTTAAACAAAGTAATATTGTGAACCGTATTTTAAGTAAAAAATAGTGGCGCTAAACCATATACGATGAGTATATAACTAAACAAATGTATATATCTCAAACCCACACCACGTGATAGTGTGCAAAAATAATATACATAAATATCATACATAAGTGATATATTAAACATATAACATCCTTTAGTGAGTTCCAAAGTAAAATGTGAGCTAAACTTTGACAAAAGAATATAAGAAAAAAAGGGGGGTAAAAATAAGTCCAAAAGCAAAAAGATATTTTCTTATATGTGCATCCAAGTGTTTCAACTTAAATCAGCAATCAAAGTCCATAAATCTTGAACAGAAAAATCCTTCCACCAACACCGCTGTGACTGTGATTCCTCTCCCAAAGGTATTGCACTCACCAGAAAAAATGACCTAGCACTCTCATGCATAGGCAATCAAGCTTAAACACACACAGTGATTGCAGCTCTTCCGACGGTGTCCACTCAATACTCGATGTGAATATGTAAAAGAATAAATAGTGCTTCCAATAGTGAAATACTGTTAAAAAACACTTTATTAAAAAGCACTCGTAATCTTCAAACATTACACTCACATCACTTCAAAGAATAAAAAATACTCCTCAACATAGAAGATATATCACAGCAAAACTTCAAGTAGAATCTTCAACAGGAGGGTTGTTGCAGTGTACTGTATTGTATCACGGCCACGGCGGACCCAGAGCAAAAACCAGCACTCTCACCCTTCGCACGTCCGCCTCCTCTCCTGGATCTGTAGCTACCTCAACAGCCGGTGCTTGCAAATGTTATTCCTCACTTCACGCTAACCGCATAAGCCACGCCCAGACATGTTTCGTCATCCAGACTTAATCATTGGGATTGGCTAAGCGGCAAAAACACCTCCCCTTTATACTTCTCACTAAATACATACGTCACTGACTTGATTAGGTATCCAGAGCGCTTGCGTTATGCCTGTGTCCCCGTGACCACAATACCTCAGCAGCAACACCATCCCATTTGATCATACAGGGCATAAGTGTATTATTTCAACATCAATACAATCCACATATAATGATTATAGTGTGCTACATCCTAATACTAAAATAAAACCTTTGGGCAGATCCTATATGCATGGATAGCAACCTCCAATACAGACAGGGCAGAAAACACACCATTCCACATACATTACCTCATACTTGAGACACTTATGAGGTAGAAGTATTGCAGACATATTATCAATAGAGTTGAGTGGACACCTGGATGTTCGGGTTCGACGGGTTCGGCCGAACTTCGGAAAAAAGTTCGGGTTCGGGACCAAACTTTAACCCGAACCCCATTGAAGTCAATGGGGACCCGGACTTCTAAGGCCTCGTACACACGACCGATTTTCTCGGCAAGAACCAGCAAGAAACTTGCTGGCAGAGAGGTCTTGCCGAGTAAATCGGTCGTGTGTACGCTGCTATCGGGTTTCTCGTCGAGAAAAACGACAAGAAACCTCGACGAGAAAATAGAGAACCTGCTCTCTATTTTCTCGTCGAGATTCTCCTCGGCATGTTTCTCGACGAGAAAAGTGAGTGTGTGTACACTTACCTGTCCACCGGGAAGCCCGCGCATGTTCGAAATGAACTCGACGCATGCGCGGTAGCTTCCTAGGCATACGTAGGGTATACCAAGATGGCGGCGACGGATCGAATGTGACGAGCGCATGCTCGACGTAGTCGATGACGTCACCGCGTACACTCCTTTCAAAGAACCGCGGGTTCTTTGAAACGAGCGTGTATACACTCGGCCGGGACAATTTTCTTGTCCAAGAATCTCGTCGAAAAAAACGACATGTTTTTTTCAACGAGAATCTCGGCCGTGTGTACGAGGCCTCAGGACTAAAAAGGCTCTAAAAAAGTAATGGAAAGGGCTAGAGGGCTGCAAATGGCAGCAAAATGTTGTTAAGAGCATGGCAAGTGTTCTGCAAACAAATGTGGATAGGGAAATAACTTAAAATAACATAAAAAAAATTAAAAAATATGCTGGAGGCCCCCTTTTCAGCAGAAGAGTTACGGGAAGTCATTAAGAACCTCAGAAACTCAACGGCACGATGCCACACATATGGTGGGAATGCCCCAGAATACGCCCTTTCTGGAATAAATTATTCAATTTAATGGATAAGCTAGTGGGAAAATAAAATACTTTGAAATAAAAATGTAGCGGGGTGCTAAATTTAAGGGAAGTGTTTGAGTGGTAAATAGGCTCAAACACCCTAATTCTGTAGGATTCATGGACCATTTTGTCCTCGGGGGACAGTATTGGTGTGCAGTTCCCTGCAGCCTACAGGTGGCGCTGCCATGGTAGGCTAGGGTTGAACCGCCGATACAGTGCTGTGCCTTTTGTGTCCCCTCTTGGCAGTAGTACAGCGGGGCGGGGAACCTGCTGTGCATGCCGGGAGAGCATATAAAAGGGGCAGACCTTTGGCCTGGGGGCTGATGTCCAGTGGGGTCCACGCCCAGGTGCCTTCGGCCTGGGTGCATGTGTTCCTGTTCCATCTCTGGTACCTTTAGCCCGGGGTGAGGTACTATCCTGGAGTTCCTGCTGCCCTGTGTATGGAGGTCTAGGTGCGGGAGTAAAGCCTGGAGTCCAGAGCCTTCGTCTGGAGTCCGCTAAGGGTCGAGGAGTCTTAGGGTGCCGCCTCGTGTAGGGGACCATGTTCCAGGGAAGGGAGGATCATTCTGATGGACCGATGCGGGAGTCACGGTGAAGGAAGGGTCTGTTGACTCCCTGGAGAGATGTCTTCCCCTTGATATGGGCTAGGTTCGTAGAAGGAGAAGCTCAAGGTCATCTTGACTGTATCAGAGGCCTTATTCACCCGGCCCGTGGCAGGGGCCTTATACACCCTGGTCTGTGGCAGAGACCAACCTCAAGGTCTGTGGCAGAGACCGTGCACCTAAAACTGTTTGAGAAACCTAAGCAGTGAAGTGAATGTGCTACGTTTGTGCCTGGACCTCCTCCACACCTTAAGCTGTCCTGTTTCTTTGCTCTAACCTTTTCTATCCGAGTAGAGTTTATTTTGCCATGAGAGAATAAGAGTTGTAATTTCAGCTGGTGTGGACATTGACTTTACTGGGAATTAAAGGACTTGCCTCTACCTACAGTAGAGGTGAGAATCATCCTCTGGAGGAGTTTTGACTCCGGCTGTGGACACGGCCCGTCAAGTACACCGCTCAACATCTTTATATAGGAGGGTACGGGCTGGTAGTGCGGTGTGCCTTTCTCCCTCCTGCGAGGAGCCAACAACATAAAGGCAGGTAAGGGGGAAAGGATCTGTGCGCTACAAAAAAATAAAATAAAAATTATAATCTTGACTTAGGAGGACGAGGTCCATATGGAGTAGGAGGTTGAGGTGGCGGTGGCGGTGGATGTGGCTGTGTAGGTGGAAGCGGCGGTGGAGGAGGACGAAGTAGCCAACACTGGTTCAAAAATACAACAATGGCTGGGTAAGGCCAGTGATGTGTCGAATTATGTCCCCCGTCGAATAGTGTCCACCCTGTACTGCGCTTGCTCAGTATGTAGGACAAGAGGATTTAGAAAATCTCCCAAGATGAACGGTGCCTGCGTGGTGAGTTCAGGTGAAGGCCACACCATCCGTGGTTCAAGCCGAGCCAAGTGAGGCCGTGCCCGAAGCGTGGCGATCGAAGCGAGCCCGTGAGGGGCCCTGTTACTATGTGCTACCGTATGTCCACTTGGATGTTGGGGCTTGAACCTGCACTCACGGCGCAGGCGCCGTTCATCTTCGGAGATTTTGTGAATCTCCTTGTCCTCTGTACTGCGCAAGCGCTGCGCCTTCGCAGTACTGGCCGGACACCATCCGATGGCCGGACAGTTTTTGTCACAACACCGGTATACATGTCTATTCTGCAGAAGTCCTGTGGGATCCATGCCTGGTTCATTTTAATGAACGTGAGCTTGTCCACATTGGCTCTGGACAGGCGGCTGCGCTTGTCTGTGATAACGCCCCCTGCCGTGTTAAATACACGTTCAGATAATACACTGGCTGCAGGGCAGGCCAGCACGTCCAAGGCATAAAGGGCAAGCTCAGGCCATGTGCCCAATTTGGAGACCCAGAAGTTAAAGGGGGCAGACCCATCATCCAGTACGTGTAGGCCTGTGGACACATACTGCTCAACCATGTTGGTGAAATGCTGCCTCCTGCTAAGACGTTCCATCTCAGCTGGTGGTGCTGGTTGTTGTGGCGTGCTGACAAACTTTTCCACATTTCAGCCATGCTAACCCTGCCTTCTGAGGTTCTGCCGGTGCCCCGGCTGCGTTGGCGACCTCTTCCTCCTCCTCTGCCTTTGCCTTGTGCTTCCACCGTACGCCCGCTGTCAGGTGGGAATGCCACCAGCAGCGCGTCTACCAGCGTGCGCTTGTACTCGCGCATCTTACGATCCCGCTCCAGTGAGGGAATTAAGGACGGTACGTTGTCCTTGTAACGGGGATCCAGCAGGGTGGCCACCCAGTAATCAGCACCAGTTAAAATGTGGGCAACTCGGCGGTCATTGCGGAAACACTGCAGCATGTAATCGCTCATGTGTGCCAGGCTGCCCAGAGGCAAAGAAAAGCTGTCCTCTGTGGGATGTGTATCGTCTGTGTCCTCTGTATCCCCCCAGCCACGCACCAGTGATGGCCACGAGCTGGTCTGGGTGCCACCCTGCTGTGAAAATGGCTCCTCCTCCTCCTCCTCCATCTCCTCCTCCACCTCGTCATCAACCAGAACTGTGCCATTTCTGCCGGACAATTGTGTACGTGGTGTTTGTTGGTGCAGGAACCCACCCTCGTAGCCACTTGTAAAAGACTGCCCTGAAAGCCTTTGAAATGATCCCGCTTCCTCCTCCTCCTCATCCTCCTGTGCCACATCCTCTTCCATCATCGCCCGAAGCGTTTTTTCAAGGAGGCATAGAACTGGGATAGTAACGCTGAGAACGGCGTCATTGGCACTGGACATGTTGGTGGAGTACTCGAAACAGCGCAACAAGGCACACAGGTCTCGCATAGAGGCCCAGTTATTGGTGGTGAAGTGGTGCTGTTCCGCAGAGCGACTCACGCGTGATTGCTGCAGCTGAAACTCCACTATCGCCTGCTGCTGCTCGCACAGTCTGGCCAGCATGTGCAAGGTGGAGTTCCACCTTGTGGGCACGTCACATATGAGGCGGTGAGCGGGAAGGCCGAAGTTACGCTGCAGCACTGACAGGCGAGCAGCAGCAGGGTGAGAACGCCGAAAGTGCGCACACACAGCCCGCACTTTCTGCAGCAGCTCTGGCATATTGGGGTAATTTTTAAGGAACCTCTGGACCACCAAGTTCAGCACATGCGCCAGGCAAGGGATGTGCGTCAAACCGGCTAGGCCCAGAGCTGCTACGAGATTTCGCCCATTATCGCACACCACCAGGCTGGGCTTGAGGCTCACTGACAGCAACCACTCATTGGTCTGTTGTTCCATGTCCCTCCACAACTCCTGCGCGGTGTGGGGTTTTTCCCCCAAACAGGAAAGTTTTAAAACTGCCTGCTGTCGTTTACCCCTGGCTGTGCTGAAGTTGGTGGTGAAGGTGTTACGCTGACCGGATGAGGAGGCGGTAGAGGATGAGGAAGCGGAGTAGGAGGAGTTAGCAACAGGAGGCAAACTGAAGCGCTTTGCAATCCTTGGTGGTGGAAGGACATGCGCCAAACTGCTATCTGCCTCAGGCCCAGCCGCCACTGCATTTACCCAGTGTGCTGTTAGGGAGATATAACGTCCCTGACCGTGCTTACTGGTCCACGCATCCGTAGTTAGGTGGACCTTGCCACAGATGGCGTTGCGCAGTGCACACCTGATTTTGTCCCCCACTTGGTAGTGCAGGGAAGGGATGGCTCGCCTGGAAAAGTAGTGGCGGCTGGGCACGACGTACTGTGGGACAGCCAATGCCATCAGGCTTTTAAAACTCTGCGTCTCCACCAGACGGAATGACAGCATTTCAAAGACTAGGAGATTTGAAATGCTGGCATTCAGGGCCAGGGATCGCGGGTGGCTAGGGGGTACTTCCTCTTCCACTCCAATGTTTGGGAGATAGAGAGCTGAACGCTTCCATGGGACATTGTGGAGATGGTTGGTGACCCAGGTGGTAGTGTTGCTGGCAGATCCTCTGTTTGCGGGGTGGCAGGTGCCACTGTCACTACAGAGGTGGATGAAGAGGCCGAGACTGCAGCAGAAGAGGAAGCAGGAGGAGCCAGAGACCTTTCTTGGTTTTTGAGGTGTCTACTCCACTGCAGCTCGTGCTTTGCACTTAGATGCCTGGTCATGCAGGTTGTGCTCAGGTTGAGAACGTTTATGCCTCGCTTCAGGCTCTGATTGCACAGCGTGCAAACCACTCGTGTCTTGTGATCAGCACATTGTGTGAAGAACTGCCACGCTAGGGAACTCCTTGGACCTGGCTTTGGTGTGCTCGGTCCCTTGCTGCGTTGGGCAGTAGCAGACATACTGTCTAGGGGACTGACGCTCCGCTTTCGCACCCTGCTTCCTCTTCTGCTGTGCTGGTGGCTCTGTGCGACCACCGCCTCTTCCTCCAAACTACACTGGTCACCTGCATAACGTTGATTCCATGTGGGGTCGAGGACCTCATCGTCCTCCACATCATCTTCCACCCAGTCTTCACCCCTGCCCTCCTTGTCTGTCTGCACAATTGCGAAAGCAACAGCAGTTGGCACCTGTGTTTCGTCATCATCCGAGACGTGCTGTGATGGTCCTCCCATGTACTCATCATGAAACATAAGTGGTTGGGCATCGGTGCACTCAATCTCTTCCACTTCTGGGGCAGGGCTAGGTGGATGGCCCTGGGAAACCCTGCTAACAGAGTCATCGAAATGCAGAAGAGACTGCTGCATGATTTGGGGCTCAGACTGCTTGGCTGATTTGCAAGGGGGTGAGGTGAAAGACTGATGGACATGGGTTTCAGGTGCCAACTCTGATCTTTCATCAGACGAGTGGGTGGGAGGCAATGTGAAGGAACCCGAGGCACTGTCAGCAACCCAATCTACTATCGCCTGTACTTGTCCTGGCCTAAACATTCGTATAGCCTCATTAGGCGCGACAAAATACCGCCGCAGGCTCGGTCGCCTACTCGCACCTGAGGAAGGTGTTTCACTTGGGCGTGTATCTGGCACAGATCCACCACGTCCTCTCCCTGCAACAGGAGCTCCACCAGCAGCACCACGATCGGGGCCACCACGTCCCTTTAACCTTCTCCTCATATTTTCCAAATTTAGGATGTTGCCCTAAATGGGTGTTTTTGGAAGAGCAGAACACACCCACAGTACGTAACCGCTGAATCGCACAGCTACAGAACTGCAGAAAATGCTATTAAAAAAAATGTTTTTTTTTTAGTATAGCACAGTAGAAGAAAACTATATAGAAATTGTTTATTTCACACACCTCCACATATGTATAACACACTGCAAAATATTTTTTGTAGCCCTAAATGGCGTTTTTTGGAAGACCACAACACACCCACAGTACGTAACCGCTGACTCGCACAGCTACAGAACTGCAGAAAATGCTATTCAAAAAAAATTTAGTTTTTTTAGTATAGCACAGTAGAAGAAAACTATATAGAAATGGTTTATTTCACACGCCTCCACATATGTATAACACACTGCAAAATATTTTTTGTGGCCCTAAATGGGTCTTTTTGCAAGCGTACATTAAAGTGCAATTTTTTTTTATTTCTTTTTTTGCCCTAAACGGGTCTTTTTTTGCACGAGCAAAATAAAATGCAATTTTTTTTTTTTTTGCCCTTAATGGGTCTTTTGGAAAAGAGCACAATAAAGTGCCTTTTTTTTTTGTTGTTGCCCTAAATGGATCTTTTTCCAAGAGCAGAATACACCCACAGTATGGAAACGGTGTATCTCTCAACGTAATATATGCAGTGCTGGTGCACTGAGCTTGCAGATAAAAGGTAGATTTTCTCTGACACTGGGCTCATGGCAGTGTAAAAAGACTGCACTGCAACACAAACAGGTAAACCTATGCAGATCGCTGAGTTATAACTCTGAATCTGGACTCCTATTCCTATATAATATATCTCTCTCCCTAAAAGCAAAAAACAGGAACCTGGCCCTACACTACACTGTCTCTCTATCTTTTCCCTCAGATTCCAGAATCAGGACTAACTCATGTATTTTTCAATCTCTCCCTAAAAGCAGCAGCAGCAGACAAGATCCTCTCCCTATCTATTCTGAAGCAGAGTGACATGTGTGCTGTGTGCCTCTAGCTTATATAGAAGCTGGGTCACATGTTGCACTGACCAATCACAGCCATGCCATTAGTAGGCATGGCTATGATGGCTTCTAAGGGCACACCAGCTAATCAAAAGGTGATTGGCTGGCCCCTGAAGCATTTCTAACTGCGTAATTAGATTGCCGAACCCGAACCCGGACTTTTGCGCAAAGTCCGGGTTCGGGTTCGGGAAAAAGCTAAAGTTCGGTACAGACCCAAACTTTACAGTTCGGGTTCGCTCAACCCTAATTATCAATACATAAAACTATTATTTTTTATACTCCAACGTGATATTAAATTTAAAATAATATAATAATATATATAAAAATCTTTTTAAATTTTATAAGATCTAATTATTTCAGAGTATATCTCTATAAAAGAGATCTAAAATCTGCTTAAAAACAAAAAAAATAAAATTGTTAATAAAACAATTTAAATCGAATTCAATGTTCAACCCTCTTGGGTGGAGACTCTTCAAAAGGAAAATCCATTTGGTTTCCCTCCTCGATAAATCCCTCACCTGATTGGAGCCCCTCCAAGAGGGTTGCATAATGTCAATACCACAAAATTGCAGAACTGTGGGGTCCTGGCCGTGTTTATCTTTAAAATGTAAAGACACACTGTGATATTTAAAGCCCTTCCTAATATTAGCTAAGTGTTCCGCTATGCGGACCCTCAATAGGCGTTTCGTTCTGCCCACATAATAGAGACCACATGGGCACCACAGCAAGTACATGACATACGAAGAATTACATGTAATAAAGTGTTCTATTTCAAACACCTCATTATCTACATTAGTAATATTCATACGACCCCTATTACTAACTTGCACAGTTCTGCAACAAATACATCTGCGACATGAATAAAAACCTTTAAAATCGATTGACGGAGTTTTAGCCGGGGGGTCCAGAATTTTCTGTACCACCCTATCCCCAAAATTGGGGGCCCTTCTATAAATAAATTTAGGTCCTTCAGGTAGAACATTGCACAGATCTTTATCTCTGCGCAATATATACCAGTATTTGGAGAAGGTATTCTCTATCTCCCTATACTGGTAATGAAAAGCAGAGATAAACCCCCATTGATGTTGGTCATTAACCACTAAATTTGCGTCTTTTTTTCTTAAACATTCTTCTCTTGGTACTTCTGCAATTTCCTTAATTGTTTTATTAATAGTTTCCTCCTTATAACCTTTCTGTAGAAATTTATTTTTTAATATATCGGCTTGTGCGAAATAATCCTCTGATTTGGTACAATTACGGCAAACCCTTAATATCTGTCCCTTAGGGATATTTCTAATCCATGCAGGATGGTGTCCACTCCCAATAGACAGGTAGCTGTTCCTATCCGTGGGTTTGAAGTAAACCTTAGTTAGTATTTTAGTTTCACCCTTCACAATAGTCAAATCCAAAAAGTTGACACTTATATCACTAATGGTGTAATCCAAAACTATATTGTTGTTATTGGAATTGAGTTGTTGCACAAATTCAACCGCAGATTCCTTCGACCCCTCCCAAATAAACAGGAGGTCATCAATGAATCTGCGATACAATTTCAATTCAGGTCTATTGTGACTGAAAACCTGTCTATCCTCCCATTCAGCCATAAACAGGTTGGTGAGGCTGGGAGCAAACTTGGCTCCCATCGCCACGCCAACCTGCTGGGAGAAGAATTGATCATGAAACCAAAAATAATTATGGGCCATACAAAAATCAAGTACTTTACCCAAAAAACATTTCTGTATAAATGGTATGTCCTCTCGCTTGCTTAAAGTCCAATTTAGTGTCAGAAGGGCATCATCATGCTGTATGATGGTGTACAGCGAACAAACATCTGCGGTCACAAGGTAGGTCGCCGAAGCTGGATTCAGCTTAACCTCATTGAGTAATCGAAGAAGGTCCGCAGTGTCTTTTAAGTATGCCCTTGTCGCTTTAACGCTTGGTTGCAAGAACTTGTCCAGATATTCACCAAGCCTAGCTGTCACCGACCCGATTCCATTAACAATAGGGCGTGCTGGTGGTAAGATTGCATCCTTGTGAATCTTGGGTAAAGTGTATATTACCGGTATTCTGCATATACTGGGATTAAGGTATCTATTTTCTTTTAGACTAAGAGCATTATTTCTAAAGCCCCAATCCACTAACAAACTTAATTGTTCCTTATATACTCCAGTAGGATCAGATGTAAGTTTCCTATATGTCGTCTGATCACTCAGCAGCTCTACTAGTTGATTATGGTAAGGTTTTATCCAAAAGTACTACCCCTCCCCCTTTATCCGCCGGACGGATTACAATATCCCTTCTGTCTTCTAAAGATTTAATACCTTCCCGGATATATTCAGGGTTTACTCGTTTTTTCGGGTGGAGTTCTTCTATATCCTTTAGTACCAGACTTTTGAATACCTCAACATAATGATTATTAAAATTTTGAGGATTAAATATAGATTTATTTCGCAAGCCGCTATCTACTCTTACTGGTTCATTAATAGATCTTCTAGATGTATCGGAGGGGTGACTCAAAAAATAGGATTTTTATAACAGCTTACCTGTAAAATCCTTTTCTTGGAGTACATCACGGGACACAGAGCGACATAGTCATTACTAATGGGTTATATAGATACCTTCAGGTGCTGGCACTGGCAACTTCCAAAACCGGAAGTACCCTCCCCTATATAAGCCCCTCCCATCCGGGAGCACCTCAGTTTTGTAGCAAAGCAATAAGTGTCCCTAAAGAGGGGTGGGAGCTCTGTGTCCCGTGATGTACTCCAAGAAAAGGATTTTACAGGTAAGCTGTTATAAAAATCCTATTTTCTTTCTCGTACATCACGGGACACAGAGCGACATAGTCATTACTAATGGGATGTCCTAAAGCAATGCCCAATGAGGGGGGGGATACACCATACACAAGCTGAGCGCTATCAGACATGAGGATCTTTTGCGGCCTGCAACACACTGCGCCCAAAGGCGACATCCTCCTGACTTATAACGTCCACCTGGTAGAACCTAGTAAACGTGTGTACTGAAGACCATGTTGCGGCCTTACAGATTTGAGCCAGGGAGGCCTGGTGATGCACTGCCCATGAAGTTCCAACTGCTCTCGTGGAGTGCGCGCTAACTTTGAACGGAGGCGGTCTCCTTCTCAAGCCATAGGCTTGCATTATGACCTGTCGAATCCACTTGGCTAAAGTAGATTTTGACGCTGCCTGACCCTTTCTGGGGCCTTCCGGCAGAATAAACAAAGTATCCGTTCTGCGAATCTGAGCAGTGGCTTTTAGATAAGCTTTAACTGCTCTTACTACATCCAAAGAATGTAATAACTTTTCCTCTACCGAGCTAGGTTTGGGGAAAAAGGAAGGAAGAACCACATCTTGGTTCAAATGGAACCTCGATACCACCTTAGGAAGAAAGGCTGGATGAGGACGTAATACTACTTTGTCCTTATGGACAACCAGATATGGCTCCTTACAGGATAAGGCGGCTAATTCCGATACTCTTTTAGCCGAACAAATGGCTACTAAGAAAATCAATTTCCTGGTGAGAAGAACCAAGGAAATGTGCCGCAATGGTTCAAATGGTTGTTTCTGTAGAACCGACAGAACCAGGTTTAAGTCCCATGGACATATGGGAATACTAACCGGAGGGCTAATACGCATCACTCCTTGTATGAAAGCTTTGACTAATGAATGCAAAGCCAAGGGCCTTTGAAAAAATATTGACAAGGCCGTCTGACCCTTGATAGTACTCAAGGCAAGCTTCCTATGTACAGCCCACTGTAGGAAGTCCAGACTCCTACCTATTACGTACTTATGTGGATGCCATTTCTTGGCCTCACACCAGGCGATGTACGCCTTCCAGATTCTATAGTAGATCTGCCTGGATACCGGCTTCCTGGCATTGATCATGGTAGATACCACAGGATTAGAGAGCCCTCTCTTTTTTAGAATGTGGGCTTCAATAGCCAGGCCGTCAAACCTAGGGCTGGTAAGGAAGGGTGGTATATCGGTCCTTGCGAAAGCAGGTCCGGACGACGTGGGAGAGTCCAAGGACTCCCCACTGACATTTTACAATCTCCGCGTACCATGCTCTTCGGGGCCACGCTGGAGCCACCAGAATCACTGGTTTCTTTTCTACCCTGATTCTGCGGAGTAATCGAGGTAACAATTGTGGCGGTGGGAATGCATATATCAGCTTGAACTGATCCCAAGGGAGCACTAGGGCATCCGAGCCGCAAGCTAGGGGATCCCTTGTCTGAGAGACAAACCTGTCCACCTTTGCGTTGAATCTGGATGCTAGAAGATCTACATCCGGTGTTCCCCACCGCTGACATATTGTCCAGAAAACCTCGGGGTGAAGGGACCATTCCTCTGGGCATAATTGCTGGCGACTTAGAAAGTCCGCCTTCCAATTCTCCACTCCTGGAATGAATACCGCAGATATGCCTGGGACATATCTTTCTGCCCATTTCAGGATGTAATTTACTTCCCTCTGGGCTGCACGACTCCTGGTGCCCCTCTGATGATTGATATATGCCACTGCTGTGGCATTGTCTGATTGAATTCTGACAGGGGACCCTTGGAGTTTGGATGTCCATACTACTAGGGCATACCGGGCTGCTCGTATCTCTAAGAGATTGATGGGCAGGGCCTTTTCTGCATCCGACCATCTGCCCTGGAGAGACCATTGCTCCAGTACTGCTCCCCAGCCTATAAGGCTGGCATCTGTAGTGACCACCTTCCAAGAAATCGGACTGAAGGATTTCCCTTTTTCCAGATTCTGGGGAACCAACCACCAACGGAGGCTCTTGCGAACGGAAGGGGACAAGGACATTGTAAGTCTAGGGCCTGAACTTTTTTGTTCCAGGCTGACCGTATGGCCCCTTGCAAATTCCTTGAATGGAATTGACCGTAGGGTACTGCTTCGAATGATGCCACCATTTTTCCCAGCAGCCTCATGCACAGGCGTATGGACGGCTGTCTTTTTTGTACCCACTAAGTGGATCAAATCTTTCAAAGACAACACCTTTCCTCGAGGCAAGAATATTTTTCTCTGGCCTTAATCCAACCTTAGCCCCAAGTATTCCAGACTTTTGACTGGTTTTTAGGGCTGACTTGTCTCGGTTGATAATCCAACCGTGAGATTCCAGATACTTGATTGTCTTGTGAACGACCACGTCTAGTTTTTTCACTGAGTGGTCTATCAGCAACAAGTCATCTAGATATGCCATTATCATTACACCTTGTGTTCTTAGATTGGCCAATAAAGGGCCAGAATTTTTGTAAACACTCGTGGTGCTGTGGTCAGACCGAAGGGTAAGGCTCTGAACTGAAAATGGCGCCCTTCTACTGCAAAGCGTAGAAATTTTTGGTGGACTGGAAAGATGGGAATGTGCAAATAAGCATCTTTGATGTCGATCGCGGCTAACCAATCCTCCCCTTGTAGGGCAGTGGCCACCGATCGGATCGACTCCATCGGAAAGTCCTGATATACAGGAATTTGTTTAGCCCTTTTAGAATTAATATGGGCCTCCCGTCCCCGTTTGCTTCGGGACTGTAAAGAGGTTTGAGTAAAACCCGAACCCCCATTCTTCCAGGGGAACCTCCATAATTACTCCTTGGAGCAATAGTTGTTCTAGTGCCAACAGGAGGGACTCTCTCTTCCGGGGATCCCTTGGCACGTTTTACCTCAAAAATGGGAAGGAGGAGAGTCTTTTAACTCCAATCTGTATCCCAAACATACTGCGGAGAGCACCTATCTGTTTTGATCGTGTCCCGCCAGGTCTCTTGCGAACAACTGGAGTCCTCCCCCCACCCGACTGAGTGGGGGCAACCCTTCAATGAATTTAACTTTGGGGGAGGTTTTGTACCTCCCCTGACCCAGGGTTTCTTATTACCCTGCGATTGTCCCTGTTTTTTACCCCCGGGAATTGACCGAGGAGGCTGTCGGAACTGTTACACAGCCGATGCCCCAGGGACTGGAGAGGCAGGCCTCTTAAAGAGGGACCTCTAACTCTGTTTTTAACCGGCAAGAGTGTATTTTTACCGCTGGAAATTTTCTGGATATATTTGTCCAGGTCTTCCCTGAATAAGCGTTCACCATGAAATGGGACGCTAACCAGCCATTCTTTACAGGGAGCTTCAGCAGACCAGTTTTTGAGCCATAGAAGCCTACGCATATGTACTACAGACAGCGTAAGGCGGGAGGCCTGATGGATTGAATCCTTTATGGCGTCAACCGCAAAGCCTAAGGCTCTAGGTAGATCAGCTAGGGCAAGGGCCTGCTGATCTGTCAAGTCCCTCAAGACCTGTTTCAACTGATCCTTCACTGCTTAGCAGACCCCACTGCTGGTTGTGTCACCAAGCTTGCTGTAGAAAGAAGCAGACTTTCATAAGGACTCCAATCTTTTATCTATTGGGTTCTTGAACATTTGGACATTATCCACTGGACATGTCAGTGATTTATACACACAAGAGTTGGCTGCGTCCACTGTAGGGACCTTCCATTTTTTGATGAACTTATCCTCCATGGGATAGACCACCGGAAATCTCTTGGGGGGAATAAATATTTTCTCAGGATGTTCCCAATCCTGGTAAATGAGCCCTTTCAGTAAAGGGTGAAGTGTAAAAGAACAGACAGTCTGGGGGCTTCTAGCGACCCCAACGAGGATACAGTAGTGGTTGATGGTTCCGCAAGGTGCATTTTTAAATGCTGATCGGACCATGTTAGTCAGAGACTGAACCCATAATCTTTCAGCTTGAGATGCTGAGAAAAGGTTCCCCCACTGTTGATTCCTCTATAACAGAATCAACCTCATCCTGATCCCCTTCAGGCAGGTCGATCCCTGTATGGGACTGTTGCTCTGCTAACAGGCACTCTGAAGGAGGAGACGGAGATCGGGCGTGCTTTCCCTGACAGGGAGGCAGCGATCAATGTTGACAATCTCTCTCTAATCCTCCCAGAGCTGAGGAAAAAACCTCCTCTGTTACATACACAGGAGCAGGTGAACTGAGGACAGCCACAGTACCAAGTACCCCTGCGAGGTCTCTACGGTCACTTACCTCTGAACTTCAGGGGAGACTGGTGCAGCAGAAGCATGCCCAAGATCCTCAGAGCCCGATGAGACCCCCTTCGCTTCCTGGAAGATTCAGTTCCGGAGCTTCTGGACGGCATATTCCTAAGCCTAAAGCTGAGGTATTCCAGCCGTAATACACCACTTTTACTGAGAATAGTCTAGCACAATTGCTGCTATATAACAGTTGGTGTCTACTAAAGTGCCTTTCTAGGGGATGCCTGCATCAACCGCCTCTGTGTGCCTTTATACTGTTGCTAGCTCTGTCTGTGCACTTAAATAGCCAGCTATGATTGTGCTTTAAAACACGCTGGACGCCCGCACATGCGCAGTAGCGCCGCGGCGCACACCGAGCGTCATCCACCCGCTCCGCCCCTTTTTCCAGATCGCCTCTATATATAGAGGCGTGTGCACGCGCACGCGCGCGGGCACGTGCGCCTTCGGCGCCTTTTTTGAAAAAAAATAAGGAGCTAGATGGGAGCCAGGGTCCCTGCCGCAGGGCCCGGGGATGGATGAGCGCAGCAACAGGGCAGAGGAGACAGCTTCCCAGCAGAGAACTTACCAACTGCCTAGATTTGATTTTGGAAGAAAAAAATCCACATTACAAGAAAAAGAACCATAGCGGCCTCTAGTGTCTAACACAGGTACCGCGGTCTTACACATTTTTTTTTTTTTTCTTGCCTACTATTAAAATTTTTACATTTTCTCAGTAGTAACAGGCATACACAGAATATTAGCGGGAATACCTTAGGTAACAGGCAGAAAGACAAAATAGGCTTGGGGGTCTCTCAATAGAACCAAGTTCCTGAGGGCCCCCACTTACCTTTTCCAAACTTCACCTATCACGGCAGGCATTGTAATTAAACCTTCAGGGATCGGATTCCACTCCCCTGGACCTGTATAGCACCCTGCACAGAAAACATCTTGGTCGTGGGTATGACCAGAGCTCTGGATCCCAGGGTCCAGCCCTCCTAAGAGAGGCATTACAGGCAAAACCTTGCTCTTCTCTTGCAAGGCCCGGGTACCGACCGTTTAGCTATGAAGCTTTTTTGGTCGGATCCGGAATAGCTTACTGAGGCCCAAAAGAACCTGTACGCAAGCTCAGTGAAAAACACATGTTACTTCTTGGCCAACACCTTAGACACTGGCAAAAAACTGAGGTGCTCCCGGATGGGAGGGGCTTATATAGGGGAGGGTACTTCCGGTTTTGGAAGTTGCCAGTGCCAGCACCTGAAGGTATCTATATAACCCATTAGTAACGACTATGTCGCTCTGTGTCCCGTGATGTACGAGAAAGAAAATATTTGTTCATATTGTACGAATAAACTTGTGCGTGTCAATACACGTCAAATTTATTCATACCCTTACGGGGTGCACATTTAAGACCAAGATTTAGAATGTTTTTTTCTTTATGGTTAAGTTCTATTTTACTCAAGTTGAAGATGCCGGCATCTAGTGATTCCTTCTTCTCTTTCTGGGATTGTTTTCTCCTCCCTGCACGGCATCCTCTCCTTCTCTGTGGTAAGGCCCCGCATCTCTGTTCGAGTAATATGGGGCTGGGGTTCTCCCTCCTCCTCTGTTGTTCACAGGGTGGGGATTGCCTCGTGGTGTACCTCCCCTCCCCCCGATGATCTAAAAAAGGCAGATATTGTTGTAAATTATATCCGTTATAATCATCAAATCCCAGGGCTTGATATCTATTTTGTGTAGGTATTGCATATCTCTGATCTCCATATTGATTAGAAGGATATTGGTTCCAATGCTGTTGATCAGATTGGGCATTATAAGAATAATCATTCCCCCTATTCTGTTCCCCATGTCTGTAATTATTATAATTTCCTCCATACTGATTACCTACAGATTGGTTACCTCTATTTTCTTGGGGCATCCCACTACGATTCCCTTTGGGGGTGTTACTACGATGACCTCCAGGAATACCAGTACGGTTACCCCTAGGTGTATTTGGTCTTCCCCTGGGGTTGGACGTTGTATCTCCCTTATTTTGACTATTTTTTGATGGTATATTTTCAACTATCACTTTTCTATCAGCCACTGTCTCATTGGCACCATCTATTATTTCAATACCGGTACCCATGGTTGGCTGGCATTCTGCCATAAATAAACATTGTTACTCTTAAAATCACTTGAGTCTCTATTGTATTTTTTGACTTTTTTTCTTTGTGTGTCTCTGTCCACTTTCTCTAATTTTTTCTGCATATTTGTGTTGAATTCCTTTAATTGATTAGATTTATTCAAAGGTTCCAATTTATTTTTTAATAGATTTATAGGACCCCACAGTTCTGCAATTTTGTGGTATTGACATTATGCAACCCTCTTGGAGGGGCTCCAATCAGGTGAGGGATTTATCGAGGAGGGAAACCAAATGGATTTTCCTTTTGAAGAGTCTCCACCCAAGAGGGTTGAACATTGAATTCGATTTAAATTGTTTTATTAACAATTTTAAATTTTTTGTTTTTAAGCAGATTTTAGATCTCTTTTATAGAGATATACTCTGAAATAATTAGATCTTATAAAATTAAAAAAGATTTTTATATATATATTATTATATTATTTTAAATTTAATATCACGTTGGAGTCTAAAAAATAATAGTTTTATGTATTGATAATATGTCTGCAATACTTCTACCTCATAAGTGTCTCAAGTATGAGGTGATGTATGTGGAATGGTGTGTTTTCTGCCCTGTCTGTATTGGAGGTTGCTATCCATGCATATAGGATCTGCCCAAAGGTTTTATTTTAGTATTAGGATGTAGCACACTATAATCATTATGTGTGGATTGTATTGATGTTGAAATAATACACTTATGCCCTGTATGATCAAACGGGATGGTGTTGCTGCTGAGGTATTGTGGTCACGGGGACACAGGCATAACGCAAGCGCTCTGGATACCTAATCAAGTCAGTGACGTATGTATTTAGTGAGGAGTATAAAGGGGAGGTGTTTTTGCCGCTTAGCCAATCCCAATGATTAAGTCTGGATGACGAAACATGTCTGGGCGTGGCTTATGCGGTTAGCGTGAAGTGAGGAATAACGTTTGCAAGCACCGGCTGTTGAGGTAGCTACAGATCCAGGAGAGGAGGCGGACGTGCGAATGGTGAGAGTGCTGGTTTTTGCTCTGGGTCCGCCGTGGCCGTGATACAATACAGTACACTGCAACAACCCTCCTGTTGAAGATTCTACTTGAAGTTTTGCTGTGATATATCTTCTATGTTGAGGAGTATTTTTTATTCTTTGAAGTGATGTGAGTGTAATGTTTGAAGATTACGAGTGCTTTTTAATAAAGTGTTTTTTAACAGTATTTCACTTTTGGAAGCACTATTTATTCTTTTACATATTCACATCGAGTATTGAGTGGACACCGTCGGAAGAGCTGCAATCACTGTGTGTGATGTGTTTAAGCTTGATTGCCTATGCATGAGAGTGCTAGGTCATTTTTTCTGGTGAGTGCAATACCTTTGGGAGAGGAATCACAGTCACAGCGGTGTTGGTGGAAGGATTTTTCTGTTCAAGATTTATAGACTTTGATTGCTGATTTAAGTTGAAACACTTGGATGCACATATAAGAAAATATCTTTTTGCTTTTGGACTTATTTTTACCCCCCTTTTTTTCTTATATTCTTTTGTCAAAGTTTAGCTCACATTTTACTTTGGGACTCACTAAAGGATGTTATATGTTTAATATATCACTTATGTATGATATTTATGTATATTATTTTTGCACACTATCACGTGGTGTGGGTTTGAGATATATACATTTGTTTAGTTATATACTCATCGTATATGGTTTAGCGCCACTATTTTTTACTTAAAATACGGTTCACAGAGCTTGTTAAGCCTGCTCGGATTGGAGCGGCGCGGGCTGATGTCACAAGCCTCTGCCAATCCGAGCAGGCTTAACAAGCTCTGTATTCAGCAACAGAGTGCATCGCCCGCCGGGATTGGCTCAGTGCATACTGCAACGAATGTAACCCTTTTCTGCACTGTACTTGCCAATGGAGGCTAATAGGCTGTGGTCTTTTTAATACCAAAAGTGGCTGCACCTAGAGGTTTTATGGGCAAACTGAGCCAGGAGAGAGGAGAGTGCAGACCTATTGATGGGGTCTGAGCTCTCAGCCTGCCAGGACCAGAGCCATCAGGAGAGAAGCTAAGGGGATTTGCTGCGGTGCCTGCTTACCTCTAGCATGAAGAGAGGATGGACCTGCATCTAAGTCTTCCAGGGCTGCCTTCAGACATTGGGATTGGATCGGAGCTACGAGACTGCATCCCTGTGTGAGGTAGGGGGTAGTCTTATATGGCGAGTATAGCCCAAAACAATGATTTCATTGGAAAATTAGGGGGGTCGTCTTATACGCCGGTCGTCTTATACGCCGGAAAATACGGTACTCAGTATTGTTTACAATATTTTATATATTGGTTTCATTCATTTGTGTATCATATACGGGGTCTCACTTTATATATCACTATATACTTTCTGAGTGTATCATTTTAAGCGCCGCACTCTTCTATCTTTCACTTTTTTTTACAATACAGTACATCTGTTGTGCAGGCAGCTAACTCTACCCACCACTGGCCACGCGGTTTTCCACCCCACATTTTTTTCTAGATATCATGGCATACCTACCAATGTCGTCTCAGACCACGGATCCCAGTTTGTTTCCCGTTTCTGGAGAGCGTTCTGCAAGAAACTGGGAGTAACGCTCTCACTCTCTACCTCACATCACCCTCAAACAGATGGTCAAACCGAGCGCATGAACCAGACCCTAGAAACCTATCTTCGACATTATGTCAATGCCTTACATTCCAACTGGTCTGAGTATTTTCCTTTAGCTGAGTTCGCCCTTAATTCTCGTTGGCACAGTGCTCTTCATACCACACCATTCTACGCAGCCCTAGGCTATCACCCTCAGACTTTTCCCCTACTTCAGCCTTCTTCTGGTGTACCAGCAGCAGATCAGCGGGTGAAAAATATTCTGCTACATTGGAAAAAGATTTGCTCATTAGTACAGAAGTCAGCAGGCAAGTATGCGCTTTTTTCCAACAAACGAATACGCCATATACCTCCATATGTGGTGGGGGACAGAGTTTGGCTATCAATAGAGTTGAGCGGACACCTGGATGTTCGGGTTCAACGGGTTCGGCCGAACTTCGCAAAAAAGTTCGAGTTCGGGACCCGAACTTGACCCCGAACCCCATTGAAGTCAATGGGGACCCGAACTTTTGAGGACAAAAAATGGCTCTAAAAAAGTAATGGAAATGGAAGCAAAATGTTGTTAAGAGCATGGCAAGTGCTCTGCAAACAAATGTGGATAGGGAAATAACTTAAAATAACATAAAATACATAAAAATAAAAAATAATAATCTTGACCTAGGAGGACGAGGTCCATATGGAGTAGGAGGTTGAGGTGGCAGTGGATGTGGCGGTGTAGGTGGAAGCAGCGGTGGAGGAGGACGAGGTAGCCAACACTGGTTTTTGTTGTTCATTTTTTTTTTTTTTTATTTGGGTACACCCCAAAAGAGTGAAAAAGATCAAAAATACAACAATGGCTGGGTAAGGCCGGTATACATGTATATTCTGCACAAGGTACGGACAAGTCCTGTGGGATCCATGCCTGGTTCATTTTAATGAACGTGAGCTTGTCCACATCGGCTCTGGACAGGCGGCTGCGCTTGTCTGTGATAACGCCCCCTGCCGTGCTAAATACACATTCAGATAATACACTGGCTGCTGGGCAGGCCAGCACCTCCAAGGCGTAAAGGGCAAGCTCAGGCCATGTGCCCAATATGGAGAACCAGAAGTTGAAGAGGCAGACCCGTCATTCAGTACGTGTAGGCGTGTGCACACATAATGCTCCACCATGTTGGTGAAATGCTGCCTCCTGCTAAGACGTTCCATATCAGCTGGTGGTGCTGGTTGTTGTGGCGTGCTGACAAAGCTTTTCCAAATTTCGGCCATGCTAACCCTGCCTTCTGAGGTGCTGTCGGTGCCCCGGCTGCGTTGGCGACCTCTTCCTCCTCCTCTGCCTTCGCCTTGTGCTTCCACTGTTGCCCCGCAACAGTGGAAGCACAGCTTTTAAAGTAATTTATTACACAGCTCCGGGGGTCTTCTTCCGACTTCGGGGGTCTCCGATGTCGTCGCCGCGCTCTCCGGTTCTTTCTTCCTTCTGCCGGGCTTCCGCTATCTTCTTCCAGCTCTTTTGCTAGTGGAAGCCCGGTCTTCCCCGTCGTCTCGTCCGGCTCTCCGTTGTTCTTCTGCCGGCCCCTCCACTATCTTCTTCCAGCTCTTTTGCTAGTGGAGGGGCCTGTCTTCCCGTCGGCGTCTTCTTCTCTCTTCTCCTCCTCGATGTTGACTCGTCGCTTCCTCCCGCTGTAATGCTGGGTATGTGGTGCGCTCGGTTTATATAGGCTTCTCATGACGTCACAGTCACATGTTCCGGGCAGAAGGAAGAAAGAACCGGAGAGCGCGGCGACGACACCGGAGACCCCCGAAGTTGGAAGAAGACCCCCGGAGCTGTGTAATAAATTACTTTAAAAAGCTGTGTGTTTTTTATTGCCATTTTTTTCCACCAGGTGAATGGGTAGGGGTACGATGTACCCCATACTCATTCACATAGGGTAGTGGGTCGGCATCAGGGGGCCCCCTTATTAAAGGGGGCTCCCGGATTCCGATCAGCCCCCGCCCGCAGACCCCGACAACCAACGGCCAGGGTTGTCGGGAAGAGGCCCTTGTCCCCATCAACATGGGGACAGGGTGCTTTGGGGTGGGGGGGCCGCAGGTCGCCCCCCTGCCCCAGAGCACCAAACCCCCCATGTTGAGGGCATGCGGCCTGGTACGGTTCAGGAGGGAGGGGTGCGCTCTCTCGACCCCCCCCCTCTTCCCCTGCAGCCTGCCAGGTTGCGTGCTCGGATAAGGGTCTGGTTTGGATTTTGAGGGGGACACCCACGCCGATTTTCCGGCTTAGGGGCGTCCCCTTCAAATCCATACCAGACCGAAGGGCCTGGTATGCTCCTGGAGGGGGAACCCATGCCGTTTTTTTATTTAAAAATTGGCGTGGAGTTCCCGCTCAGGATTCATACCAAACACAGTGCCTGGTATTGGCGGGAATCCACGTCGGATCCCGTTAAATACAGTGCCGCGTCTCCTTCTCGCTATTGCAGAGAGCGCGAGATGTGTCGCCACCCTGTCGCCGAGATGTCGGCACCCCTGTCGCCGAGAATCTCCGTGATAGGATCGCGATGAATATACAATGTCGACGGCACCTACTGTATCTCCCTCCCTTAATGGCAAAAGATCTGGACCTCCATATCCAAAGTTTCCAGATGCGTGGAGCAGAGAGAAACAGCTTACAATGTCCTCATGTTCTGGTATAGGACCCCAGAAGTTGTTCATAAATATGACCCCTCTGTATCCCAGAAATGTTGGAGATGCCTACGAGATCTGGGAACACATTACCATATCTTCTGGGAATGCCCGTTAACTTTACCATTTTGGTCCTCGGTCCAATCAGTGCTTCAGTCCGTGTTAGCGATGGACTTCCCAATAGACCCGACCCACTATTTGTTAGGGCTCCCAGTCCCTGGAATATCAAAACATGCTAAAAAATTGATGTCTTATATTCTTTTAGCCGCCAATAGAGTAATACCTACCTATTGGCTATCCTCTAATTCCCCCACACAATCCCAATTGATCTTGGCTGTAGCACAGATACGTAATGACAGCAGTGATTGGCGATTCCCTACCTCAATTCTCAAAGACATGGGATCCTTGGCATAACTCCTCCTTCAACCCTGAAACACTATCCTAAATTGCTAGCAAATGCCCCATACGCAACTAGTCCTTTCATGTTCAAATGATATAGGCTGAATACTATTGTTATAAATATGTTATGTTAAGATCCATGGTGTACCCCCCCCTTTTTTTTTCTCTTTTTCCTCTGTTTTCTTGTCCATTGTTATGTTAAGTTTAGATCATTCACAATGTCCCAAGCCTCTCTCCGAAGATAATAATTCCTCTGAAGCCCTGTACACACGATCGGTTTTACCAATGAAAACAGTCCGATGGACTTTTTTCATCAGACAAACCGATCGTGTATGGGACCCATCGGTCTTTTTTCCATCAGTTTTAAAAAATAGAAAATGTTTTAAATTTTACCGATGGATCGAAAACCGATAGCAAATTCCGATCATCTATGCACAAGTCCATCGGATGAAAAACCCACGCATGCTCAGAATTAAGTCGACGCATGCTCAGAAGCATTAAACTTAATTTTTCTCGGCTCATCTGAGTGTTTTATGTCACCGCGTTTGGAACGGTCGGTTTTTTGACTGATGGTGTGTAGGCAAGACTGATGGAAGTCAGCTTCATCGGATTTCCGATGGACAAAACCATCGGATTAATATCCATAGGATATCTGATCCTGTGTACGCGGCTTGTCTGTTATTTAAACTACTTCTAAGATAAGATGCATATTATTTAGAATATGTCATTTGTTTCTGTTATCATTCACTAAGATATGCCTCTCTTTTCCTGTATATGATGGCTGTGACATTTCTATATATTGTATTTTTGTTGGAAAATGTAAATAAATATACAATTAAAAAAAAAAACTTGACAAGAAAAGAGCCCATCGCGCCCTTCTGGGAGAGAGGCGCTTAGCCTCAGACAAGAATGTGAGATTCTTATGGTCAGTAAGAATGAGAACCGGCACAGTGGTAGCTTCGAGGAGATGTCTCCATTCTTTCAGGGCTAAAATGATCGCCAACAGCTCTCTGTCACCAATCTCGTAATTGCACTCAGCAGGTGACAATTTCTTGGAAAAATAGCCACACGGATGCATAGCGCTGTCAGAGCTAGGACATTGAGACAGAAGGGTGCCAACTCCAGTCTCAGAAGCATCAACTTCAAGGATAAAAGGCAACGTAGGACCAGGATGTGCCAACACAGGAGCAGAAACAAAGGCAGCCTTAAGACTCTCAAAAGCCTTAATGGACTCTGGAGACCAACTCTGTGGGTTACCGTCCTTTCTGGTCATATCAGTCAGGGGCTTGACGAGAAGTTACAAATAAACTTCTGATAATAGTTGGCAAAGCCAAGAAAACGCTGCAGAGGACGTAAACCCACGTGTCAAGGCCACTGTAGGACAGCAGAAAGTTTCTCTGGGTCCATCAAAAAACCAGCCCTGGAAATTACATAACCCAGGGATTTGACCTGTTCCCGATGGAATTCACACTTCTCCAGTGTACAATAGAGATTGTTCTCTCTCTCTCTCTGAAGTACTCAACAGACATCTGTGTGGTAGCTCTCCAGGGACTTGGAAAATATGAGGATATCGTCGAGATAGACACATAACTGCAACAAATCTCAGAGGACATCGTTAATAAACTCCTGGAAAACTGCCAGAGCGTTACAGAGGCCAAAAGGCATTACAAGATACTCATAATGACCTGTTCTGGTATTAAACGCAGTTTTCCACTCGTCGCCCTCCTTAATCCTGATGAGATAATATGCCCCTCTCAAATCAAGCTTCGTGAAAACCATTGCTCCCTTGAGGCGGTCAAATAGCTCTGTAATCAATGGGATCGGATAGGCATTCTTAATGGTGAGACGATTGAGACCCCTATAATCAATGCAAGGTCTCAGTTCACCACTCTTCTTCTTCTTCTTCACAAAAAAGAAACCAGCACCAGCAGGAGATGAGGATTTGCGGATGAAATCTCGAAAGAGTGCGTCTGCAACATACTCCTCCATGGCCTTATCCTCCAAGACAAAGGGTAAACCCGGCCACGAGGGGGTATGGCACCAGGTTGAAGGTCAATTGCACAATCATACGACCGGTGTGGAGGCAAAGTACCGGCTTGACCTTTGTCAAAGACATCGCTAAAATCGCGGTACTCCTCCGGCAGGGAGGAGAGTGAAGAGGTACGCAGGACCTTGGCTACCTTCTGGAAGCATCTCTTACTGTATTGTGGTGACCAGGACAGAACCTCAGAACGGAGCCAATCAAAAGAGGGGTTGTGCCTCTGTAACCAAGGATAACCAATAACCAGCTGAAACTTAGGTGAGGAAATAACTTGGAATTTGGATTATCTCATGGTGAAGAGCCCCTACGGCCATGGACAACGGAACAGTCTCATAAGTCACATGGGCAGGCTGTAGAGGTCTCCCGTTAAGAGCCTCAATGGCAAGGGGAGTGTCACGCAACTGCAACGGAATCGAGAGCTTTGATACAAAGGCAGCATCAATGAACAGGCCTGCAGCCCCGGAGTCGATTAGAGCCTGTATCTCGACAGACAACTCAGCCCAAGACAGGGTAACCGAAACCAGGGGCTTATCCTTCTGGGAACCTAGAGACGAAACAAGGCCACCTAAGGTCTGTCCGTAACAGGACCTCAATGTTCAGACATTCCCTGGACGGGTAGGACAAGACTTCAAAAAGTGACCAGCCTGGCCACAATAAAGGTACAATCTCCTGGCCCGAACGGCCTTCCATACTCTTACTATAAGGCCTTCCTCCTGATTCTTTCAACACACTTGGTATCCCTTTATAATTCCCTTCTCCAGGGTCAGCACCCCCCACCAACAATTTCTGCACTCATGCATTACAGTCATACCCAAGCCGAATAAGGATCCCTCGCTTCCTGACAGTTATAGACCGATCGCACTTTTAAATTCAGACTATAAGCTTTTTACTAATATCCTAGCTAATCGCCTTTCCCAATTTCTGACGAAACTGATTGATAGAAACCAGGTGGGATTTGTCCCCACTAGACACGCTGGGGACAATACCAGACGTACCATTGACCTCATTGACATGCTGAACAGAGTCCGACGCCCTTCCCTGATGCCCAAAAGGTTTGATAGATTAAGTTGGCCCTACATGTTTGCTACCCTTACTAAATTTGGACTGCAGGGTCCTTTTCTCACGGCTTTACATTCCCTCTACTCTAGCCCCTCATCTCAGGTCCAATTGGCCTCCTTTACATCCAGATCGTTCCCCATGTCAAGTGGTACCAGGTAAGGATGCCCCCTTTCTCCCCTCCTTTTCATCCTCTGCCTGGAGCCTTTAGCTGAGGCTATCAGATCACACCCAGACATACGTGGGGTCCCCATGCGACAAAGGGAATATAAATTGTCTCTATTCGCTGATGATGTGCTTCTGACCCTCACCAACCTCCATACCTCACTTCCATCCCTGCACGCTCTATTATCCCAGTTCAGCTCCCTATCGGGATACAAAATTAACGCGTCTAAAACAGAAGCCCTGCCCTTACATTGTCAGGGTCACCTGTGGCCAGGTGACAGATGCACACCGTAGGGGGACAGGAGTGCACCGCGAGGTAGTGAACCCTATGGCTGGCTTCTGTGGATAGGAAACTGGGTGGTTGTGGAAAGCGGGACCAGAGGAGCACAACCGGGATCCCAACGGAAGCGAGAGCCAAGATTCCCCAGGGCGCGGAGTCTAAGACCCAGCTGGTCTTCTCCAGGGCCTCTAGTGGTGAGGATGTTACGCTGCAGGCTGGGACCAGGTCGCGGCCCCTGGAGTTTCCTAGCTCACGCCCCGTAGGATAAGGGGAAGCAGCAGCACACGATAGAGAGAACCGAATAACAAGCCGAAGGTCAGGGGCCACAAGCAGACAAGGATAACGAAGAACGAGCCGAAGGTCAAGGGTCACGAGCAGACAGGGATGGTCGGGGACAAGCCAATAACGTAACAGAGAGACAGACGTAGCACACGGCAGGCAGGAACCCAAACACACAATGCCTAACAAACACGTTGATCAGCAAAGCAGGCTTGCAGTGCACAGGTTAATATAGTGTTCAGTGATAGGGCCTGGGGTGGAGTCAGGCTGGGAGGAGATTATAAAGGAAGCCAGGTGAAGGAGGTCTGGTCTCTAGATGAACACATGAGGAGGAAGGTAAGATGGCAGACAGACATTAATGCATATCCATGACATACATCTCCCTTCTGCAGATCTTCTCTCGCTTAGGAACTCTTACCACTGCTGCTGGTGCACCTTATCCCTCAAATGTTTAGAGATTTAACTTACATTGTCATATTCCACCCTTTACTCAGCCAACTATGTGCCCCTGTTCAAATTTATCAAAGCCATGCTAACTAGATGGAACCCCTTACCGATATCTTGGATAGGCAGGATTAATGTGTTGAAGATGTCTGTTATGCCGAAATTACTGTATTTTTTGAAAACGCTACCTGTCCCTATCCCCATGGCTCAATTGAAACTTCTTAAAAGGTGGTTTCTCAACTTTATTTGGAAAGACGGGGCACATAGAGTGGCCAGCTCGGTTATCTTTTCCCCCAGAGGTCAGGGAGGTATGGGTTCTCCGGATATTCACAAGTACTACCTGGCTTCCCACCTCTGTGCAGTGGTATCCTGGTCCAGTTTGAGACCCCCGAATCGATGTACGGAAATAGAAATGGTTTCACTGTTCCCAACTCATCCATGTTCTCTTGTATGGTCCCCTGCATTACTCTCGGATACCAAACTCCATGATCTCTGTCTGGGCCCTATGCTGTTCTCACTCCGAATTTGGCGATCCTGTCCCACCAAATTTTCTCTGGCATCCTCATGTCCCCCCCTCTCTAATGTACTCTTCAATCCCTCCCTCCCAGACAGTCCTTCTCACCCTCGGATGTTTCCCTGGGCTAAGGCAGGCCTGTTCCAACTTTGATCTACAAGCCAAATCCCAAACCATTTGTTATTTTCGTATCTCCAAATGACCCACTATTTAGCAACACTCTCGCCCTCACTTCCTCTACCTAAAACTATACACTTCGAAGTTATTTGTTCTCAGGGACCATACCAACTACGACTAATATCTGCCATATACCAACTCCTGCAAGAAAATCTCCCGCTTTCCATGGAACCCCACTCAAACATGAGTAAATGGTCGCATCTTACACAACAACAAATACCCCCCCCCCCCAATGGGCTAGAATTTGGACCTCAACTTCCAAAATATCACTATGTGTGGCACATAGAGAGACAGGCCTCGTACACACGACCGATTTTCTCGTCGTAAACAGTCAAGAAAAGTGCCGCAAGAGTTTTTTTGTCTAGAAAAACGTTCGTGTGTATGGTTTTACGACGAGAAACTTGACGAGAATCTCGACGAGAAAATAGAGAACCTGCTCTCTATTTTCTCGTCAGGAGTCCAGATTTCCTCGTCGTGTTTCTCGTCGGCCTGTTTTGTGACGAGAAAATGGTTCGTGTGTATGCTTTTACGACTCTTCCAAAAGTGCGCATGCTCACAAGCAACTATGAGACGGGAGCGCATCTTCTGGTAAAACAAGCCTTCATAATGGAGAGAGCACATTCATCACGCTCATAAATATTTCATCGTTTAAATGTTCTGCATTGAATTCTTCGTTAGAATGTTACATTAATCAAAACGAGAGACCTTCTTTTGCTGCTGATATTCACACAGAGTTATGCCTTATTTTTAACCTTTTTCATGCTGCTCTTTATAAGATTTATGTGTATTATATCGTGCAAGTTTTTAGGAATAATTTAAATGGTTAGATTTTTCAAAATGATGTTAATTATAATTTCTCAATGTTTTGATAGCGATCTCCCATTTAATTTTCTAATCTATATTTTTAAAATTTCACACCATGTTTTTGAGCTAATCAGATTTAGTTATTCTTTTGGGGGGGTGATATCTGTGCCTTTTATTGTCAGTCAAATGTATCTGCTTACTCCAAAGCTTGTTTTTTTTTATTTAAAAATACACATAGTCAAGTATGAACTTAAACAAAAAACACATTTATTCATGTTTATAAATTAAATAAAGAGAAGGCAGCGCTGGAGAAGCTGCTGCCATTTGTGCATCCCAGGGACCCCAGAGCACACAGCAACCCTGTGTGGACACTAAAATTGGGAGCTTGAGAAGGCCCACATTTCAGAACACAATCTGATGCTGGCCTCCCAGAGGTCAGGAACAGCAGCAGGTGAGATATATGTCCCAAGTGTGTGGTACTACAACAGGCTGCCTTCTGTCCGACCAGTGCGACCACAATGAAGCAAGGCCATCACTTCCTCTTCTTCCTGGCAACCTTCCCTGCAGCCTTTACTGAAGCCTTCCTTCTTCGTTTAGCTGGAGGCTGGCCCACTGGAGGGGTACTCCTGTCAGGAGGAGGAGGTGGAGGTGTAGCAGAAGGGGGTGGGGCAGAAGAAGAAGGTGGAGGTGTAGCAGAAGGGGGTGGGGCAGAAGGTGGAGGTGTAGCAGAAGGGGGTGGGGCAGAAGGTGGAGGTGTAGCAGAAGGGGGTGGGGCAGAAGAAGAAGGTGGAGGTGTAGCAGAAGGGGTGGGGCAGAAGGTGGAGGGGTAGCAGAAGGGGGTGGGGCAGAAGAGGAAGGTGGAGGTGGAGGTTGAGGTTGGGTCAGTTGGGCCACCTCACATATGGCGGTATTGGGGGTAATTTGCTCCATCACCCCCTTGTTGAGCAAGGTGATGAGCAGGGGTTCGCATAGGAGGCGTTGCTCCATGCTCATCACCTTGAACTTAGCCTCCACTAGGCCGGCAATGGCCTCTTCAGGGGATGTGGGCTCCTTGAGGGTGGCATGGGCCTCTTTAATAAGGGCCATTGCTGCCTCACTGGTGGTCCTGTCCCTCCTGCCTCTTTTGTGAAGCCTGATGGGAGGCACCTGGGATCTGGTGCTTCTCCTTTGCCCTGCCACCTCCTGTCTGCCACTGGGCCCTGCCACCTCCTGTCTGCCACTGGGCCCTGCCACCTCCTGGCTGCCACTGGGCCCTGCCACCTCCTGTCTGCCACTGGGCCCTGCCACCTCCTGGCTGCCACTGGGCCCTGCCACCTCCTGGCTGCCACTGGGCCCTGCCACCTCCTGGCTGCCACTGGGCCCTTCCTCCTCCTGCCTGACAGTTTCCAGACCCTCCTCCTGGCTGATTTCATCCTGTGTATGAAAAAGAAACATAGTTTAATATGTTGGTTTAATCTTTGCATCAAACTTTGTAATCCTGATGGAAGCAATTAGAATGTAAATGCATAAATCCTTGCTTTAAATTTACCACTACATCAGCTTGACTATTTACCACACAATTAAGTGCAGAATAATGTCTACAGATCATGATTTCACTTGTTGAATACAAAATAATGTATGTTTCTCATCCTGACATATTTGGGAAACATTAATTTTATCCCACTACATTTTCAGTTAATACTATACCTGGCTCCAGATGGCCAAATCAGGATCATCCAGGATGGCTGCCTCCTCTTGCTCCAGAGAAGGCTCAGGTTGGCTGCAGGGAAGTCTGGGGGGAAGAGTGGAGAGTGATGGCCTTGGCTCAATGTGGTCATCCAGGAAGGACATCCTGCTGTAGTACCACAAAACCGGGACATAAACATCATCTGCTGCTGCTCCTGACCTCTGAGAAGCCAGCACCTTAGAGCGTTCAGTCCTGTAGGTACCTCTCAAGCTCCCAATTTTAGTGTCCACTTGTTTTGCTGTGGCTGTGGGCACCTTGGTATGCACAAATGGGAGCAGCTTCTCCAGCGCTGCTTTTCTCACCCCTTTTTTTTTATGGATGGGGTTTTTGGTCTCCCACAGAGCCGGCAGCTCCCTTACCCGGTCAATAAATTCCGCCAGGAACTCTTTGTCGCTAATAAATACATTCATATTGTATCTGCAAGTAAAATAAATTATATTTAAATAATGTGAGGCAAACAGTCTAACCTCCTTCACATCCTAGTCACCATATATATCCTCCAACAATCTCAAGACAGTATAGGCCAACAATTTTAACAAGTCTCACAAAATCACATACCTTCGTTCGCACGTCCGTCACTTGAACTCCTCTCTCCGCACACCGAACGTACTATAGTCACATGTGTGTTTGCTATATACACACCACGCATGCGTCCAAATTCGAACACGTCGCTCCGCACACGTCGCCCGCCCATGACGTTCTAACTAACATCTTTTCCCCGCCCCTTCTCTTTCGGCGCGCAGACAGATATGGCGGAGTTACAGCAGGTGTCTGATAATTCCGCAACTAGCGAGGAGACAAGCCCGGAGACCGAGGACACGTCACGATCAAGGAGGAGATTCAAGGCATCGAATATGTCTTTGGCGGAGATGGCGGAGATGGTGGACATCTTGGTCAAGGCTGATTATGATGCCAAGCATGGGCCGTATAGCAAACCAAATAGAAGGAAGGCCAAAATCCTCACTAAAGTTGTGAAGAGTCTGAGGGCGAAGTTCGGGGTGAAACGCTCAAATGAGCAGCTCAGAAAGAGGTGGTCAGACCTCAAACTGAGGGAGCCAGACCAGTTGAGGAGCATAAAGAGGATGCTCGCTAAAAGTAAGTAAAATGACGACCTTTCTGCTATTAATCTTTTTAGAAACTGACTTTTTTTTTTTTTAAAGCATATTGGACTCCCTTCCAAAATGTATTATTTTGAACTAGGTTGGGCACAGTAATCGTTCGTTACGTTACCGACACTTCGTTCGGCCACTATCCGTGGTTTTGGCTTATTTAAGACCCCCAAAAGTAATTAGACATCTGCCATTTTTGATCAAGTATTGTGGATAATTTTTAAGTCTAGATGATGTGTTTGTAAGGAGAATGAAATGCAAACTTTAATCAGTGTAAAGGAGAGGACACTCAGCAGCTGCTTCCACATCTGTACTTTGGAGCACTATAGTGTGGGCCACCAGACCCGCCTTTTTTGGGTGTCCCACACAGGTGCATCAGAGTTTATTTGTGGTGCCTCCATGTCCAAAAAATTACATCCAAATGTGAATAATAAACATATTTGGGGTCATAAAGAATGCATTTTTCTTTAAATTCCGCACAAACACACACTTGTACCCCACTTCCAAACAATTTAGCCTGTTTTAAGTTTAAAAATGAGATTTTTACAGTGTGATAAATAGACCTTTGGTTTTATTCTCATAGGGGAGAGAAGACTGGGAGGAGGACACTCCAGGGAGCACATGCACCCCACAACTTCCAAGCAACCCCAAACTCCCAAAGATCCACAACCGAAAGATGTGCAGGAAGTTGAGGTGGAGGAAGGAGAAGTGCAGGAAGGAGAGGTGGATGACGTTGTGGATCTGGTCACCACAACAGGTCAGTATCTGACACCACAGCTTAAGGTAAGCGAGGTAGGCCTGCAGAGTTTTATTATATTTTTTTTATGGTTTTTAGGGGATGGAAATGTTGTGAAGGATAGCACACCGTTCTCTGCTGACAGTGCCCTCCGCCTCATCCAGCAAGTGATGGAATGTAGCACGGAACTGGACCTAATTAAACAAAGAATCCATGTGATGGAACAAACATTTAAAGACATTCTCGATGTTTTGGGGAGAATTCAATAAGCCATCCAAACACATTTGTTTTTACATGTTTGTTTTTATATTTTTACTAATTTTTTGAGTAACAAAGCAGCCAAAAATTGAATATGCACACAGTGTGTGAACATGTGCTATCTGCCATCAGGGGATATCCATGTACGTCTTTTGTGGGTGCAACCCCTTCCTCGTATCAAAAGTCGGTGAACTGAGGAAGGGGATGCACCCCCAAAACACATCCATTGATCACCCCTGATGGCAGATAGCACATGTTGACAATAGGGATCAGGATTGTAAACTTCCTATTTGCAAAAAAGTAAAAATGTGTGCATATTGAATTTTTGGCTGGGCAAGGGGTGGCAGGACCCCATATTAGGACGGGCACATAGAGACATAGTTTGTGTAACTGAATGTCTCAGATTGCTCAGAGGTATCCAATGTTGTCATTTTAGAAATGCAAGTGGTATTTTTGTATTTTCATAAGCCAAAATTTGACGGGTTGTGGTCAGGCCAACCCCAAAGTAAAACAAAAAAAAATGTGCAGAGAGTAAAATATTTGACCACAAACAACGTGTAGCTTCTTTTTATAATACACTCTAAGCTTATTTGGTTCTTTTGTAAGGTAACATAGTGAAATTGGTTGTTATTTACTAAAGTAAAATACACTTGCCACTACAAATGCACAAAGACAAACTAGGAGACAGGAAAGAACAAATAATTAAAGGTTTAAACAAGATTTTTATTGGGATACTTAGACATAGGCTGGCATAGGAATTGCCCCCCTACCCGTGAAATACTCCATGTATTTGTCCCGAACCACACGGGCATTTTGGGGGGGCAAGCCAAGACGGGCAGATTCCAGGCCCGGAAGGGGATTTGCAGGGGAAAGTCCAGCCTCTGGCAAAACTGAGGCCATATATGAATTCGCTTTGCGGCAAAGAAAATTGTGTAGCACACAGCAGCATAACACTACATAGTTTATTTTGTAGTCCGCCAAGTGGATGGAAGTCATAAAAAGGCGGAACCGGCTGGCCATTATGCCGAAGGCATTTTCAACGACTCTTCGGGCCCTGGCCAGCCGGTAATTGAACACACTCTTCTCTGGGGTCAGGGTCCTCTGTGGAAATGGCCTCATAAGATGCCGTCCGAGTCCGAAGGCTTCATCAGCCAAGAAAACAAAGGGGAGTCCTTCAATATTCCCTGCATCCGGTGGCAATGCAAGGTCGTCACTCTGGAGACGGAGGGCAAACTCCGTCTGGATGAAGGATCCCCCATCGGACATCCGGCCATTCTTCCCTACATCAACATAGAGGAATTCATACCGTGCTGACACCACCGCCATCAGCACAATGCTATGAAACCCCTTGTAGTTGTAGTAGTAGGATCCAGAACGGGGTGGCGGCACGATGCGGACGTGCTTCCCGTCTATGGCACCACCGCAGTTGGGGAAGTCCCACCGCGTGGCAAACTCCGATGCCACAGTCTGCCATTCCTGTGGCGTTGAAGGAAGCTGTGGAGTGAAACAAGATGAAATAATATTAGAAAAACAAAGGCATACATTACAAGCAAATTCAAGACCAAAAAATTAGAGACCAACATCAATCTAATTATACGTTTATTAAGGTGTGTAAAAAAAGTATAATGGAAGGCTCATTTATCATATTCATCACCCCCTCTGATGGGCCATTACTAAATTATTTTGGGGGGGGGAGATGTGTTTGGCCACAGGATAGCATTGCAGTGGCGGTGCGTCCAGAGTGGGCGCTGGAGCACTGTCCCCATCTCTCCTGTGCCCATCACTCAGAACAATACATAGGTTCATGCGTTGCATGAACCTATGTATTGTCTATGCCGCACACTATTCAGGTGGATGGCCTCTTGTAAAGCGACCGACATATGATTAATTGCGTCATTTAGGGGGTTAAAATTGCAGAGCAGAAACAGGTATTAAAAAAGTCTTGCAAATTACAACCTGAGGGATGTAATTGGCTTCCTCAAAGAAAAATCGGGGACGCAAGGAGGGGGCATTCCTTGTGTAAACACTGACAGGCAGCTCTGGCAATCATGTTCACCAAGTCTGTTTAATGGTAACATGATTGGCTGATGCAACATGAAGGGAAGGAGAAGACATCAAGGACAGAAGAAGGATGGCGCTGACCACAAGAAGGTAAGTGCAGGGCTGGGGGGAAACTGGCTGCAATAGAGGGGACTAAATGGCTGCATTGGAGGGGACAACTGGGGGCGTTTATTAGGCAACAGAGCAAAAAAGGAGGAAGTTTATTTCCGAAATTGGGGTTGTAACCCCCCAACATTTGGAGCAACAGGCGCCCCTGCTGGAAAAGTTAGTGAGGGGAAATATTTAGGGAGGATAAAAAAGGGGCATTTAAAAACTTCCAGCATGCATGGGGACAAAGGGGACATTCTCAGCATATTACAATCATGGTAATTAGGAAAGGATGAAAGAAATACAATACATTAGCATACATGTAATACATAAAATGTGATGTGAAGGGAGAAAACTTACCCTAATATAGTCCTCCTGCAGGACTTGTATAATAGCAGAACAGGTGTCTGGGATTATGAGGCCCAGAGCCTGGGGGGAGATGCCTGTGGTGAACTTCAAGTCCTGAAGACTTCTCCCTGTCGCCAGGTAACGCAACGTGGCGATGAGCCTCTGCTCAGCACTGATGGCTTCCCGCATAACGGTGTCCTTCCTGGTAATATAGGGGGACACCAAAGCCAACAGTTCCTGAAAAACGGGGTCAGACATCCTCAGAAAATTCCTGTAGTCCTCAGGATTATTCTCGACGATCTCCCGCAGCAGAGGCATGTGGCAGAATTGGTCCCGCTGGAGCAACCAATTCTTGGTCCATGAACTCCTCCTCACACCATTCATGGACTGGTCTTGGTCCAAAACAAGCAGACCAACACCAAGCGCACGCACAGCACGAACTCGACGACGAGAACGTCCAGGCGACATGGCTAGGAAACGGTCGTCTAATCAGAACGTACAGAACAGAACGCACTTTAGAACAGCAAGGCCTATGAATAACGAACTGAAATTCAGAAACGAACAGGCAAGAACGCACTGTAAAACAGATACGACCTGCCTAGACGCCCTGAAAGTCAAGATACGAACCCACAAGCACAAACTGAACGGCAGAAAACGATCTGAAAAGTACGAAGACTGAAAAGCGCGAATCGTCTCTTCCCAAACTTTTACTTCACACGCGGTAACACGAGATCAGCAAAAGCAGCCCAAGGGGTGGCGCCAAGAAAAAAGATCTTCCCCTTTATAGTGCCGTCGTACGTGCTGGACGTGAGCGCAGAGAACCACGAGGAAATTGGGAAATGCCAGTGTGTACGCATAGAAAGCTTGACGAGAAAATCGACAAGCTTAACAAGAATCTCGTCGAAAAAAACGACGTGTTTTTTACGACGAGAAAATCGGTCGTGTGTACGAGGCCACAGACTCTTTTTTTGGTATAGGACTCTTGAGGTTTTACATCGCTATGATCCTTCCCTCTCCCCTCTCTGCTGGAGGTATGGTAAACATAGGGGTACTCATTATCATATCTTTTGGCAATGTGAACTGATTGCTCCTTTCTGGTCCATGGTCGTGTCCTTACTTCAGCAGATTTTAGCCTCCCCCGTTTCTTTAGATCCGATACACCTCCTACTGGGCCTCCCAATCCATGGATTGGGAAAAGCTTTGAATAAATTGGCCTCCCATGTCTTACTAGCAGCAAAAAGAGCCCAGCTTTTACAAACTATAAATGATATCCGCAGAATGGAACATATGACAGTCATGGTAGAGGATGCTGTTGATAGATTTGACAAGATATAGGACACCTGGGACCGCTCTATATACAGCTCTTCTCACTAATATTTCTATCCATGCCCTGCACTTGTTTTTATTCAATTCCTGAAGCTTTTGCCCCCAATTCCCCCTATGGTCTTATTATGGTGTATGTAGGTCAATTATTGCCACCTGCTTCCAATTTCTTACCTCCTTGATCCCACCTTTTGATTCCTATCCAACTTGTATCCCTTTAATGATGGACATAGCCTTTTAATTGTAGGGTAGCTTTTTTCTGTTTTGGTGATTGTCGTGGCAAAATTGGTTGTTTGCAGAGCACACAGCCATTTTTGCCTTGTGCTAAATAAGCACACACTTCATCTTATTGCAATAATGTTTCTTAAACTAAAATTCACTCACTATTCATTCGTCCCATTCATACAAATCAAGAAACATCACCAGACTGGTCTTATCATCAAGGCATCCCAGCATCAACTGGTCGCCAACGCCCTAACAGCGTCCTTTTTATTAAACTCCAAATGCATGTGACCTCCATGGGAGTGGTCATCACAGAATGTGACCTCCTCCATAGGAAGTGAGGACACAGCATCTGACCTCCATGGGAGTGGTCATCACATGATGTCCTCTTTACACAGCAAATGTCCATATAAAGATATCCCTTCCAACAGGGTTATCTAAATACATACAATATAATACCAATACAACAACATATTCAACAACATGATGGCTAAAGTCTTATGGGCGTATCCGGGCAGGGAAATCGTGTATGCTCCCAGCAAACAAAGCCGTATTGCTTTAAAACATGGATGCTTTCCCTGACTCTGAAAACACTCGCAAGCTGTCATATTACCGCTGATAGGAATCCTTATTCTACGCTATTCCATAGAACAGGGATATGCAATTAGCGGACCTCCAGCTGTTGCCAAACTACAAGTCCCATGAGGCATAGCAAGACTCTGACAGCATCAAGCATGACACCCAGAGGCAGAGGCATGATGGGACTTGTAGTTTGGCAACAGCTGGAGGTCCGCTAATTGCATATCCCTGCCATAGAATAACGCATATTCAGATTATACTATTATTGCTTGCGGGAGGCTATCTGCAGGCGCGCTACGAATCCGGACCAATGCTGATCAACACACCGCCAAAACAAGAGCCCGCATCTGCCTATAACCAATTGTCGTTGCACAGTGAGCATATCCCCTCCTCAACGATCGTCCGTGCTAATGCACAGAGGGTCCCTCGTCGACGAGCATATCCGCACGCTGCAAACATCACACTCCAACCTCAAGACGTTTTCCCCTACCAGACGGGATTCAACCAGACTCAGACTGCCCCAGTCAGCTCTTTAGAGCGGGTTGCGGAAGTACTAACACTGGGTGACATTATGACAATACATATTAAATACATCTTCATAAAATTCTCCACAACAGTCCTCCCTTTTTTGTCATATGCTCCCACGTGTATTTCGATGCCTTCTTACACCTGGAAATTAATCAGTCCTTACAGTCCATACGAGTCCATAAAAAAGGTAGACTCTGTTCTTCAGGAGCATGACTTATAAAGGAGGACAGGACATGGTGAGCTGTAGTAATCGCGATCCGTCTGTGATCCTCTGTGTCTTGTATGTGGGTCGGGCTTCGGGGCGTCTTATCAAGGAAACTCTGGTCACACGTCCAATCAGGCAACGGGAGCACCTCGTCACGAAATAGAAAGAATAGAAATAAAAACGACATGAGTATATATATTCCCACTTCCTTTAACCACGATCCGCTGTAAAATAAAAATTAGATCCCCAAAGATTCCCAGACCCTTAAAAGGGCTCCCAACCTTCACTAGCTACAGCTCTGGCTTCAACAGTTACATGAAGAATCCTATCCTTAATGGATGAGAATTGTTCAATCGTATCCTAAGCTCGAGCCCCCCCCCACCTTGTACATCCAGGAAACCATGCCCAGACCTGGTCGGGGTTGGTGAACAACTCCCTTCTAGCTGTCCCTGACATTCTTAATTTCTCGCGCCATCAGATCCTCGCGATCGGCCGCGACATAAGATGCTGGGACAGCTTCACCATCACGCATGAACCTCTTGCTTTGGGGGAATTACCTTATAAGCTGCAGATCCGCATAAGCACCAAACCAAACTAAAATTCAAACACCCTTGTGGGCTGCCTAGATACCCAAACCGACAAGAGGCAGAGCTATTAAAACAAACCAATTTTATCCTCTAAAAATGCATTGTTAAATTCCATAGACAAGTGTCTGTTCGGAGTCTTCACCAGTTTGTCAAAACTCCTCATACCCATAATAACATCATAAATGGCATGTACCGCGGTCATCGCTGGGGTACTAAAACTCGGTGGAGACTCAGAACAGACCTAGCAATCGGTCCTGTTTGCTTTCTGAGCTAGTCAGGAAATACACTTTAAATAATAACTGGGATGCTTTTCATCATTATCCTTGCTAAAATTTACTAAACCAAAAAATATATAAATAAACAAAGATACTACTCAGTCCTTTGGTGTGGTTGAGTCGCTTTTTGCAGTGGCTGGTGTGGTCTCATCCCTCAGGCTTCTTTACAACGACCCAGTCACCTGGTTGGAAAGAATGTAAACCGGTTATTGTGTCAGGGTCCAGGAGTGACTCGTGAACCCTGTGGTGGACATTTTGAAGTTCATGTCACAGTGATTGCACCCACCCCATCAGCCGAGAATATAAGTGACAGCTAATGAGGAAAGTACAACTCTGGTTTTGATTGACCTCCAAACAACCCTCATATGACAATAACCCAGACATCGGGACTGTGGTCACTGCATAACCTGTGCGTGGCTTACAATACCTGGAACCATTGACAAAAGGTTCTTAGCATCTGGGATGGGAACCTACTTCACCAGACTGCTGCTTGCCGATTCAAATTCTATCAAAGAAAGACAGTCTTGGCGCAAACTTGGTTACAGAGGTTAACATTATTTGTTTGAAAAAAAAACTGTCATTCTTACATTTATCACTTCTCCCCCCATTTTCTTCCTCATTACAGACTGAAGGAAGAAATGCGTGGTGCAGGAAAAAAGAAACAATGAAATAGCGACCGTTTTTAATGTCATTTTAAAAAACTGCGTTTTTCTTGACGTGATTTTTCTTGTTTCCTCTCAAGCCTGTCTTGCATACACACGTTCATTAAAAAAAAAAACGCTCGAGCAAAGCGCAGTGACGTACAACGGCACTATAAAGGGGAAGTTCCGTTCGAATGGCGCCACCCTTTGGGACGCTTTTGCTAATTTCGTGTTACCGCGTGTTAGTAAAAGTTTGGTGAGAGACGATTCGCGCTTTTCAGTCTTCGTGCTTTTAAGATCGTTTTGTGGAGTTCAGCTTGTGCTTGTGGGTTCGTATCTGTCTTTCAGTGCTTGTAGTCAGTTCGTATCTGTTTATACAGTGCGTTCTTGTCCGCTCGTTACTGTTTTTCAGGTCGTTCTTCATAGGCCTTGCTGTTCTTCCGTGCAATCTTTTAGTTCGTTCTGACCAGCCGACCGTTATCTAGCCATGTTGCAGCTACGTACTCGTCGTAGAGTTCGTGCTGTAGTTGAAGCAGGAGTTCTTTCTGTATCCCGTCTCCAGTCCATAAACAGGGTGAGGAGGAGTTCATGGACCAAGAATTGGTTGCTCCAGCGCACCAATTCTGTCAACTGCCTTTGTTGCGGGAGATCAGGGAGAATAATCCTGAGGACTACAGGAATATTCTCAGGATGTCTGACCCCGTATTTCAGCATCTGTTGGCTTTGGTGTCCCCCTATATTATCAGGCAGGACACCGTTATGCGGGAAGCAATCACTGCTGAGCAGAGGCCCATCGCCATGTTGCGATACCTGGCAACTGGGAGAAGCCTGCAGGACCTCAAGTTCTCAACAGGCATCTCCCCCTAGGCTCTGGGGATCATTACACCAGAGACTTGTTCTGCCATCCTTCAAGTTTTGCAGGAGGACTATATTAAGGTAAGTTTTCTCCTTTAACTTCACATTCTATGTATTTATTGCTTAATAATGTTTAATATTTCTTTCATCAGTCCCTAATTACCATGATTGTAATATGCTGTGAATGTCCCTTTTTTCCCCATGCATGCTGTAAGTTTTTTATGCTCCTTTTTGGGCCTACATGCATATTTTCCCTAACTAACCTCTCCAGCATGCTATCCTGGGGCCATACCCACCTAGCCTAGTCACTTCCCTTTTTTTTGGTGTCTGCTCCATTGTAGTGCTTTACCCTAAACGCCCCCTAAAGCTTTCTTATGAATGTTATATTTTCTTTCAATTCATACAGAGTGGTACAGCCTTGATTTGTGAGGTCCCCAACTCATCTTCAAACCCCCCCCCCCATAAAATTTCTTAAATGGCTCATCAGAGGGGGTGTTGAATATGATAAGTGACTGTGTTAATTTTTTTTTTTTTTGGTTGGTTACAAATCATTTAAAAATCTATATAAGTTTATCCTGATGTTGGCCAGGAATGATTTTGTCAAATCTGCTTGCAATGTTTATGTATGAAAGTATTAATATTTTATTTTTTGTTAACTTCACAGTTCCCTTCTACACCACAGGAATGGCAGAATGTGGCATCTCAGTTTGCCCAGAGATGGAACTTTTCAAACTGTGGAGGGGCCATCGACGGCAAGCATGTACGGGTCGTACCACCACCCCATTCGGGATCCTATTACTTTACTTATAAGGGGTTCCACAGCATCGTCATGATGGCAGTGGTGTCGGCCACCTACGAGTTTCTTTACGTGGATGTTGGTAAAAATGGACGGATGTCCGATGGAGGTGTATTTGCTCAGACTGAGTTTGGCCAACGGCTCCTATCAGATGAGCTGGCCTTGCCACCTGCGGACCAGAATGTGGAGGGACTCCCGTTCGTCTCTGTCGCGGATGAGGCGTTCGGCCTGGGTCCCCATTTAATGAGGCCATTTCCTCAAAATACCCTCACCCCTGAGAGGAGGGTGTTTAATTATCAGCTGGCCAGAGCCAGAAGGGTGGTGGAAAATGCCTTTGGCATCATGGCCAGCCGATTCCGCTTGTTCCTGACCTCCATCCAGCTTGCCCCATACAAATGGAACCACGGGTAATGACCTGTTGTGTCCTCCACAATTTCTTACGGGTACATTACCCAAATTATCTTTCTTTTGGTGGGCCTGAGGCCTCAATACAGGACGGAAATCATTTAGTGGCCCTAGAAGCTGGCCGTCCAGGCTTGGCCCCCCAAACCGGCCGTGATGTGCGGCAGCAATATTTGGAATATTTTGTGGGTAGGGGGGCCATTGATATGCCTGTTGAATCTTAAATATTTTTTGTGAAAAAATAAAATATTTCTGCTTTAATTTTGTTTTATTGTCTTTTTGGTTGTGTTTCTTTTATCTTTCTCCTAGGTTCTCCTAGTGCACTTGTAGTGCCACGTGTATTTTGCATTATTAAATACCCATCATTGTCAGTGTAAACACCAAACATAATTTTTCTTAATTTGGCCAACATTTAGATAATAAGCCACACATTTTAGTTTTTAAAATCTTTTTAATCTTTGCACATTATACAAAAGTAGGTATAAAATTTGGAGTGTTACAAAATATTTTTTTGGGTAAAACGCATGAACAGGCATGCTTTAAAAACGTACAAAAAATGTTGCTTCAAAATTTCGACATGTAGTATTAAACATTAAACAAAAAAATTACCTTATAAAACAAAGCAGGTTCAAAGTTTTTTTGAGCCAACAATTTAAACCCGCCCAAGCTATTTTGTAGCCTTTGCTCCACCCGCTTGGTATTTTGCCTGATCTGTATCAGGTCTCCCTTTATTTTTTCAAGGTCACGACAGCAGACCATTAGATATTGTATCAGGATCTGTGCACTGTGACTTGTAAAAGTTTCTTGGTCTTCAGGCAGAACAGCACCTAAAAATATCAAAAACAACATGTAGTATAAATATGTAGGCCTACATCTATTACCTGAATCTGAGGTGTTTGACACTGACCTGTTGTGGTGCCACTTTCCACTTCCTCCACTTCTCGTTCCTCTACATCATGTGGTTGTTGGTCTCTTGTTGGAGGTGTGGGTTTTTCAGGTTCATGTCTAGAACCTTTTTGAAGCCCTATTGAGATTGCAATAAAAGGTATAGTTTAGTTCATAAATAATAATTATCTTCAAAGATAAGCCCTGAAAGGAATATGAAACATACTTTGGAAGTGTGGTACAATTGTCTTTTTAGCCAAAGTTACAAGCTGAACACATGATTGTATCCATACCCAAAACAGGAACATATAATTTTTCTTATCAAGTTTCACACATGGAAACACCCCCAAGTATATACACTGTTTCACCTGTGTGTGACACCCTAAAAAGGTTGTTCTGTTTGGCCACAATTGTGCTACTGAGTCCAGATGTTTAACCAGCTGTTGAGCATTCTCTCCTTAACATTACAATGCATACACTTAATATTTTACAAATATAGTTCCCCAAAAATCTATTCAAACATCATGTCCAAAAAATCAGCTCCCCAAAATAGACATGTTAACATTTTTTACAACGCTGTATCAGCCAAAAACATCGTATTATTAAGTGTACTGTGCCCATGAACATGAAACTTGCTATCTTTAACTGTACTACATTAAAGAAAAACACATGCAGCAACATGCAAGTAATAATAATTTGAAGTTCAAAGACATGAAAATTACTTACTTTTTCCTATAACTTTCTTTATTCTTTTGTATTGGTCGGGCTCCCGCAACTTGAGGTCAGACCACCGTTTTCTGAGCTGTTCCTTAGTTCTGCACACCCCAAATTTTTGGTGAAGAGTTTTAACCACTTTCCCCATAATTTTGGCCTTGACAAGATTCGGCTTTTTATACGGCCCATGCTTGGCATCATAATCCTCCCTCCTCAAAATGGCGACCATCTCCACCATTTCCTCGAATGTCATGTTGGATGCCTTATATCTCCGGGATTGGGTCTTTAGTTCCTCAGGAATTTCATCTTCTGTTGATGTAATCTCAGCCACCTGAGTCTCCGCCATGTTGTGTAGCACTACGACAAGCGAGAAGGGACGGGGAAAGTACTATATCCAACGTCAGGGGCGGGGAAAGCGTGCAGAGTTTCACGCATGCGCAGTGTAGATAACGCTAATACGCATGTGCCGTAAGTATGTTCATTGTGCGGAAGAAGGAGTAAGCAACGAATGTGATAACGAAGGTACGTAACATTTTTCTGATTTTTGTTTCATCGGTGGATGAGATTGTGGCCTATATATGGACCTAAAGATTATTTGAAGAGTCTTGACTGACACTAGTATTTTTGTGTTGTTTTTGACTTTCAGCAAACGTGCAGGCTTTCAAAAGTCCAGAATTTATGGGGGAGTTCCAGGGCAGATGGAAGGAACTTCCTGTTCTCTGGCAAACCAAAACAGCAAAAAATAAAAATAAAGCATCCAGGAAGGCAGCACTGGAGAGCCTGCTAGAATTTGTAAAGACCCAGATCCCCACAGCAACCATCCAAGAGGTGAACACCTAACTATCTACCATTAAGGGCACATATAGGACTCAGCGGAATATGGTCCTGAAATCCCAGAGGTCAGGAGCTGCAGCAGAGGAAGTTTTTAAACCCAGTCTGTGGTACTACAGCAAATTATCATTTCTGGATGACCATCTGGAAGTCAAGGAATCTCTGTCAACCCTTCCCCCCAGACGTTTCTCCAGTCTTCTCTGCAGCCAACTCTCCAGCCTTCCCTGCAGCCAACCCTCCAGCCTTCCTTGCAACCCAGCTCTGGCTTCTTCGGAGGAACAACCAGAGGTCCTTGAGGAGCCGGATTTGGACATATTGAGCCAGGTATAGTATTGAGATCAAGATTTATATGTAATAAAAGTAATGATGTAAAATAGATGTTAATATTGCTAACTATTTAATGCTTGAAAAATAAGTGTTTTAAATATCAATAGACAGTAGTGGTCAAAATTGATGGGGACAAGAATAAAAAATGCAGGGGTCAGAATCATTGTCTTTTTAATTTCTTTTTGTATTCAATTTTCAAATGTCATGAGGTGAAAAATGTGTGTGATTGATGAAGCCAAAAAATAAAGTATGTCCCTTTTTTATACACGGCCAGAGCTGAGCCAGGAAGAGGGTGACGTTGTGGACCAGGAGGAGGCAGGGCCCAATGGCACACAGGAGGAGGCAGGGCCAGGTGGCACACAGGAGGAGGCCAGGCCCAGCACAAGAGCCCATATTCCTCCCCTGAAAATTCAACAAAGAATGCCCAGGAGGGTTAGGCAGGTGGAGGAGGAAACACGTGCCTTTATTCGAGAGGCTACTGCGGCCCTCAGAGAGCCCCCCTCCGTTGAAGAGGGCTATGCCGCAGTACTGGCACACAAACTAGGCCAAATGGACATTTGGCAAAGGCTCTACAGTGAGAACTTAATGTTGAAGGTCATCAACAGGGGGTTGCTGGGCGAACTAACCCAATTCACTGACCTAACAGAGGTTGTCCCTCCTCCTCCTCCTCCTCCTCCTCCTACTCCTCCTCCTGCCACAAGCTCTCCTCCTGAGACACAGCCTCCGAGGAAGCGCTTAACGAAGGCTGCAGAGAAGGCTGGAGAGAAGGCCACAAGGAAGAGAAAAAAATAATGTCCTTGCTTCTGGATGGTCTGACAGAAGGCACAGACTGTTCTAGTACCACAGACTGGGGACATATATCTCACTTACCTGCTGCAGTTCCTGACCTCTGGGAGTCCAAGACAAGATTTTGCTCCTAATCTTTTTGTAAATTTTTAAAATACATAGTTTGGTCTTCTCTTCTTGGATGTTTGCTGTGGGGTACAAAGGATGCACAAATTCAAGCAGGGTCTCCAGTGCTGCCTTCCCTTTTAATTTGTTATGTGCCAAAATAAAGTTTTTTTTGTGTTACAGCAAATACTTGACTATGTGTATTTAATTCAAAAAGAGAGTTTGCTAGTGAGTAGGCAGGGACATTTAAAAAATACATTTTAAAATTAACAAGGAACACAAACCTCCTTGAGGAGAAATAATAGTAATTTAAAATGTTGGTGTGGTAACTTGACACACAAAAGAAAAAAACACCAAAAAAAAAAGATTCCGAAATATAAAAGGAAAAAAAACAAGATTCCGAAATATAAAATAAATCAAAAAATGATTCCTAAATATAAAAAAATAAATAAAAAGATTCCTAAATATAAAAGAAAAAAAACAGATTCCGAAATAAATATAAAAGAAATCAAAAAATGATTCCTAAATATAAAAAAGAAAAAAAAAAGATTCCTAAATATAAAAGGAAAAAAAACAAGATTCCTAAATATAAAAGAAAAAAAAAAGATGAGATCACTAACAATTACTAATAAAAAAGTTTGTCATAACTCTGTCTGAATATCATTAGCAAAAAAAGTTCATTATTGTAGCATTATATAACGAAGAAATGAATGCGCTGCATTAAATGATGCAATAATTATCTCCATTACAAACGCTAGTTTTACCAGAACGAGCGCTCCCATCTCATACTTGATTCTGAGCATGCGCGTTTTTTTTCCCCTTGTAAAAGCATACACACTACCGTTTTTCACTACGTTAAGAAAAACAACGTTAAAAACTACGTGAAAAAATAGAGCAGGTTCTCATTTTTTTTAGGCCGTTTTTCACGTCATTAAAAATGCTCTGGAGCATACACACAATCGTTTTTAGTGACCAATTTAAAAAATTGCATTTTTAACTACATGAAAAATGGTTGTGTGTACGCGGCATTAGACTCATATTTATCCATATGTACAGCTTTCTACATACACCTGCTCTCTGTGTACATACACTTTCAGAGGCTCCTTTGGATCTGAAAAATACTTATAAGCAAAATCATTACTCTATTCTTCATATTTAACCTGCAAAGAATAGAAAAAATAGGATTTTTTATTTACCGTAAAATCCTTTTCTCTGAGTCCATGGACCGACACAGCTTCTCTATTGACAAGTGGGTATTATCCGGTAATTAGGAGTGACTAGGCAGAAAAACTTGCATCACACCTTCTACAGTACCGCCCAGGGGGCGGACCCTCTGGGTATAACCTCTCAGTCTGCATCTCGCAGATCAGTTCGTCAAAAAGCAGTCCAAACTTAAAAGGAGGGGTGGGTGCTGTGTCGGTCCATGGACTCAGAGAAAAGGATTTTACGGTGAGTAAAAAATCCTATTTACTCTTTCGTCCATGGACCGACACAGCTTCTCTATTGACAAGTGGGACGTCCCAAAGCAGTGTCAGAGAAAAAACGAGGGGTGGTAACAGCATAAAATAAACTTCACCCCAAACACAAAACAGCACTCCTCCAACGGAGGAGCTGCAACTCTAAACAGCCGCTTGTAAAACTTTGCGGCCGAAAGAGGCATCCGAAGATGCACCTACATCAACTTTGTAGAATTTTGTGAAAGTGTGAGCGGACGTCCAAGTCGCCGCTTTACATAATTGGGAAACAGACGCTTGATGTCGGAAAGCCCAAGAGGCATCTATTGCCCTGGTCGAATGCGCCGTGACAGGAAAGGGGGGCGCTTGACCCTTTAAGGCGTAAGCCTGGATTACTATCTGTTGGATCCACCTAGAGATGGTGGCCGACGAGACTGCTTGGCCCTTCTTGGGACCAGCCACCGAAACAAACAGAGTCTGACTTCCGGAACAGGGAAGTAGCAGATAGGTATGAAGAAAGGAAGGTTGCGGCCGCAGCACCACCTTATCCTTGTGGAAAATCAAATAGGGAGCCTTGCAGGACAAGGCTGCCAGCTCATAGACTCGTCTAACTGAAGTAACAGCCACGAGAAAGACCACTTTCTGAGAAAGTGTCAACAGGGGAATATCTGTAATATTCTCAAACGGTGCCTTCTGAAGCACCGAGAGGACCAGGTTCAAGTCCCACGGAGGTAGCGGGGGACGGACCGGAGGGGCCACATGTCAAACCCCCTGCACAAATGTACTCACGAGAGAGTGAGTCGCCAGGGGTCGCTGAAAAAAGACAGCCAGGGCAGATATCTGTCCCTTAATCGTAATTAAGGCAAGCCTTTGGTCCACCCCATGCTGTAAAAACAGCAGGATTCTGAAAACCAAATAAGTATGCGGATGCCATTTCATTTCCTCACACATGGAGATGTAGGCCTTCCAAGTGCGGTGATAAACCTTCCTAGAGGACGGTTTCCGAGCACTTCTCATAGTAGAGATGACTGAATCTGACAGGCCCCGGTCTCTCAGTACCTGGTTCTCAACAGCCATGCCGTTAAAGCCAGTGACTGTAAAGCAGGATGGAGTATGGGACCTTGCGATAGCAGGTCCTTCCGTAGTGGTAGGCGCCAGGGGACGTCTGCTACCAGACATACTAGACCGGCGTACCAAGGACGCTGAGGCCAATCTGGAGCGATTAGGATCATTGGAATTCCCTCTGCCTCCACTCTGCGGAGCAGAAGAGGAAGAAGCCTTAAGGAAGGGAAGGCGTAGATTAGCCGATACTGACCCCACGATGCCACCAACGCGTCCGTTGCGTCTGCCCATGGGTCTCTTGACCGGGCCACAAACCTCAATACCTTCCAATTGAGTCGGGAAGCCAGAAGATCTACGTCTGGCGTGCCCCATCTTTGGCAGAGGAGTTGGAACACCTCCGGGTGTAAGGACCATTCTCCCTGGTCCAGCATCTGGCGGCTCAAGTAGTCCGCCTGCCAGTTTTCCACACCCGGAATGTACACGGCCGACAGTGCTGGTACGCTCCTCTCTGCCCACCTCAGGATGTGAGCGACCTCCGATGCTGCAGCTGAGCTTCTTGTTCCTCCTTGAAGATTGACATATGCCACTGCTGTGGCGTTGTCTGACTGGATCCTGACTGGACGCCCTTGCAGCCTCTGAGACCATTTGAAGAGGCACAGCCTGATCACCCGGATTTCCAGGACATTGATTGGCAGGAGGGCTTCCTCTGGGGTCCAGCGACCTTGCGCCGACTGAACACCCCAGACTCCCCCCCAACCTGTAAGGCTGGCGTCCGTCGTGATCACTATCCAGTAAACCGGAAGAAATTACTTCCCGGCCCTTAGCGCCGGTACTGTCAGCCACCATACCAGGGATCTCCTGACTAGGTGGCTCACTCGGATTTGATAATCCAGAGATGAAGGGCATCTGTTCCATTGGGACAGAACTTCCTTCTGTAACACTCGAGTGTGGTATTGAGCATATGGGACCGCCTCGAAGGAGGCTACCATGAGGCCCAACACTCGCATGCAAAAACGGAGTGACGACCAATTCCTGGAAGTCAGCTGCCGTACTGCAGCCCGGAGGGTCTGCAACTTCTCCACTGGGAGGAATACCTTTGCCTCTGAGGAATCCAGAATCAACCCCAGGTACACTAGGCGTTGAGTGGGCACCAATACTGACTTTTGCGTGTTTATTACCTGTCAGACTCTTCGAGACTGTGGTTGGATACTAGACACGCTTACCTCTAATTCTGAGCTTGAAGGGGCCTTCAGTAGAAGGTCATCCAAGTAGCCCATGATAGCGATACCCCGCTGTCTTAGAAGTGCCAAAATCGGAGCGAGCACCTTGGTGAACGTCCTGGGTGCTGAGGCAAGGCCAAATGGGAGGGCCACGAAATGGTAGTGGTCCTTCCCGATAGCAAATCGCAGAAACCTCTGGTGTCTGGAGTATATGGGGACATGCAGGTATGCGTCCTTGATGTCCAAGGAGGCCAGAAAGTCCCCCGGATGGAGAGCCGTGACTACAGATCAAACCGACTCCATCCAAAATCTTTGTACTTTCACAAAGCAATTGAGGGCTCTGAGATCCATGATTGGACGAACCCCCTCCTTCTTCGGCACAATAAACAGATTTGAGTAAAAACCCTGACCCCGTTCCTGTTCTGGAACTGGAATAACTACCCCGCGTTCCAGTAGACCCTGGACCGCTCCATACAGGGCCTCCTGATGGGTCGGTAGTAGCTGGAGATTGGAGGTGATGAATCTGTCCGGTGGACGAGAGAAACTCTATCTTGTAGCCTGAGGAGATTACTTCGCAAACCCACCTGTCGGAGACTAGAGCTGTCCACTGAGTCACAAATTTGCGAAGACGTCCCCCCACCCGAGAGCTGGGTGGGGGCGGACCTTCATGCGGACGCAGATTTGTCCGCAGGCTTGTTGGGTATGCGGGACCAAGGACGCTTTTGTCCTTGGGCAGGCGCTTTATCGGCCTGGGGTCTTTTCCCTGTCGCCCTAGGGGGACGAAAAAAACGCTTGCGTGCAGTAAAGGAGGGCCCTTGCCCTTGGCGTGGCCCCTTACCCTTGCTAATTTGGGAAACAAAGTGCTTTTACCTCCTGTGGCATCCTTGATGATGTCATCCAGAGAAGCCCCAAAAAGTCTGTCGCCCTTAAAAGGCAGATCCAACAGGGCTTTCTTGGAAGTCTGGTCCGCAGACCAGCCTTTTAGCCAGATCAGGCGGCGTATTGCTACTGCATAAACCAAAGCTTTTGACAGCAGGGGAATAGTATCCATGTCTGACTCGCAGACAAACTTAAGGCCCTGGACCAACTGGTCGGTCAAAGTTATCTCATTAGGAGGAGCATCTCGCTCTTTTAACTCCTGGAGTAGCAATTTTGCCCATTCAGTAAGTGTCTGAGACACTAGGGCCCCCGCCAATGCCGGGCGTACTGCCGAGCCTACCACTGAGTATAGGTAGCGAGCGAGTGCTTCAGCCTTCTTATCCACAGGGTCCTTGAAAACAGGAGCCCCTTCTACTGGAATAGTGGTGGCTCTATTAAGTCTGGACACCGGAGGGTCCACTATAGGGGGAGAGGTCCATTACTTCAGAAAACTCTCCTCAAAGGGGTATCATACCGCAAACCTCTTTGGGGCTGTAAAGACCCTCAGTGGGTTCTCCCATTCCTTGTATAAGAGTTTGTCAAAATAAGACACACAAGGAACACCTTAGCAGTGCGGGCAGGTTTACGAAACCCAAAGGGGACTGGAGTTTCTGCTGCTTCTGCAGTATTTTCCAACTTTAGTGTATCCCGCACTGCAGTAATAAGGTCAGATACCAAAGCCGTCTCGCGTACTGACCTGGACTTGGAGTCCTCCTCACTGTCCGATCGGTCACGGTCTGCAGTCTCTGATGCGTCAGAATCTGGGCCATGAGCCGTAGCTGGACCTGGTTCTGTCTCAGAAAAATCCCCAGAAGATTGCAGGGGACGGGGGTGTTTACTACCCCCTGTATTCCCGTGTGCTGCTTCCACCCTGGCATAGCGTTCATAGACACCTCAGGGGCACCAGCTGCTAAATCTGGTGTTTCAGGGGAGAAGACATCTGGCTCAGATGCCATGCTGACCACACGTTGACACTCACAGGGCTCCAGGCAAGATATCAATAGGCCACCCTCCTGCGCTGCAGAGATGCTGGGACTCACCACCCTGGACCGGTACTGCTATGCTGCCGTGTGCTGCGACTGTGATGCTGTCCCACTGCTGCTGTGTCAGTCTGCTTCTTTTATCAGCACTTCCTGTGTGAATTTTCACGCCAGTGTAATGCACCCTAGAGGCCGGAGGCTCTCCAAAAATGGCTGCCAAAAACGTCTGTATGGAAGATAATGTGGGCTCTAAGAAAATGACCACCGAGCCGAAGATAGAGGTCAAGCAGCCGTAGCCCACAAAAAGATGGCCGCCGAACGGCAATATATACATACAGGGTGGACAAACATGGCCGCCGATCAGCTGATAGGGGCCAATGGGTGTGGACTACAAGCAAATGGCACCGAACCACAGGAAGATGGCCGCCGGGCAGTCACAAGAGGCTGAACTCGGCATGGACCACCCCAAAATGGCCGCCGACAGCATGGAGGAGGAAGCACACACAGGTAAGCAGAAATGACATTTCTTTTAAATGTTAGTTACAGCCAGCCCCGCTCCAGTGGAACCCCCTAGGTGACCCCCAGCACCCAGCAACCTTTAGCTAGAAGCCCAGGGAGGAGGGAAAAGCAGGGAGAGAGGGAAGAAAGGGGCCACAACCACTTACTTGATCTCTCCAGGAATGTCCAGCTAAATCACCCAGCCGAGGCAGGGGAGTTTACTTACCTATCCTGCATGTATTAAGCTGGAACACATTCCAAACAGATCATCGTCCGCGCACGGAAGGTGACTGTTGGCCAGGCATGCTGTGATTGGACCCAAAAGGGACGATCATATGTATGCCCTGGAGTGTGACGCTCACCAGACAGGCTGCTGCGACTCGGCCGTGAGGTCAGCCGAAGCTGAGTGGTCCGATGCAGGCCCTGGAGCGTAGGCTCACCGGCCACCCGTGGAGCAACGGGCATGTCGTGGAAAACCCAGCGCGTAGCTAGGGTCGGCACACGCTCGATGGCCGCAACTGGGGAGACTACAAGGATCGAGGATCCAGCCTGTCACCCAGTCGGCAGTTGATCGAAGATCGCAGGAAACAACAAATGTAGCAAAAAAATATATCTTTTTCCCCCCGGACCAATGGGCCCGAAGGGAGCCATGTTCTACTCCTTGCTAGACAGAAAAAAACTGATCTGCGAGATTCAGACTGAGAGGTTATACCCAGAGGGTCCGCCCCCTGTGCGGTACTGTAGAAGGTGTGATGCAACACTTTTTACAAGTTTTTCTGCCTAGTCACTCCTAATTAACGGATAATACCCACTTGTCAATAGAGAAGCTGTTTCGGTCCATGGACGAAAGAGTAACAATAATGACATTCCTGTACATTGGTAAATTGTCAATGACATTCTTTCAAAACCGATTCAATGAAAAACCCTCTGTAACCCTTACTTTTCCCGTTCCTACAAAAATACAACAGCCGCGACGCATCGGAGGATCGCCACGGTAAGTTTGAACATATTTACGTTACTACATACAAACATTCTGATATATATGTGGGGGAGATACTTCATAGTTTCCAAAACCAAAAATGAAAAAAACAAAACAGCCAGAATTCTCCTTTCACTCTTTCAGCAATAGAAAAAAATACAATGGGAAAAACATGAGAGCAGCTCGAGAACCTTGCATGGACCAGCCATACAAAGTTCAAACAAACGGGCATGAGAATTTAACCACCGTTCCTCCTCTGGGAATCACAAAAGCGTGTACTACACCTCCATCAACACTCATCATTACAGATTTCTGAAGCCGCAGCTGAACTACATCCACTCCAGAGGGATACCCAAAATGGTATCCTTGGACCACCTATGTTAATCTTTTTGGGGTTCAAAGGCCTTTGCCCCAAAACTAGGCTTTGTGCACCGTGTAACGATCTGACTGTGGGAAGCCTCCATTCCTTCCCTTGCACAGACCTCTTTGTGTCCAAGGCGATTTGAATCGGCTTATCGTCTTACTCCCGCGTCCAGGAGAAACCATTGCACCCATTTCAGGGAGCACCGTCTTCTTCTTCGGTGGATTGAAGGACTACAACCACTATCTGGTCAAGTCCCCCAACTAGAAACCCTAACCGAGGCGTCAACTCTAGGACTTGTTGTCTCAACACTTTTGAAACTACAGCAACAACCACAGGTCAAACCCCGAATTAGGCCTCTACCCCTCACAGTATATGCATACACAAGCATTTTCCGCTATACACCCATACACTGCATCGCCAGACTAAACCACACAGAACACTTACACCCATTTACCACCTACAGAACAATGTGGCTTCTCTCTGTATCCAGATGTTACAATAATGGTGATGCCCCCCTGTTTGTTCTCTACCCAAAACTGTATTACAGGACAAAACTTCACAAAACTGGAACAAAATATAAAACACTTTTAAACGCCAAAATGCTTTCCATTTTCCTTCCAAACACAAATCACATTGCTTAACCTTTCAGAAAACCCCAAATTCCTCCCACCAACTTTCTGCTGATACATAAATGCTGAAAAGAAGTTCCTATGGCATGCTCAGCTCTCAAAAAACAAACAAACTGGTTTATTTACATATCAATGCCCAGGAAGAGGGAGGGGGAGGGGGGAGCCTAGCCCCATCACCTTGTCTATTAAGACACTAAAACAAATCCATGGCTAAACATCATATATATTTCAACAATTAAAAAAAACTTTGTCAAGGAAATGATGGAATAAACCCCCCTTTTTCAAATGGGAGGGAATCCCCCCTGACCCAAATATCCCCTGGAAGTCAAACCACAAGTTGAGACTCAAATACAAACTCCTGCCAAAAGATGGCTATACAGTACAAGCTTCAAAAACAATGAATTGCCTTCTGGGAAACTCCCAAATATTTAAACATAAAAAACAACACACACACTGTGTACAAAAACTCAGTTAGTCCTACAATCTATAAAAATTCAGTGTAAAGTAGAGTTTTCACTTAAAAACGAAATCCAATACAAAAACCACGGCTCATATACTGCAAAGCCAGCTAACCCCCGCAATAGCTTATGTAGCGGGTATGTACTTTCCCAGGTATAAATTTGAACTTGGCAGAGACATTAGTGATGTGTAATTCCCCACAGCCCAGTGGGTGGCGCTGTCGCCCTGGGTTGGGGTTGAATCATTGCTGTGTGCCGTACCTCCTTTTTGTCCTCCCTCGGCAGCGGTATGGTGGGGCGGGGAACCCGCCGTGCTTGCCGGGAGAGGGTATAAAGGGGCCGGCCATCTTTGTCATGGGGTCGAGTCCCAGGCACCTTTAGCCTGTGGGCGGTGGTTCGTGTGGGTCCTCTGGGCGGCCTAGGCCTAAAGGATAGCCGGAGATCGTGTTCCATCCCAGGCACCTTTAGCCTGGGGTGAGGTACTCGGATGGAGGTCCGGAGCTCAGTGCCCAACACTGAGTTCCGCGAGGGAAGGAGATCCTAGGGAACCCCGGGAGTGGGTACCCAAATCCGGAAGGCGCAATGGACCGGGGGGAGCTCCTCACTTGAAGACCCGGTGCAGCATATTGCCGGTGACAGGTGAGCCTCTCGTCGGAGACCGCCTGGAAGGAAATTCCCCTTGTGCGGAGACCGTAACCCACTTTCAGGAAGGAAAGTGGAGAACCAAATTGTGTCTGGGACTATTCGCATCCACACCTCCTTTCCTGTTCTGTTAACCAAGGGAGTTCAACTGATGGTGTTCATTTGCAGAAGAATAAAGGAGTGTTGAACTTTAATGGTGTGGGGCTCATTTCCTAGCAGACATTGTTCAAGGTGACTCTCAGAGGGAGGATCCAGGTGCACAGCACTGACCCGAAGGTAATACAAGAACGTTGCTTATACCGTACTGACACATGTGGTGGAGGCCAGGCGTGGTGTCCCCGCTCCCTCCCCTCTAAGGTACCCCTAGACAAGAGAAAGACGAGACAAGAGAAAGAGGGGAGTGAGGAGGCCGCTACACATGGGGGCTCGGGTCCGGTATAGTGTTTGTGCACCACGGAATTGAACGTGTCTGCTGGAGGAGTTAAGCGAATAGGCAGGCCTTCATTGGCCGAAGTGCATCCATGTGCTCAAAGTCGTGGACATGATCCATTGAAGGGAAAGGCCCGCGCAGAAGAGCGAGGAGAGGGGGAAGCTCAGCCGTGTGAAGTAGTACACGTGGGGGTTTCTATTTGCACTGCGCCACCAGGCACACCCCCATCGCTTAGTTCGTGGGCATGACTAAGAAACAGAAAAGAAGAAAAGCCTGCGAACTGGAGCAAAGGGGAGGAGTCCAATACATGTGAAGTAGAAAAAAGGTACATGGTTAGTGGCGCTCACTAAAATATAGCATGGGACACTAGGTCCAAAGAAGTCCTTTAAGCGGTTTGCTTTGTGGTGAGGTAACAGTCTTTTTGCACTTCTAGGCTGCCTTGCAGACAAGGGGGAGCAGAAGCTGTACTCCAGAGCATGTAAAGAGATAAAAAACAAAGGCAGGTGCCGCTTAAGTAAAACTGTGTGATTTTAATATAGCAGTAACATTAAAACACTCACATTAAGGTGTCTTTAGATCGGCATGTGGGGGTCCTGTGGGATGTGCACCTCCGCTCGTGCCAGCAATGTTCAAGCCCAGTGCAGTGGAGCCGGTGTTCAATCCTGTGGAGAGTTTCCCGGGTCTCGTGCGGCGGCCGAATGGAGGCCTGGAGCGCAAGCTGCTCGTCTGTGCTGAGTGCTGAGGCGCAGCGTGGGGCGGGATGGCTTCACAGGACCAAGATGCAAAGCTATTACGGTGCATGCGCAGTGAGTGCCGGCATATAAAAAGGCTGTGTATAGCTAACACAAGCCAGCTTGAAAAAGGTGAGCGTAGTGTGTTCCTCCTCTCACTGCTCATGCACCGAAATGCATTGCATCTTGGTCCTGTGAAGCCATCCCGCCCCACGCTGCGCCTCAGCACTCAGCACAGATGAGCAGCTTGCGCTCCAGGCCTCCATTCGGCCGCCGCACGAGACCCGGAAAACTCTCCACAGGATTGAACACCGGCTCCACTGCACTGGGCTTGAACATTGCTGGCACGAGCGGAGGTGCACATCCCACAGGACTCCCACATGCCGATCTAAAGACACCTTAATGTGAGTGTTTTAATGTTACTGCAATACGTGTGAAGGACTACACGTGGGACGTTGGCGCAAAAACTTTGCAGTGTGCGATGGATCAGCAACAGGTCGCCATGTTCGGACATACCTCGTGGATTCCAGTTCACCCTTCCACCACGACATTGACTGCTGCTGCTCCGGTAACAGATACGGGGATCCGGCTAAAGCCAAGGGGTCGATTCGCCCTGTACTCGTGCATGGACGTTGAGGCCCTGGGTGTGATTTGTCCCGGCTGTTCGGGACTGGTGTGCCAACTGAAGCCATTCGGACGTTGTGAGGCCTGTGGGGAGTTTCTGTTCGAAGTGGATCCGGCGGTCGAGAGGCCGAGAACCATCTACCCCGGCCGGGCTTCAGCCAACACCACTAAGAGAGGAGGAATCACTGCTGTGAGAGCCATGCCTAAGCACACTGCAGCGGCCGCGGAGGAGGTCATAAAACCCCAACGGGAGAAATCCGAGGATGCTGACTCGGTCACCACTGTCTCACAGTGTCCACCACCGAAGAGAAAGACCGGCATGGTAGCCCCGACCAGCGGTTGTGGTGGACCGTCTCGCCCGCTTACGCCCGGCCCGGATGAATCCGTTGACAAGAGTTCCGGACATCCCGCTACAAGTAAAGGCTGAGGTAAGCCAGGCGGAGAGATTTGGTGTGTGGGAAGAGGTGGAAACTCGGTCTCCACAACGGGCTACATACCCGCGGAGGAATGTGACACCTCTGACCTGGAGTCGCTCTCGGACATGGGAGACGACGTTGCCATAGACGATTTGTTTGCCGAGAAGGGCTGGGACAAAGTACCGCTTGCTTCATCCCGCAGAACCAGGGATCCACCCATGTCTACAGGGGAAAGTACACCCCGGGTGGAGGCACCAGCGCCTGAAGAGGGGTCCCGTCCCCAGCCTGTCTCTACATCTCCGGTGCCATCTGTACCGAAGACAGGAGAAAAGAGACTGTTACTGCGGGCACCTATGCTCAGACCAGATGTGGTCAAGGTCCCTCGCCACCCGCACTCAATAGTTTTGCCTGGCGAAGGGGACAAAGCTACCATGCCTCCTTTGACAAGACTACAACGCCTATTTGGCCAAAAGGTTGCTGCAGAGTACGGATGGGAGTATCCATACTTGTCGAAGGAACTGCTTTATGAGGTGGAAGTGTGCCGGGAGCGCTGGTACAATGACTTTGTTTGGACCCACCTTCCAGTTCCACACGCCCGCAGGTACCTGGCATGCTCTCCAAAGGCCTCTCAACGTTTCAAGGACTGCAAGGCAGAGTGGATGTTGGGACGACACATCCATGCAGACAAAGTGCTGATCCGGCGCAAGGAAGGGGAAGAGGTGGAGTATCATCTAGAGACCATGGACCAGCACTTGAAGCCACTTGTTCTGCCGCATCCCTGTTTTTACCTTTAAGGAGAGAAAAAAGACTCCGTTTTGTTCTATGCTGCTGAACTTTCTGGGGCCGTTGCTTTTGTGCCCAGAGGAATGGAGAACTGTTCCTGGTTTGTTCTTCACTTTTCCCGCAAGAGATCTTGGACTCTGGGTAGATAGGGCCAAAGAGAAGAGGAAAGTTCCACGAGTGCAGTTACCGCGATGCTGTCACCAGGTGGCAGTGTTGCGCAAAGTTAAACACTTTTCACGCACTCACTCTTTGGAGAAAAAGGGATTTCTTCTCTGAGAAGTTTCTTTTCTCTCACACGCATACATGTGTCAGGGTTATGTGTGTTGTTTTCTTTCTTTTCCCTCTGCAGGAGAGCATCCATCAAGATCACTGAGAATGGGGTGGATCTTAGTCAGGATGGGTGGGAAGAGTATGATGTAAAATGTAATTCAAAGTTATGATTATATGTTGTTGTTTCTTTCCCTTTTCTATTACAGGGCTCAGACACAATTGTTAGTGAGTTTCTGGATTGGATTATGTCAGCTGTTGAGGGCATGATTTACTCCAGACACTGGGGACCAGTGTCAAACCACCAGGGGGAGAGTGTAGCGGGTATGTACTTTCCCGGGTGTAAATTTGAACTTGGCAGAGACATTAGTGATGTGTAATTCCCCGCAGCCCTGTGGGTGGCGCTGTCACCCTGGGTTGGGGTTGAATCATTGCTGTGTGCCGTACCTCCTTTTTGTCCTCCCTCGGCAGCGGTATGGTGGGGCGGGGAACCCGCCGTGCTTGCCGGGAAAGGGTATAAAGGGGCCGGCCATCTTTGTCATGGGGTCGAGTCCCAGGCACCTTCAGCCTGTGGGCGGTGGTTCGTGTGGGTCCTCTGGGCGGCCTAGGCCTAAAGGACAGCCGGAGATCTTGTTCCATCCCAGGCACCTTTAGCCTGGGGTGAGGTACTCGGATGGAGGTCCGGAGCTCAGTGCCCAACACTGAGTTCCGCGAGGGAAGGAGATCCTAGGGAACCCCGGGAGTGAGTACCCGAATCCGGAAGGCGCAATGGACCGGGGGGAGCTCCTCACTTGAAGACCCGGTGCAGCATATTGCCGGTGACAGGTGAGCCTCTTGTCGGAGACCGCCTGGAAGGAAATTCCCCTCGTGCGGAGACCGTAACCCACTTTCAGGAAGGAAAGTGGAGAACCAAATTGTGTCTGGGCCTATTCGCATCCACACCTCCTTTCCTGTTCTGTTAACCAAGGGAGTTCAACTGATGGTGTTCATTCGCAGAAGAATAAAGGAGTGTTGAACTTTAATGGTGTGGGGCTCATTTCCTAGCAGACATTGTTCAAGGTGACTCTCGGAGGGAGGATCCAGGTGCACACCACTGACCCAAAGGTAATACAAGAACGTTGCTTATACCGCACTGACACATGTGGTGGAGGCCAGGCGTGGTGTCCCCGCTCCCTCCCCTCTAAGGTACCCCTAGACAAGAGAAAGACGAGACAAGAGAAAGAAGGGGAGTGAGGAGGCTGCTACACTTACATTCACTTAAATTAAAACAGAGAAATCCCCATCCTAACACCATCTGCATGGAGTTTGCATGTTCTCCCTGTGTCTGCGTCGGCTTCCTCCCACACTCCAAAGACATGCTGGTAGGTCAACCAGATCCCATCCATAAATGGGCCCCAGCATGTGCATGTGTCCGCAAACGCGTCGGGACCCCTCGGGGTAAGACCGCGCTATATCAAGATACCACTCTACTCAACTCAAAAGGCGATGCTTAGAAAAACTATTTAAACTAGCAAATTTAATATTAAACAAAAAGAGCCTCTCAATATGTCACCCTGGTGTCTCACTACTCTCCCCAGCAGTGCACAGGTCAAACTGTAAACGCATAGCACAGAAGAAAACTGCGCCAATCAACAAATGTTAATATAGAATCCAGGGGCTGATGTGCAAAAAGCAGTGCACACTCAGTAAAGGCACCAGCCACTAGATATCAAAAAATAATGTCCAATGATTAGAAAACATATAATGATAAATGTCCAGATGAATGCCCAGATAATGCAATAAAAACCCCCAAAAAATTAGACCACAGTACTGAATTATAGAACTAAATGATGGATTAATAGTCCCATGCAAAGGTATAAATCCGGCAAATCACAATATGAGATCAGTCAACGTCTTTGTTATTTCCTCCCGACTCACATCTAACCTGGAACTTCCTATCTCAAACTGTAAACGCCTCTCAAGATGGCCGACAAGCCAGGCCACAACAACAAAATGGCGCCATTAACGCATGCAATGCAGTTTTTGATTTTGCCAAAATCAGCACAAACTTCCCTACCAGCCAAAAACTGACAAACATGGGACAACAAATGAACACTTAAATATAAAAACGCAAGACCACATGGGTTCCCACACACAAAGGAAAACAAAAATGGTCTCCACCAGATTCCAACACAGAAAAGACTGCACTACTCAATTCGCACCAAACATCAAAATCTGCCCCAAAAGCTGAAAAATTCCACCAGCAAAATAGCAGACGAATGCCACAGCACGGTCACATGATATCACACCCAAAGGAAAGGTGGCTGTGCATTCCCCTTATAGGATTGCCCACAGGCTAAGGAGAAACTACGCCTCAAGATGGCCGCCGACGACCATGGCAGACCACAAGATGGGGCCACCACATGCAGTTTTTGCCGCCAAAACCAGGATCTCTTCACCAGAGAACCAAAAATGTTTTTCTCCACAAAGACTGACTACACCATTGAAACTTTTTTTTAAATGATCATCAAAATCCACTGAAAATGTTGTGTCACTCCACAAGGCTCATGCCATCTCCACAAAGCCACACACCTGAGACACCACATGAGCACTTACAAACATTTTAAGACCCTTTGGCCAACTAAATAGCACAAAATGTTAGTTACATGCACAACATTAAAACACTCTTTTCTCTACCTAAAGTTCATATACACACTGTGGCATCAGCTTCCATAACAAGCCATCGCACAGACATACAGTGATTCTTGCATGCTTTCTCAGAACATCAGATCATCTCTCAGGGCGTAGCCCTTCCAGCACAAAACTCCTGCATGCTATTTACAGAGAGTAACCAACTTTCACTATTGTAGATGGCCATGCGGGCTCCCCTCCCCCACCAAAGCACATGGCAGCAATGCAGCGGCCATCTTTAACAATGCAGCAGCAATGAGCACACAGGTTCAATCCCACTCATGGGGACACGTGTTCTGCATCAAACAAAATCGCATACAGTCTATATTTCTCATTTAGTTACACTCTTACAGCCCACAGCTTCCCCACACAAACATCCAGGCACACGCAGGCATACCCACACAGGCACACACGATCAAGTTCACAGGCATACGATCTCTCTCCCAACAAAATCACTCACGCATACACACACGCACGATCGGATTCACAGACATACACACACACATACTGCAAACTTACAGCATTATTTCAAAAAGACAGAAGATTTGTTCTTTTACAGAGCAGGGCCCCCACGCTTCGGATCGTGCATCCATACTCCCCCATCTCGACTCGATGCCTAAAGGGGGCCCCATCTAGTTCCTTCAGAGCCGCCATTCTGTTGTGGCAAAATTGGTTGTTTGCAGAGCAATTTCTTACCTCCTTGATCCCACCTTTTGATTCCTATCCAACTTGTATCCCTTTAATGATGGACATAGCCTTTTAATTGTAGGGTAGCCTTTTTCTGTTTTGGTAATTGTCGTGGCAAAATTGGTTGTTTGCAGAGCACACAGCCATTTTTGCCTTGTGCTAAATAAGCACACACTTCATCTTATTGCAATAATGCTTCTTAAACTAAAATTCACTCACCATTCATTCGTCCCATTCATATAAATCAAGAAACATCACCAGACTGGTCTTATCATCAAGGCATCCCAGCATCAACTGGTCGCCGACGCCCTAACAGCATCCTTTTTATTAAACTCCAAAAGCATGTGACCTCCATGAGAGTGGTCATCACAGAATGTGACCTCCTCCATAGGAAGTGAGGACACAGCATCTGACCTCCATGGGAGTGGTCATCACATGATGTCCTCTTTACACAGCAAATGTCCATATAAAGATATCCCTTCCAACAGGGTTATTTAAATACATACAATATAATACCAATACAACAACATATTCAACATGATGATGGCTAAAGTCTTATGGGCGTGTCCAGGCAGGGAAAGCATGTATGCTCCCAGCAAACAAAGCTGTATTGCTTTAAAACATGGACGCTTTCCCTGACTCTGAAAACGCTCGCAAGCTCTCATATTACCGCTGATAGGAATCCTTATTCTACGCTATTCCATAGAATAACGCATATTCAGATTATATTATTATTGCTTGTGGGAGGCTATCTGCAGGCGCTCGCTACGAATCCAGACCAATGCTGATCAACACACCGCCAAAACAAGAGCGCACATCTGCCTATAACCAATGATGTCGTTGCAGAGCGAGCATATCCCCTCCTCAACGATCGTCCGTGCTAATGCACAGAGGGTCCCTCGTCGGCGAGCATATCCGCACGCTGCAAACATCACACTCCAACCTCAAGAAGTTTTCCCCTACCAGACGGGATTCAACCAGCCTCAGACTGCCCCAGTCAGCTCTTTAGAGCGGGTTGCGGAAGTACTAACACTGGGTGACATTATGAAAATACATATTAAATACATCTTCATACAATTCTCCACAACAGTGATCAACCTATACTGATTCTTACCTATTTGTTTTTTTTTTCTTTCTTTTTTTTAGATAATTTTTATATAATTTTTGATAATTTCTGATTATTTTATATATTTTAATTATTCTTGTTTCATATTGCGTTTCAATGCCATGGTTCTATATCTTTCAAATGCTTACTTTTCTAAATGATATTTCAAAATACTGTTTGTTATGTATTCTTCTGAAAAAAATTTCAATAAAAATAGCAAAAAAAAAAAGGCACAATCTCTCCCTCCTAAGGGTTCTCTCGTCGACAGAGAGACGCGTGAAGCCCAAGTGCATGGGTTCATCTTCACAGACCGACTCGGTACCAGGAGGCATGGGAGGTGAGGGAGGCCAGGGTGGGACTGCAAAGCTCAAAGACAAAAACATACAGGAGGCTTCCGCAAGTGCTCCTTAAGAGAGAGTCTCTCACTCAGTCTGGAGTCAATGAGGATGGCAAATGTGATCCAACCCTCCAGCTCAGTGGGTATATCTCGAGCTGCTATCTCATCCTTGATGTTATCTGAGAGACCATGAGAAAAGACAGCCACAAAGGCCTCATTGTTCCAAGCAACCTCTGCTGCCAGAGTACGAAATTCAATGGCGTAATCGTCAACAGCCCTCGTACTCTGTTTGATGGACATGAGGCTCTTGGCAGCAGAAGCGGAGCGTGTGGGAACGTCAAATACCCTTTTGAAGGAAGCCACAAATTCTGGGTAACTCAGGACCATGGGTTTTTGCATCTCCCAAGCATCTCAGAAAGCAAAGATATCACAAAACCTACTTTGCTTCTGTCCATGGGAAACACCTGGGGCAGCATCTCAAAGTATATCTCAACCTAGTTGAGAAACCTTCTGCACTGAACTGGATAGCCCCCAAATCGCTGAGGAAGCGGAGCAGAACCAGACATACCTCTAATAGAGGTAAAACTTCCAGGCGGGTGCCTGCACAGAGACTGGGGAAACAGCAGGGTCGGCCTGCAACACAGGTTCTACCAGAGAGTCCACAGTGGGAGATTCCAGACGAGCCGTGTGACTCAGGAGCATCTGTAACGCCATGGCAAACTGATCCATGCGGTGATCCAGATCATCCAATCTGGAAAAAATATAATCAACAAGTGGATTGGCTGCATCCTCTGAATTCATGGCCTTCGCCTACTGTCAGAAACCATGAATCAGACAGAAGTACAGTTAAATCACACTTTTTTAATAATAAAAATAAAAAGGTAAACAGAGGAAGCGTAGTCAAAACATAGCCAGAGTTTAGTAACCGGATCGGGTAGTCGGCCAAGCCAATGTCAGAGAGCCAGCGATAAACGTAGTAAGCAGGATCAGTAGCCAGAAGGAATGACAGCCAAGCAAGTCTTCAACAGGAACACAGGAGAAAGTCTCTGTGATGTTGACAAAGACGAAGGCAGAGATGAAGTGAGCTGGAAGGCTTTAAGTAGGCAAGACTGACGAGCAGATCATCAACAGGTGAGTCACTGGAGAGAAAGCAGCTGGCAACTAGCCGACAGCTGAGCGGCCAGCTCCGAGAAGGAAGGGCTGAGAACAGCCCTGACACTACCTTAGACTTGTAGAAAACCTATACTGTGGCAGGTTTTTGCCTGTTGACCTGCATAAGGCATTAACTGCAATGTTTAAAGCATTGAGGAATGGCCTTTAATTCAAGTGGAACCTGCAGGAGTGGGCATGGCTCTGGAGAATTTAAGCCTGGCAACAAACTTTTACCCTTAAAAATATCCATAGGCGATGGTCAAAGGAAGTGGACAGATGTCAGTATAGAATTCAATATAAAAAATAAGGTACCAACATCCCTAAAATGAAAGAGCAATTTTGTGGGAGATATGGGACTTTTAAGGTGCTACAAATAAATACTCACTCAAAGTTGTTATAAAAATAGAAAATTATTTATTAAGACAATGTTATAAAAAAGTAAATGACTGCAGTTTGAGTCAAAGCCATAGATGTACTCATATACATATAAATGTTGCATCCAAAAATTTTGACATGTTTTGCCTATAAAAGCTTCTTCAGGAATGAAGGCATGGACACAGTTGTTAGATATGGAGGAACATGATTCACTCACTTTTGGTGTGTATATGAAAAGAGAAACAAAAAATCATTAATATACAAACAATTAAACAATCAAACAAAGTAACATATCATTGTGCAAGCATGACTGGACATTTTACACACAACGATTGGTGTCCGGTGCAGGAATGTTGCCTACCTCCAAATAGATAAGGGAAATTCAAGCACGGAAAAAATGTGTCAGGAAGACACTGCAATCCTATATCCAAGTCCAAAACGGTGACAGATCTCCCGTAGGGAGGGATGTAAACATGAAAAAAGATTGTTCTGAATTTTCAAAGAGAAAATGCCTGTAATATACATAATATATGCATCAATGAGAGAAGTGGAGTACAAAATGTCCAAGGCAGGCTGAATTGGCAGGACTGCACTCACCTCAATCGTATTTTTGAATTAAATAAATCCTGGGAGCTCATGCAGACGATAAGTGGACAGAGATGTATATTTTGATTTGTTGAACAAACTCACGGGTCTGAAAAGGCTAAACTCATGTGCATACTAAGTCACATAACTTCCTAGGAGGTTCTACTCAAAAGTCTATTATTGATTTTAAAAGATCTCTCTCTCACCCATATTGATGTTATTAGTAATGCGCAGTCTCTATCCAAGGATTTTTTGACAACCTGCAACAAGGTGAAAACGGAGCGGAGGTAGAGACAAACGAGTCTCCAAGATGCTGTGACAAGTTTGACACCTATCTCTGTGGAGATACAGAAAGAGGGCCACCGCTTAGATTCCATAAAGATATAAAGAGATTGTCCCATTGAATAGATGGATAAATACCTGACGTCTGAGTCCCAAACGGTTGTGAGCTCCCAGTGGTCCCAAACATGGCTGGTTCCATGTGGGGTTTATATACCCCTCCCCATTGCGTCAAACAGGTTGCATGACGTCACGCCGTGATGACGCAACGCGGATACGAGAAGGGGAAGTCCAAAGGGCATGGACTAAAAACCAGAAACCGGAAGTGAGGTAACTTCCGGTCCACGGCAAAGACATTGCACAGGAAACATTCTGTGCAGACACCTAATGGCGGGAGACAAAACCAGTCACCCGACCATGGCTATGTTGTCATATTTGCCATGCTGGGATCCAGATAAGCCATGCCATATACATCTCCCAGGGTGGGTTGTGTCATCACGGCGTGACGTAATGGGACTCATTAATGACAGGAATAGTACCACTGGATTGGCGCAGGGCTAATGTGGTGCCTATATTTAAAAAGGGAAAAAAGTATTTAACAAGTAACTATAGACCGTTAGTTTAACTTCTATAGTTGGGAAGATACTGGAGAGATTAATAAAAGACCACATAGATGAGTTCTTGCTGGAAAAAAACTATTTAAGCAACAGACAGCATGGATTCATGAAAGACAGAAGTTGTCAGACAAACCTGATTTCTTTTTATGAAGAGGTAAGTAAAACCTTGGACAGAGGGGTGGCGGTGGACATGGTATACTTGGATTTTGCAAAAGCGTTCAATACAGTTCCGCACACATGGCTCATGTGTAAGGTAAAGTCTACAGGATTGGAAATATCAGTTTGTAAATGGATAGAAAACTGGCTAAAAGACAGAATTCAGAGAGTAGTGGTTAATGATTCTTACTCTGAATGGTCTAAGGTTATCAGTGGTGTACCCCAAGGTTCAGTGCTGGGACCCTTACTTTTTAATATCTTTATAAATGATATTGGGTCTGGGATCAAAAGTAACATTTCTGTCTTTGCAGATGACACCAAGCTATGCAGTGGAATAACGTCCTTACAGGATGTCGCCAATTTACAAACCGACCTCAATGCTCTGTCTAATTGGGCGACTTAGTGGCAGATGAGGTTTAATGTTGATAAATGTAAAGTTATGCACTTGGGGGCTAAGAATATGAATGCATCATACATATTAGGGGGAGTACAACTGGGGGGATCCATAGTGGAGAAGGATCTGGGGGTTTTGGTAGATCATAAGCTCAATAATGGCATGCAATGCCAAGCTGCGGTTTTCAAAGCGAGCAAAGTCCTTTCTTGTATTAAGAGAGGTATGGACTCCAGAGAGAATATATCATTTGCCCCTGTTCAAATCATTAATAAGACCTCATCTGGAATACAGGCATACCCCGCTTTAAGTACACTCACTTTACATACACTCACGAGTAAGGACATACCCGCGAGTGTATGTAAAGTGCCTCACAAGTACTGTACAGACATTTTGCAGCTGCAGTAGAAGGAGCTAAAGCTCCGAGAGCAAAGCCCGCCCTGTTCCAGTGTGCCCCTGACACCCGCACTACAGCCCCTGAGACCTCAACTACAGCTCCTGACCCCCCACTACAGCCCCTGACCCCCCACTACACCCTAGAAGTGAAAAAAGGTATTGCTTCACTTTAAGTACATTTTCGTTTTACATACATGCTCTGGTCCCATTGTGTACTTAAAAGTGGGGTATGCCTGTATGCAGTTCAGTTTTGGGCACCAGTTCTCAAAAAGGATATCGGAGAACTGGAGAAAGTGCAGAGAAGGGCAACCAAACTGATAAGAGGCATGGAGGAGCTCAGCTATGAGGAAAGATTAGAGGAACTGAATTTATTCACTCTTGAGAAGAGGAGAATAAGGGGGGATATGATTAACATATACAAATATATAAGGGGTCCATATACCTGTAGTGAACTTGGTGTTGAGTTATTCACTTTACGGTCAACACAAAAGACAAGGGGCACTCTTTATGTCTAGAGGAAAAAAGATTTCATCTCCAAATACGGAAAGGTTTCTTCACAGTAAAGCCTCGTACACACGACCGAGTTTCTCGTCCAAAACCGGCAAGAAAAGTGCCGCGTGAGCTTTTTTGTCGAGAAAACCGTTCGTGTGTATGGTTTTACGATGAGAAAATTGCCGTGAATCTCGACGAGAAAATAGAGAACCTGCTCTCTATTTTCTCGTCAGGATTCCAGATTTCCTCGTCGTGTATCTCGTCGGCCTGTTTTGTGACGAGAAAATGGTTCGTGTGTATGCTTTTACGACTCTTCCAAAAGCGCGCATGCTCAGAAGCAACTATGAGATGGGAGCGCATCTTCTGGTAAAACAAGCCTTCGTAATGGAGATAGCACATTCGTCACGCTCCAAATTTTGGCATCGTTTAAATGTTGTGCATTGAAATCTTCGTTAGAATGTTACATTAATCCAAACGAATGAACTTCTTTTGCTGCTGATATTCACACAGAGTTGACTATGTTTTTTAACCTTTTTCTTGTTGCTCTTAAGAAGATTTATGTGTATTATATCGTGCAAGTTTTTAGGAATATTAAAAAATTAGATATTTTTCTAACTGATGTTAATTGTAATTTCGCAATGTTTTGGTAGTGATCTCCCATAGAATCTTTTAATATATATTATGTAAATTTTACACCCTTTTTTGGGAAATACGATTTAGTTATTTTTTGGGGGGGTTGTTATCTGTCCCTTTTTTTGTCAGTCAAATGTATCTGCTTACTCCAAAGCTAGATTTTACATTTTTACAAATACACATAGTCAAGTATGAACTTAAAGAAAAATAACATTTATTCATGTTTGAACTAAAATAAAGAGAAGGCAGCGCTGGAGAAGCTGCTGCCATTTGTGCATCCCAGGGACCCCATCGCACACAGCAACCCTGTGTGGACACTAAAATTGGGAGCTTGAGAAGGCAAACATTTCTGAGCACAATCTGATGCTGGCCTCCCAGAGGTCAGGAACAGCAGCAGGTGATATATATGTCCCAAGTGTGTGGTACTACAACAGGCTGCCTTCTGTCCGACCACAATGAAGCAAGGCCATCACTTCCTTGTCTTCCTGGCAACCTTCCCTGCAACCTTCCCTGGAGCCTTCTCTGCAGCCTTCCTTCTTCGTGTGGCTGAAGGCTGGGCCACTGGAGGGGTACTCCTGTCAGGAGGAGGAGGAGGTGGAGGAGAAGGGGGTGGCGCAGAAGAACAAGGTGGAGGTGGAGGAGAAGGGGGTGGGGCGGAAGAACAAGGTGGAGGTGGAGGAGAAGGGGGTGGGGCAGAAGAAGAATGTGGAGGTGGAGGAGGAGGTTGAGGTTGGGACAGTTGTGCCACCTCACAAATGGCGGTATTGGGGGTAATTTTTTCCATCACCCCCTTGTTGAGCAAGGTGATGAGCAGGGGCTCGCATAGGAGGCGTTGCTCCATGCTCATCACCTTGAACTTTGCCTCCACTAGGCCGGCAATGGCCTCTTCAGGGGATGTGGGCTCTTTGAGGGTGGCATGGGCCTCTTTAAGAAGGGCCATTGCTGCCTCACTGGTGGTCCTGTCCCTCCTGCCTCTTTTGGGAAGCCGGATGGGAGGCACCTGGGATCTGGTGCTTCTCCTTTGCCCTGCCACCTCCTGGCTGCCACTTGGCCCTGCCACCTCCTGGCTGCCACTGGGCCCTGCCACCTCCTGGCTGCCACTGGGCCCTGCCACCTCCTGGCTGCCACTGGGCCCTTCCTCCTCCTGCCTGACAGTTTCCAGACCCTCCTCCTGGCTGATTTCATCCTGTGTATGAAAAAGGGACATAGTTTAATATGTTGGTTTAATCTTTGCATCAAACTTTATAAACATGATTGAAGCAATTAGAATGTAAATCCAGAAATCATTTTTTCTAATTTACACCTACATCAGATTGACTATTTAGCACCCAATTAAGTGCAGACTAATGTCTAGAGATCTTGATTTCACTTGTGGAACCCAAAATATTGTATGTTTCTCATCTTGACATATTTGTCAAACATTAATTTTATCCCAATACATTTTCATTTAATACTATACCTGGCTCCAGGTGGCCAAATCAGGATCATCCAGGATGGCTGCCTCCTCTTGCTCCAGAGAAGGCTCAGGTTGGCTGCAGGGAAGTCTGGGGGGAAGAGTGGAGAGTGATGGCCTTGCCTCAATGTGGTCATCCAGGAAGGACATCCTGCTGTAGTACCACAAAATCGGGACATACACATCACCTGCTGCTGCTCCTGACCTCTGAGAAGCCAGGACCTTAGAGCGTTCAGTCCTGTAGGTGCCTCTCAAGCTCCCAATTTTAGTGTCCACTTGTCTTGCTGTGGCTGTGGGCACCTTGGTCTGCACAAATGGGAGCAGCTTCTCCAGCGCTGCTTTTCTCACCCCTCTTTTTTTATGGATGGGGTTTTTCGTCTCCCACAGAGCGGGCAGCTCCCTTACCCGGTCAATAAATTCCGCCAGGAACTCTTTGTCGCTAATAAAGACATTCATATTATATCTGCAAGTTTAAGAAATAATATATAACTAATGTGAGGCAAACAGTCTAACCTCCTTAACATCGTAGTCACCATATATATCCTACAACATTCTCAAAACAGTATAGGCCAACAATTTGTCCAAGTCACAAAATCACATACCTTCGTTCGCACGTCCGTCACTTGAACTCCTCTCTCCGCACACCGAACGTACTATAGTCACATGTGTGTTTGCTATATACACACCACGCATGCGTCAAAATTCGAACACGTCGCTCCGCACACGTCGCCCGCCCATGACGTTCTAACTAACATCTTTTCCCCGCCCCTTCTCTTTCGACGCGCAGACAGATATGGCGGAGTTACAGCAGGTGTCTGATAATTCTGCAACTAACGAGGAGGAGACAAGCCCGGAGACCGAGGAAACGTCACGATCAAGGAGGAGATTCAAGGCATCGAATATGTCTTTTGCCGAGATGGCGGAGATGGTGGACATCTTGCTCAAGTCGGATTATGACGCAAAGCATGGGCCGTATAGCAAACCAAATAGAAGGAAGGCCAAAATCCTCACAAAAGTCGTGAAGAGTCTGAAGACAAATTTCGGGGTGAAACGCTCAAATGAGCAGCTCAGAAAGAGGTGGTCAGACCTCAAACTGAGGGAGCCAGAGCAGTTAAGGAGCATTAAGAGAATGCTCGCAAAAAGTAAGTAAAATGTACACTTTTATGCTATTAATCCTTTTCTAAACTGACATGTTGCTGGTTTATTTTTTTCTTCTTATTGGACTCCCTTCCAAAATGTTATATTTTGAACTTGGTTGGGCACAGTAATCGTTCGTTACGTTACAGACACTTTGTTCGGCCACTATCCGCTGTTTTGGCTTATTTTACAGCCACAAAAGTAATTAGACATCTGCCATTTTTTGGGAAATTTGGGGCACAAAGTTTTAGGCTAGATGATGTGTTTGTAAAGAGAATGAAATGCAAACTTTTGTCAGTGTAAAGGAGAGGACACTCAGCAGCTGCTTCCACATCTGTACTTTGGAGCACTATAGTGTGGGCCACCAGACCCGCCTTTTTTGGGTGTCCCACACAGGTGCATCAGAGAATTTTTGTGTTGCCTACATGTCTAAAAAATGACAGACAAAGGTGAATACTAAGCATATTCTTGGTCAGAAATAATGCATTCATCTTTAACTTCCGCCCAAACACACACTTGTACCCCACTTCCAAGCAATTTAGCCTGTTTTTTTGTTTTACATAGAGAATTTCTGTGTGATAACTCTACCTTTTGTTTGATTCTCATAGGGGAGAGAAGACTGGGAGGAGGACACTCCAGGGAGCACAAGAACCCCACAGCTTCACAACAACCCCAAACTCCCAAAGACCCACAAACGAAGGATGTAGAGGAAGTTGAGGTGGAGGAAGGAAAAGTGCAGGAAGGAGAGGTGGATGACGTTGTGGAACTGGTCACCACAACAGGTCAGTATCTGTCACCACAGCTTCAGGTAAGAGAGGTAGGCCTGCAGAGTTATAATACCTTTTTATTTTGTTTTTAGGGGATGTGAATGTTGGGGTGAAGGATAGTACAGGTTTCTCTGCTGACAGTGCCCTCTGCCTCATCCAGCAAGTGATGGAATGTAGCACGGAACTGGACAAAATTAAAATAATTCATGTGATGGATCAAACATTTAAAGACATTCTCGATGTTTTGGGGAGAATTCAATAAGGCATCCCAACCCCCTTTTGTTCATGTTTATTCTTCAACTTTTAAAAAACTTTTTGACAATCAAACCAGCCAAAAATTGAATCTGCACACAGTGTGTCAACATGTGCTATCTGCCATCAGGGGATATCCATGTACGTCTTTTGGGGGTGCAACCCCTTCCTCGTATCTAAAGTAGGTGAACTGAGGAAGGGGTTGCACCCCCAAAACACGTCCATTGACCACCCCTGATGGCAGATAGCACATGTTGACAATAGGGATCAGGAGTCTAAAATCCCTATAGGAAAATAATCCCAATTGTGTGCATATTCAATTTTTGGCTGGGCAAGGGGTGGCAGGACCCCATATTAGGACGGGCACATAGAGACATATAGTTTGTGTAAGTGAATGTCTCAGATTGCTCCGAGGTATCCAATTTTGTAATTTTTGGAATGCAACTGTTGTTTTTGTATTTTCCTAAGAAAACAATTGCCGGTTTGTGGCCAGGCAAACAAAAAATGTAAAAAAAAAAAGGTGTGTGAATTTGCACATAGTAAAAGATTTGAACACAAACAACGTGTAGCTTCTTTTTCTAATATGCTCTAACCTTATTTGGTACATTTTTTAAGGTTACATAGTGAAATGGTTGGTATTTACTAAAGGAAAATACACTTGGCACTACAAATGCACTAAGACAAACTAGGAGACAGGAAACCAACAAAAGTTAGAAGTTTAAACCAGATTTTTATTTTGATCGTTAGACAGGAATCTTTAGACATAGCCTGGCATAGGAATTGCCCCCCTACCCGTGAAATAGTCCATGTATTTGTCCCGAACCTCACGGGCATTTTGGGGGGGCAAGCCAGCACGGGCAGATTCCAGGCCCGGCAGGGGATTATCAGGGGAAAGTCCAGCCTCAGGCAAAACTGAGGCCATATATGAATTAGATTTGCGGCAAAGAAAATTGTGTAGCACACAGCAGCATAACACTACATAGTTTATTTTGTAGTCCGCCAAGTGGATGGGAGTCATAAAAAGGCGGAACCGGCTGGCCATTATGCCGAAGGCATTTTCAACGACTCTTCGGCCCCTGGCCAGCCGGTAATTGAACACCCTCTTCTCTGGGGTCAGGGTCCTCCTGAGGAAATGGCCTCATAAGATGTGGTCCGAGCCCGAAGGCTTCATCAGCCAAAAAAACAAAGGGGAGTCCTTCAATATTCCCTGAATCCGGTGGCAATGCAAGGTCGTCACTCTGGAGACGGAGGGCAAACTCCGTCTGGATGAAGGATCCCCCATCGGACATCCGGCCATTCTTCCCTACATCAACATAGAGGAATTCATACCGTGCTGACACCACCGCCATCAGCACAATGCTATGAAACCCCTTGTAATTGAAGTAGTAGGACCCAGAACGGGGTGGCGGCACAATGCGGACGTGCTTCCCGTCTATAGCACCACCGCAGTTGGGGAAGTCCCACCGCGTGGCAAACTCCAATGCCACAGTCTGCCATTCCTGTGGCGTGGAAGGAAGCTGTGGAGTCAAACAAGATGAAAAAATATTAGAATACACAAATCAAACATTACAAGTATATTCTAAGAAAATACATTAGAGGCCAACATCAAGCAAAGTCTACATTTATTAAGGTGTTTTAAATAAGTATAATGGAAGGCTCATGTATCATATTCATCACCCCCTATGATGGTCCATTAATAAATTATAATGGGGGGGGGGGTAGATGTGTTTGGCCACAGGATAGCATTGCAGTGGCGGTGCGTCCAGAGTGGGCGCTGGAGCACTGCCCCCTCTCTCCTGTGCCCGTCACTCAGAACAATACATAGGTTCATGCCTTGCATTAACCTATGTATTGTCTATGCCGCCCACTATTCAGGTGGATGGCCCCCTGTTAAGCGACCGACATATGAAGAACTGCGGCATTTATGGGCTTAAAATTGCATATCAGAAACAGTAAGGAAAATTGTCTTGCACATTACAGCCTGAGGGATGTAATTGGCTGCAGAAAAGTTAAATAGGGGACGCAGGGGGGGGGGCATTCCTTGGGTAAACACTGACAGGCTGCTCTGCCAATCATGTTCACCAAGTCTGTTTAATGGTAACATGATTGGCTGATGCAACATCAAGGGAAGGAGAAGACATCAAGGACAGAAGAAGGATGGCGCTGACCACAAGAAGGTAAGTGCAGGGCTGGGGGGGAACTGGCTGCATTGGAGGGGACAAAATGGCTGCATTAGAGGGAACAAAATGGCTGCATTGGAGGGAACAAATGGGGGCGTTTAATAGGCACCAGAGCAAAAAAGGAGGACGTTTTTTTCCTAAATTGGGGTTTGAACCCCCAAACATTTGGAGCAACAGGCGCCCCTGCTGGAAAGGTTAGTGAAGGGAAATATGCATGGAGGAGAAAAAAGGGGCAATCTAAAGCTTCAAGCATACATGAGGACAAAGGGGACATTCTCAGCATATTACAATCATGGTAATTAGGGAAGGATGAAAGAAATACAATACATTAGCATACATGTAATACATAAAATGTGATGTTAATGGAGAAAACTTACCCTAATATAGTCCTCCTGCAGGACTTGTATAATGGCAGAACAGGTGTCTGGGATTATGAGGCCCAGAGCCTGGGGGGAGATGCCTGTCGTGAACTTCAAGTCCTGAAGACTTCTCCCTGTCGCCAGATAACGTAACGTGGCGATGAGCCTCTGCTCAGCACTGATGGCTTCCCGCATAACGGTGTCCTTCCTGGTAATATAGGGGGACACCAAAGCCAACAGTTCCTGAAAAACGGGGTCAGACATCCACAGAAAATTCCTGTAGTCCTCAGGATTATTCTCGACGATCTCCCGCAGCAGAGGCATATGGCAGAATTGGTCCCGCTGGAGCAACCAATTCTTGGTCCATGAACTCCTCCTCACACCATTCATGGACTGGTCTTGGTCCAAAACAAGCAGACCAACACCAAGCGCACGCACAGCACGAACTCGACGACGAGAACGTCCAGGCGACATGGCTAGGAAACGGTCATCTTATCAGAACGTACAGAACAGAACGCACTTTAGAACAGCAAGGCCTATGAATAACGAACTGAAAAACAGAAACGAACAGGCAAGAACGCACTGTAAAACAGATACAACCTGCCTAGACGCCCTGAAAGTCAAGATACGAACCCACAAGCACAAACTGAACCGCAGAAAACGATCTGAAAAGTACGAAGACTGAAAAGCGCGAATCGTCTCTTCCCAAACTTTTACTTCACACGCGGTAACACGAGATCAGCAAAAGCAGCCCAAGGGGTGGCGCCAAGAAAAAAGATCTTCCCCTTTATAGTGCCGTCGTACGTGCTGGACGTGACCGCGGAGAACAACGAGGAAATTGGGAAATGTCAGTGTGTACGCATGGAAAGCTTGACGAGAAAATCGACAAGGTTAACAAGAATCTCGTTGAAAAAAACGACGTGTTTTTTACGACGAGAAACTCGGTCGTGTGTACGAAGCTTAAGAGCTGTGAAAATGTGGAACAGACTCACTCCAGAGGTGGTTCTGGCCAGCTCAGTAGATTGCTTTAAGAAAGGCCTGGATACTTTCCTAAATGTACATAATATAACTGAGTACTAACATTTATAGGTAAAGTTGATCCAGGGTAAATCTGATTGCCTCTCGGGGGATCAGGAAGAATTTTTTCCCCTGCTGTAGCAAATTGGATCATGCTCTGCTGGGGTTTTTCGCCTTCCTCTGGATCAACTGTGGGTATAGAATTGGGTATATGGGATTGTACGATATTATTTTTATTTATTTTTTATCATGGTTGAAATGGATGGACTTTGTGTCTTTTTTCAACCTGACTAACTATGTAACTATGTAATAATAGACAATAATAGACACTTGAGTAGAACCTCCTAGGAAGTTATGTGACTTACTTTGCATATGTGTTTAGCCTTTTCAGACCTGTGAGTTTGTTCAACACATCAAAATATACATCTCTGTCCACTTATCAACTGTATGAGCTCCCAGTATTTATTTAATTCAAAAATAAGATTGAGGTGAGTGTAGTCCTGCCAATTAAGCCTGCCTTGGACATTTTGTACTCCACTTCTCTCATTGATACATATATTATGTATATTACAGGCATTTTCTCTTTGAAAATTCAGAACAATCTTTTTTCATGCTTACAGGAGATCTGGCACCGTTTTGGACTTGGGTATAGGATTGCAGTGTCTTCCTGACACATTTTTTCCGGGCTTGAATTTCCCTTATCAATGTGGAGGTAGGCAATATTCCTGCACCGGACACCAATTGTTGTGTGTAAAATGTCCAGTCATGCTTGCACAATGATATGTTACTTTGATTGTTTAATTGTTTGATATATTAATAATTTTTTGTTTCTCTTTTCATATACACACCAAAAGTGAGTGAATCATGTTCCTCCATATCTAACAACTGTGTCCATGCGTCCAATTCCTGAAGAAACCTTTATAGGCGAAACATGTCAAAAATTTTGGATGCAACATTTATATGTATATGATTACAGTATTTTCATTGCCCTTAGTAGGTAGTGTGTGTGTACACCTATGGCTTTGACTCAAACTGCAGGCATTTACTTTTTTATAACATTGTCTTAATAAATGATTTTCTATTTTTATAAGAACTCTGAGTGAGTATCTATTTGTAGCACCTTAAAAGTCCCATATCTCCCACAAAATTGATCCATAGGCGATGTTTAAAAAATTCTACTTGTTGCATGTTTTGAGGTACAGAGGAGGCAATTATTGCTCTTGCTCTAATGATCACAGTGATACTTCATATGTGTGGTTTGAACACTGTTTACATATGCAGGCGCTACTCACGTATGCGTTCACTTCTGCACGCGAGCTCGGAGGGACGGGGCCGGTTAAAATGTTTTATTTATTTTTTCCTTATTTATTTAACTTTTTATTCTTTATTTTTACACTGTTCTTTTTAAAAAAAAATGTGTCACTTTTATTCCTATTACAAGGAATGTAAACATCCCTTGTAATAGAAAAAAGCATGACAGGACCTTTTAAATATGAGTCCTGGGGTCAAAAAGACCTCAGATCTCATATTAACACTAAAATGCAATAAAAAAACAAAAAAATTTAGTTAAAAAGAAAAAGTCCCTTTAAGAGCTATGGGCGGAAGTGACGTTTTGACGTCACTTCCGCCCTGCAATTATATGGAGCCAGGTGGGGGGCATCTATCCTGAGTGGCTCTGTCACGAGTGATGCGCAGTTTCACCGCCGCAGTTATTAATTCTGATCATGTCTTCTGTTTTTTACAGGCAAATGACTTCTATCGATCTGTACATGCTTGTCTGCTGATCATTGTGACATTACTGCATAACTTTTGGCAAATGACTTCTATCCATCTGTACATGCTTGTCTGCTGATCATTGTGACATTACTGCATAACTTTTGGTAAATGACTTCTGCTGCCATATCTTTAAACTTCTATATTTAATGCTAACAAACACTCTCCCAATAGCAACATTACTGGTGATTGATTCTCAACCCCATATGGCTTGAGTGATCAAGAGGAGTAATTAGCTTTACGACCCTAGCCTGTGTCTGTAGTTGGTCTGGTATTGGCCATCTCCTCTTCCATATTCAGGTGTTTCAAATCTTACCCCATATTGACCAATTGAGGAATGCATGCCTGCTCAGTCTCCCTATAAATTTAAACCAGTCTATGGGGTGGCGCAGACGGGGCAAGGCGCAGACACTGTGGCTCTTTCCTGAGTGGCTCTGTCACGAGTGATGCACAGTTTCACCGCCGCAGTTTTACGAAAGCAGGATAACTAAAGCTGGATGAAGATACAACAAGAAGGCCCCTTTCACACTGAGGCACTTTGCAGGCGCTATTGTGCTAAAAATAGCACCTGCAATCAGTAGTGTATTTAGGTTTTGTGCTGCCCTAGGCCTGACTAAACTTGTGCACCCCCTAATTTAAATATGACCCACCCCTTTCTGTCAAGGCCACACTCCTTGCTGTTTAAGACCCACCCTGAAAATTTTGAGTGGGGACACTAGTTCTGAGGGCCTGGGGGAGCACCGGAGTCCCTTAATTTGCATATATTTCCTCTCACTTCCTGTTTGGCTATGGGGCAGGAAGTGAAGGGAAATCTCTGCAATGGGACAGGGATGGTAAAAAATCTGACCGGGGCTATAAGCTTCCCTTACTCTATCCAAAATGAAAAAAAAAAGTGTTGACTATAGTTCTACTTTAAGCACAAATTTCTGATAATTTTATGGAGAGGACTAAGAAGATATAACCATGCCAATGGTGCAGCAGAAAACATATAGCACAGTGAGGAAGGTTTGTGGTCCAGGATGATAGGACAGTCAAAATTAGAAGCACCGCCCCCCCCCCCACAGTTGTGGAATGCTGGCCGCCAGCATACCGTAAGCTGTGCGGCCGCTTTATGGGGGCGCTAGACTAATTTGTCTCTCTGCCCATTCCGCCCCATAAGACTAGCGCTACACTAACAGTGTAGCGCAAGCCGACGGGGACCCTTTCCATGCTGCCCCCCTGCAAAGTGCTGCCCTAGGCCTGGGCCTTGTTGGCCTAGGCCAGGATACAGCATTGCCTGCAATGCGCCCCAAAAAAGCCGCTCAATTGTATCCAATGTGAAAGCCCGAGGGCATTCACACTGGAGCGTTGCGCTTGCAGGAGGGTCAAAAAACTCCTGCAAGCCGCATCTTTGAGGTGCAATAGGAGCGGTAATAATACCGCTCCTATAGCGCCCCTGCCCATTGAAATCAATGGGGTAGCGCCTCCAAAACGTCCGCAAAATGCAGCAGAAGCGTTATTGCGGGTGTTTTTAACCCATTTTCGGCCGCTAGCGGGGTTAAAATCCTCCCGCTAGCGCCCGCAAATCGCGGGAAAAAATACGGTATAGTGGCGCTAAAAATAGCGCCGCTATACCGCCAGTGCATCCAGCACCTCAGTGTGAAAGTAGCCAAACTCTGCTCCACTCCAGCATTTGACATTTTATATGAAGTCAGATTCCCACTCTCTATCCAATATAATGCTCCTTCTCTTCCTTCTCACATCTGTGTCTTCTATCCTCAAATTATCTTCACTCTACCCCTCCTCTCTACCCTGCAGCATGCACATATCACCCTCACTCCTACCCATCATCTTCTGCATTTGCTGCACCCACATGCTGACATAAACACCAGGGCCATTAGACACGTGCGCTTATGCACATCCCACTCCCATCGTGCCTTCATCACCCTCCTCCTTCTCCTAGTCTCAGGTGACATTTCTCCTAATCCAGGTCCGCCATTTTCCAACTGCAAGCCACATGTCCAATACCCCTCCTCTGGCAACCACCGCAATCCACTCAGTTTAATTTCTATCCCCCTGCTTCCTCAAAGCAGCCCACCAATCTCATGCGCCCTTTGGAACGTCCGTTCCGTCTGTAACAAGCTAACATCAGTACATGACCTCTTCATCTCTCATGGCTTTAACCTCCCTGGCGGTAATCCCGAGCGTGACTTGGGGTTGTTTTTTTCTGCTAGGATTGGTAACCCCGAGTCACGCTCGGGGTAACATTGCAGAGCTGCCAGCGGAGTCCCCTTACCTTCTCCTGGCGATCCAGCGATGATGTCCTGCGCTGTGATCGCCGGTGAGATCACCGGCGAGAGTGCCGACCCCATCTGCCTTCCTGGTTCCGTTCCCTGCGAGCAGCAGCGGTGCATGGGAGCGGAACTGGGCGGGAAATTCAAAAGTTCAAAAAGTAACACAAACATAAAAGAGGTGATAGATTGTAATCTGAGAGGATTGCACTGTATCATCTAAGATCTGATCACTGTACAGTGCCCCTTGCCTGCCATTTTACTGTCATCTGTGCCCATAAAAATATTTATAACACGGCATCAAAAAAGCGCCACTTTACTACAAGGGCGCTTTTGGACCAGTTGAGTGACAGCGGCAGGGACACGGAGTTGCTCGCAGAACTGAGCGATAGTGAGTTGTGGGGAGATTTGTCGTCTGACACTGATCTGGCAAGTGACAACGGCGATGATCCTGCACCTGACCTCAGCGATGTGCGCGCTTGGTGCCCTATAGACTGCGATACGGTAAGATAAGATTTCCGTTCACTGGATTACCTGGGATGAAGGTAGATGTTGAGCGTGACAACCCTCTGGCATACCTGCAATTATTCCTCACTGAAGAGGTAATTGAAAAAATTGTCACAGAGACAAATCGCTACCAAGATCAGCAATCCGCTACGCTGCATGCCAGGTTTTTCAGAAGCAGAAAGTGGGAACCGGTGACCAAAGAGGACATCTGGCAGTTTCTGGGACTCATCATTCTTCAGGGGGTAATGGGGAAACCGCTCCAGATAAGTTACTGGCCACTCCGTTTTTTGGCACCGTGATGTCAGAATACCAGTTTTCCCTCATCATGAAGTATTTCCACTTCATGAACAATGAAGAATTTGATGAGGCCACACATCCTGCGCCCAAACTAAAAAAAATCTGGGAGGTATGCCAAATGATTGTGACCAATTCCCAGCGGACCTACGTGCCAGAAAGGGTCGTCAGTGTGGATGAAAGTTTGATGGCCTACAAGGGACGCCTAAGCTGGATACAGTTTAATGCATCCAAAAGAGCGCGGTTTGGCATCAAATTCTACATGCTCTGCGAGTCATCCACTGGGTACATCTGTAATTCAGTCATTTACACCGTTAAAGGCACGAAGTTCAACCCCAGGTACAGCGGCTATGGGATGGCCACATCATCTGTCCTTAGACTGCTAGAGCCATTGCTGAACCAAGGATATTGTGTGACCACGGATAATTTCTACACGTCTCCGGAACTGTATGAGGTTTTGCTACAAAACAAGACTGATGGGTATGGTACTGTTAAGCCTAACCGGTGTGACATGCCATCTATGTTTGCCAAGAAAAAAACTCAAAACCGGAGAAATGGTTGCCTTTCAGAAGGGTAAGATGATGGCAATGCGATGGCGAGACAAGAAGGACGTGTGTCTCATGAGTTCTGTGCACAATACCGCCACTGCCATGGTCCACACAAAAGGTGGGAAAGTTCTGCTGAAGCCGCAAGTCGTGATGGACTATAATACAATGGGAGGTGTCGACAGAGCCGATCAGGCAATGACATTTTAACCGGGTATGCGCAAACAGCAAAAAAATATTATAAGAAGATTTTCAGGCATCTTCTGGAACAATGCCTTTGGAATGCATATATCCTGTACAGAGCAAAGAGTGACATGCCTCTTGTTCATTCTGACTTTATCTGGAAGGTGGCAGAGCAGATTTTTGTCAACCACCAGACGCCATCAGTAGCTGCTAACAGACCCAGATGACGTGCTGTTGGCGTTGTCAACCCAGAACGCCTGACTGGTCGGCACTTTTTGGACTACATACCGCCAACCGCAAAAAATGCAGCACCTACCAGGATGTGCGTGGTTTGCTGTTCAAAAAGAGATGGCAATGGAAAGAAAGTCTGAAAAGAAACAAGGTTCCATTGTCCAGATTGTGACGTTGGACTTTGTCCAGTTCCATGCTTTAAAATTTATCACACTCAGGATGTTTATTGAATTTTCTTTGTTTGACAAATTTCATTATTTTGAATTACATTATTGAATAAAATTATATTATTTATTAGATTATAATTCATGATTTTGTGTTTCAAATTTATCACATCTGGGATGTCTACTAGAGTCTTGTTTGGTCAGGTTTAAGTACCGTATTTATCGGCGTATAACACTTAAAATCAGGGGATCGTGGGTGCGTGTTATTGTGAGCGAGCGGAGCCGAGATACACAAAGCCGAAGTACACTCGGCTTTACTCGACTCCTTTCGCAGTCACGCCCCTGACTGTGAGCAGAGCCGAGTCTAGCCAAAGTACACTTGGCTTTCTGTATGTCAGCGGCGCTCGCAATCAGTGGAGGTGGGCGTGACTGCGAGAGGAGCCGAGTAAAGCCGAGTGTACTTCGGCTTTGTGTATTTCGGCTCCTCTTACAATCAGTGGAGATGGGCGGGACTGTGAGCAGAGCCGAGTCTAGCCGAAGTACACTCGGCTTTCTGTATCTCGACTCTGCTCACAGTAGGCGTAAATCGGCGACAAATTTAAATCAGTCCAGGGCAAGGCTGCAAATGCAAAGGCACTGGGCAAATCTGCAGATGGACACTGGGCAAGGCTGCAGATGGACAATGAGCAAGGCTGCAGATGGACACTGGGCAAGGCTGCAGATGGACACTGGGCAAGGCTGCAAAGGCACTGGGCAAGGCTGCAAATGGACACTGGGCAAGGCTACAAAGGCACTGGGCAAGGCTGCAGATGGACACTGGGCAAGGCTGCAATGATGGACAAGGCTGCAGATGGACACCGATAAGGCTGCATTGATGGGCATTTAAATGTAAGTTTTTTTCCTTACACTTCCCTCCTAATAGTTTTTTTCCTTAAAATTCCCTCCTAAACTTAGGGCGCGTGTTATACGCCGATAAATACGGTAAGTAATTACTAAGAATTGCAGGCCTACAATACATAACGCAAAATTTCCATGCAAAATAATTGTACCGCTTTTGGTACATAATTCCATACCGCCAGGGAGGTTAACATACTTGCCATAACCTGGCTTCAAAATTTGGACTCCGCTTCTCCTGCTGCCCTATCCCATGGAGGCCTCCATTGGACTCACTCCCCCAGACCTAACGGACAGAAAGGAGGTGGAGTTGGATTTCTTCTATCCCCACAAAGCACCTTCCAAATCCTTCCTATCCCTCCCTCTCTATCCCTCTCTTCTTTCGAGATGCACTGTGTCCGTCTGGAAAAGAAAAAATTGTGCTATGGGTTTAAATATTTAAAGTCCAAATGTGAAGTCCTTTTAAAAGAATGATGATGCCAACACAAACAACAAAGGACACAATGCTTGTCATAAATATCTGGGCAAATCTTGTCAAGGTATGTGCTTACCAGATGATAAGCCAATATAGACAAATGGCTATAACCCAGCCCAGGCCTTTGTATGGCACACCAGTGCCAATTCCTCCAATGAGAATGAATAGCAGCAATGGGGAGATGACTCCACGGAATGTGTTGGTGCGTATGTCCAAGGAACGAATTTGAATAAAAAGGCACAAAGAAAAAAACACATAGCGTGATCCTGCTACATGAAATGTCTCTATGTTGTATCAAAAATATGGGATGGAGAAGACAAAACAACACCCAGTGTGTGACTTCTATCTATAGTGAACCATCACCGCACATAGAGTCTATTTACCAGATATCAATGTGGAAAAAGACCTTATCGCTAACAGACAGTCGTAGGAGACACATCCACCACTGTGTGAAACCGCCACCTCACATAGAGTCTGCTTATCAGAATGATCTAAGTTGTATGCAGTAAATTCAACCGTAGGCTAGTGGATAGCTGGAGGGGTGTGAGTATCACTCATACGGATCTGGCTCTTGTAGTGGATCAATCAATATTCCTCACTGTTATAGTAGCTCCGTGGGGCCCATACAGGGGTTGTGTACCAAAAAAAGCAAACGGGGACTAGATAGTGTGATATCGCCACAACATTTATTTTAAAAAAAATTAAAAATACACTTACGCAGTAAGCGATAAAACGATCATGTAAAAGCCGGCCGGCTAGAAGCAAACTCCCGTCCTACGAGCGTGGTGACGTCAGCACGTACCCCCTTTAAAGGGGGTATTTTAAAATAAATGTTGTGGCGATATCACACTATCTAGTCCCCATTTGCTTTTTTTGGTACACAACCCCTGTATGGGCCCCACGGAGCTACTATAACAGTGAGGAATATTGATTGATCCACTACAAGAGCCAGATCCGTATGAGTGATACTCACACCCCTCCAGCTATCCACTAGCCTACGGTTGAATTTACTGCATACAACTTAGATCATTCTGGTAAGCAGACTCTATGTGAGGTGGCGGTTTCACACAGTGGTGGATGTGTCTCCTACGACTGTCTATTAGCGATAAGGTCTTTTTCCACATTGATATCTGGTAAATAGACTCTATGTGCGGTGATGGTTCACTATAGATAGAAGTCACACACTGGGTGTTGTTTTGTCTTCTCCATCCCATATTTTTGATACAACATAGAGACATTTCATGTAGCAGGATCACGCTATGTGTTTTTTTCTTTGTGCCTTTTTATTCAAATTCGTTCCTTGGACATACGCACCAACACATTCCGTGGAGTCATCTCCCCATTGCTGCTATTCATTCTCATTGGAGGAATTGGCACTGGTGTGCCATACAAAGGCCTGGGCTGGGTTATAGCCATTTGTCTATATTGGCTTATCATCTGGTAAGCACATACCTTGACAAGATTTGCCCAGATATTTATGACAAGCATTGTGTCCTTTGTTTGTGTTGGCATCATCATTCTTTTAAAAGGACTTCACATTTGGACTTTAATTATTTAAACCCATAGCACAATTTTTTCTTTTCCATGTTTATTTTGTGTTTATCCCACTATTATTGCTGCTGAAAAAAAGGGGTTATTCATATTTATTTATCACTTATATGAGCTAGCGCAGTTTTTTCCTTTCCAACTGTATCCGTATGTTTTCTCCTATTTCTTTGAGGATTGCAGCAATTTATCAGCCAACCAGACCAGTATCACGCTTTCTTGATGACTTCGCTGCCTGGCTACCCTACTTTCTCTCCTCTGAAATACCCACTATCATTCTTGGTGACTTCAACATTCCTGTCAATGTTAACAGCCCAACTATAGCTAGACTTCTCAACTTAACCTCTTCTTTTGACCTTACCCAATGGACACATACTTCCACTCACTCCAATGGTAATACCCTTGACCTTGTATTCTCCCATCTCTGCAATCATGGCAACCTCACCAAAACCCCCTTTCCTCTCTCTGATCACAACCTCATCAGTTTCACTGTATCCTTGCCTCCAACCAAGCATCCCTTTAAGCAGCAAACAATTACTTGTAGAAACCTTCGCAACTTTAACCCTTCTCTTCTCTATTCCGCTACTGACCACCTATACAACATAATCTCTCCCCTGTCCTGACCTGGCCACCTCTATCTACAACAGTTCACTCTCATCATCAATAAAAACACTTGCTCCTCTAACCACACGCAGAATCAGGCCCCGACCGTTACAACCCTGGCAAACTGACAACACTAGAAATCTCAAGAGACATTGCCGTGCTCTTGAACGACTGTGGCGTAAAACCAAATGCCTGCAGGACTTCACCCTGTATAAATCTGCCCTTCTAAAATACAATTCCTGCCTCCATGCTGCCAAACAAGCCTACTTTGTCTCTCTTATTAATACCTTGTCATCCAGTCTCCGTCGGCTCTTCTCAACCTTTAACTCTCTGCTTCGTCCCCCACCCCCTCTACCCACAAACTCATTCACTGCCCAAGAGATTGCCAATCACTTCAAAGACAAGATTGATGCAATTCGTGAGGACACCTTCACTGTCCGTACATCTTCACCACCCAACATAACTTGCCTAACGGCACTTTCAACGCTCTCCTCTTTTGAATTGGCTACTATTGAAGAGGTTACAAAACTTTTCTCAGATGCCCACCTAACCAATTGTCCCTTGGACCCTGTTCCCTCACAACTACTACGGTCACCCTCTTCTTCTATCCTATGCTCCCTCACTCACATCTTCAATCTCTCCCTCTCTAGTGGCACCTTCCCCTCCCCTCTAAAACATGCACAGATCACTCCCATACTTAAAAAGCCCTCACTGGATCCCACCAACCTGAACAACTTAAGGCCCATCTCATTGCTCCCATTCACCTCTAAACTTCTAGAACGCCTAGTCTACAACCGTCTTGGCTCCTACCTCAGTGAAAATAACCTTCTTGACCCCTTACAGTCTGGCTTTCGCTCACAGCACTCCACGGAAACTGCCTTACTAAAAATCACGAACGATTTACTAACTGCTAAAAGCAACAGCCAGTACTCCATACTCCTTCTACTCGACCTCTCTGCAGCCTTTGATACTGTTGACCACTCGCTCCTTCTCAATAAACGCCATTCCCTTGGCCTCCAAGATTCTGCTTTATCCTGGTTCTCCTCCTACCTATCACAGCGCTCCTTCAGTGTTACCTACAACTCTGTCTCCTCCTCTTCATTGCCCCTTTCTGTGGGGGTCCCCCAAGGCTCTGTTCTTGGACCACTTCTCTTCTCTATCTACACCTCCTCCCTTGGTCACTTGATAACCGCCCATGGCTTTCAATACCACCTATACGCCTATGACACCCAAATCTATCTGTCTACTCCTCACCTCACTCCTTCAGTATCCTCTCGCATTACTAACTTACTAACTGACATCTCAGCATGGATGTCGCACCTAAAACTGAGTTACTAATATTCCCCCCTGCCTGTGCCCCCCTCCATGACTTTTCCAGCAAAATCAACAATGCAACCATCAGTCCCTCCCCTCACGCCAGGGTACTAGGTTTAATCCTGGACTCTGACTTGTCATTTCAGCCTCAAGTCCAATTGTTGTCAAAAGTTTGTAGAATTCACCTCCATAACATCTCTAAAATTCGCCCCTTTTTAACAAATGAAACCACCAAACTCCTCATTCACTCCCTTGTTATCTCTCGCCTTGACTATTGCAACTCCCTTCTTATTGGCCTGCCTCTCCATAGGCTATCCCCTCTTCAGTCTATCATGAATGCTGTTGCCAGACTTATCCACCTTACCAACCGCTCAGTGTCTGCTAAACCTCTCCTCCAATCCCTACACTGGCTCCCAATCACCCAGCGAATTAAATTCAAAATACTAACCACAACCTACAAAGCCATCCACAACTCTGCCCTGAGCTACATCACCAATCTTGTCTCCAAACATATCCCAAACTGTCCTCTCCGCTCTTCTCAAGACCTCCTACTGTCAAGCTCTCTCGTCTCCTCCTCCCATGCTCATCTCCAGGCTTTCTAGAGCCTCTCCCATCCTCTGGAACTCACTACCTCAACCTGTCCAGCTATCCCCTACTCTTGCTACCATCAGGCAATCCCTGAAAACTCACCTCTTCAGGGAAACCTATCACGTCTCCAACTAATCTTTTACCACTTCCATCAGCTCATTCCCCAATGTTACAACCATTTGTACCACCTGCCCCACCCTATTAGATTGTAAGCTCTTCTGAGCAGGGCCCTCTTAATCCTCTTGTATTTTATTGTATTGTAACTGCATTGTCTCCCTTTTTATATTGTAAAGCGCTGCGTAAACTGTTGGCGCTATATAAATCCTGTATAATAAAAATAATAATAAATCTTCCCCTCTCTTATCTCCATACTACACAGGGAGAAGGATCCGATTACCTCCGCCGCTGCCGGCGGCGGAGGGCACCGGAGCACGGCGGGAAGGGGGGGCCCTCTCCCGCCACTGATAAAAGTGATCTTGCTGCAAATCCACTGCTGAGACCACTTTTATCTGAAAGCCGACCACCCGCTGAAGAATTGCATACTGGTGTTATGGCAGCTAGTTTCTGCCTTAACAATGATATTCCACTTCAAACAGCCGACGTATAATGACAATGGGTGGTCGGCAAGTGGTTAAAAGAAAAACCCAGAAGCAGGAGAGAAAAAGTCGGAGTCCACATGTTTTTTTCGTGGAAAAGCTGATGCTGAATCCAGACCAGAAGGGATTAATAGGCAAGTGCTCCTATGTTTAACCACTTGACAACTGGGCACTAAACCCCCTTCGTGCCCGGACCAATTTTTAGCTTTCAGTGCTGACGCACTTTGAATGACAATTGCAAGGTCATACAACGCTGTACCCAAATGATATTTTTATCATTTTTTCCCCACAAATAGAGCTTTCTTTTGGTGGTATTTGGTCACCTCTGCGGTTTTTATTTTTTGCGCTATAAACAAAAAAAAGACAGAAAAGTTTGAAAAAAAACACAATTTTTTTTACTTTTTGTTATAATAATATTCCATTTTTTTTTAAAAAAATATTTTTTTCTCAGTTTAGGCCGATACGTATTCTTTTATATTTTTTTGGTAAAAAAAATTGCAATAAGCGTATAGTGATTGGTTTGCGAAAAAGTTATAGCGCCTACAAAATAGGGGATAGAATTATGACATTTTTATTATATTCTTTTTTTTTTACTAGTAATGGCGGCGATCTGCGATTTTTGTCAGGCCTGCAATATTGCGGCGGACATATCGGACACTTTTGACACTATTTTGGGACCATTCACATTTATACAGCGAACAGCGCTATAAAAATGCACTGATTACTGTATAAATGTGACTGGCAGGGAAGGGGTTAACACTAGGGGGCGAGGAAGAGTTAACTATGTTCCCTATTTGTGATTCTTACTGTGTGGGGAAGGGGACTGACAGGGGGAGGTGACCGATCTGTGTCCCTATGTACAAGGGACACAGCATCGGTCTCCTCTCTCCCTGACAGGACATGGATCTCTGTGTTTACACACAGAGATCCACGTCCTGCCTCTGTCACAGCCGATCGCGGGGGCCTGGCGGACATCACGGCCGCCAGGCACGCGCATCGGCATCACGTGACCACAGCGGGCACAGCTGTTCCCCCGCCGCGCGCCATCGGCGGCGCGCAGGGGGAGAGAAACAGCAGGACGTCCATGGACGTCCACTCAGCACTTGAGAGCCGCGCTGCAGACGTCTTTTGTCTATATCGCGGGTCTCAAGTGGTTAATAGTTTACTATTGTTAAAGAAGTCCCAACTGTGAAATCTACAAGTTAAGCAAAATCCTCCAATGACTCTTACGGATTCCAATAATCCTTTCAAAGAAGGGAAAATCAACATTGATTTGCCCTTCTTTGAAGGGATTATTGGAACCCATAAGAGTCATTGGAGGATTTTGCTTAAATTGTAGATTTCACAGTTGGGACTTCTTTAATACTTTAGAATTTTTAGTATTTTTCATTTTTTACTCATTACTTTTTATTCACTTATGGTTTATGTACATTTATTTGTTCACATGTCACTTTAACAGCACAGCTTACATTTTTTCTACTTTATTTTGTGTGTATTTCACTTTGAGTTGCAGCTATACTGTTAGGTTTGGTTTACATCACAGTTTTTTCATTTTTAAGTTTACTATTGTTGCCCATAGCTTCTGTGTGTGTGTGTTTGTGTGTATATATACTGTATGTGCACTGTATATTGCTGACAGACATATTTCTGTCCTATTGTTAACCAGTTCGGCTCCAGAGCAAATTTATTTTCACATACATGTAAAAAGCTTAATTAATTAAACCCCCATAACATTATATATTTTCTGAAAGCAGAGGCCCTGTAGAATTAAAAGGTGATAGTTGCACATATTTGTTTCACGTGATATTTGTGCAACTGTTTATTAAATGCAAATTTTCAGGATAAAATATAAAAAAATGAATTTTAGTGCAAGACCACACCATATAATACCCATTTTTGGTTAAAATATAAAAGATGAGGTTGCATTGAGTAAACACTCAGATAACAAACATTCCATGTCTTAAAATTGCATGCACCAGCGATATTACGTCAAAAATGATGGTGCCCAAAATCCCCATAGGTTATGCTTTAACCACTTCAGCCCCGGAAGATTTGGCTGCTTAATGACCGGGCCACTTTTTGCGATGTGGCACTGCGTCGCTTTAACTGACAATTGCGTGGTTGTACACAGTTGTACCCTAACAAAATTGACGTCCTTTTTTCCCCACAAATAGAGCTTTCTTTTGGTGGTATTTGATCACCTCTGCAGTTTTTATTTTTTGCTCTATAAACAAAAAAAGATCGAAAATTTTGAAAAAACAAAACAATATTTTAACTTTTTGCTATAATAAATATCCCCCAAAAATATATAAAAAATAATAATTTCTTTCTCAGTTTAGGCCAATATGTATTCTTCTACATAGTTTTGGTAAAAAAAATTGCAGTAAGTGTATATTGATTGGTTTGCGCAAAAGTTATAGCGTCTACAAAATAGGGGATAGATTTCTGACATTTTTATTATTAATTTTTATTTACTAGTAATGGCGGCGATTTGCGATTTTTATCAGGACTGCGACATTATGGCAGACACATCGGACACTTTTGACACTATTTTGAGACCATTGTCATTTATACAGTGATCAGAGCTACAAATAGCCACTGATTACGGTATAAATAACACTGGCAGGGAAGGGGTTAATCACTAGGGGGGGATCAAGGAGTTAAGTGTGTCCTAGTGAGTGATTCTAACTGTGGGGGGGCTCACTACAGCATGACTGAGATCACTGCTCCTGATAACAGGGAGCAGTAGCTTCCTGTCATGTTGCTAGGCAGAAAAGGGAAATGCCTTGTTTACATAGGCATCTCCCCATTCTGCCTATCCTTGCCACAATCGCGGGCCGCCGGCGAACATCGAGTTTGTGGGACCTGCGGGCACGCTCCCGCGGCATGCGCGATAGGCGGCAAATTCAAAGGGACGTACAGGTACGCCCATTTGCCTGTACGAGCCAACAAGAACAATATAACCACTGAAAGGATACTCAATATATAAAAAAAAAACTATAAAGATGATCTGAAATGCTCATAGATTCGGGTCATCTTTATAGTTTTTTTTTTAATATATGTTGAGTATCCTTTCAGTGGTGATATTGTTCTTGTCCACTAGATGTCATCCTCTCATACTTATGTAGTATGTCTATAATTGTTTATATAAAATAAATTTGGCAGCATTTTCGTTCTTGTCCACTAGATGTCACCACTATCTCTCTCGTTCTTATTGTGTATATTTTATATATTTTATTTTTTGGATTTAGCTTCTTCTCTCCAATATTCCTTTTTGGGAAATTTTGTACTAAAAATACATATAATAAAAATAAAATAAAATGTTTCCATGTTTGCCCGCCATTTAATGTTGTATGTGTTTTTAGTTTATTTTATTGTGTGCAACCTATCACCTTTCGGTTGCTAGGCAGTTTTTTTGGCCATGATGGATGTTTTTTCTTATTGGCCAATTAACTACATTGGACACAAATTAACTGATGATTCACCTCTCACTAAGGCCAACCCATTGGTTAGATGGAGTATAAATACCCGGCTCTTGTCACTTGGCTCCTATCCCTGAGGAAACCACGTGACCAGTGATGCAACGCGACGGGTACAGCCTTGTGACATCAGTTCCAGTGGTGTTTTACAGAAGTACGGTGAGGAGGCGAGTGTGTAACTATTCTCATTGCTTTTTACTGCGGTTTTTACCCTTACTTGATGTAAGCATTTCCTTTTACTAAATAAATTTACTTTTCATTTGGCAATATTGTACTATGGCTGTTCTTTGTTTCCTTTGAGCACCATTTATACAAGAAGTGTCATTCCTTGGAGCGAGCTGTTTCCTCTATATATGGAATTACCCAAGATGTTTTGATGCCAAGTTTTGGACGTAGTTCTTCGTCTTCGCCTGGGACCTGGATTCCTTTACAGATCCATCAAAAAAAGAAAGAAAACAGGAGGGTGCACCAACCTAGTGTATTACCACTTACAGGTTTATTAAAATGTAAATAAAAAGCAATAGTCCTACTCACAGACAAAGCTTAAATGCAGGCTTATCGGACAAGATGGCTGGAAATCTTGGCATTCACCGACAGGACTTGACAACAGGGAGGGTCGGACGATACCCCAAAAACATCCAGATGGCTTACGTTTCAGGGGCGCACCCCTTTCATCAGAGCCTAAATGCTTTTTATTTACATTTTAATAAACCTGTAAGTGGTAATACACTAGGTTGGTGCGCCCTCCTGTTTTCTTTCTTTTTCTAGCCATATGAACACCCATTGTTCTGAGGAGGGCTGCAAGATTATAGACTTTGCCTCTAGACAGAACCACGCCACCTATGTTTTGAGGATACACCGAGAGCGCAGGAGACTTTTGTTTTGTTTTTACAGATCCATCAGCAGGATTCCTTATCTGACTATCTGATGAGCCTTGTTTGTCCCTTGTGTCATTGTTGGAGGTAAGCGGCCAATTCATAAATTTAACAGTCGATGTTTGGATTGATGTTTTATCTGTTTTTCTTCTATCAAGTTATCCCTGTGAGATTTTTACCTTTATATGAACTGACTCCTGCCATTGGGCTTTAGTCGGACTTTTATTCTTATTTATTTGTATGTTTGGATACTCATCACATTCATTATTTGAGTATATTCATTTTATGGCACATTATTGAATAAGCGCACCGTTCTCATCTTGTTCTTTTGGTCATTGCAGAGACCTTCAGCAGACTATGAATTGTTTATCTAAATATGCAGTTTTAAGGCTTTGCCTCTGATGTCCATTATCATTCTGAAGAAAGAGGTGGTGCCTCAATATACATTAGCAACATGTAGGATTGACTTTAATGTCATTGAAACCTCTCCTATTTGGGAGTTTTCAGATTGTATACCAATTGTTTGGTCATAAGTGTGTATTGTTACATGTACTAGCCCAGTTAGTTAAATGCTTTCCACAATGTAAGTTAATTTTAACGGTTTCCTGTGAAAATTAAATGTAATATGCATATTGTGCTTGTAGACCCAGTATAATCCACTCTTGATTATAATAGTGGTACAGGAGTATAGACACTACAATGTTTCTGTAAGGAGAAGGGCCCAAGCAGTGGGCAGTTAAAATTAAATCACATTTGATTTAATTTTGTTGGAAGATTTTATAGGCAACTGGGTGCAAAACTATATACTGTAAATATATTTCTCCAGGGTGCACTTATATGTTTAACATATTTATCCTCCTGCAATCTCCAGATGCTCCTCATGTTTTTGTTGTTTACTAGACTTTGATCTCAGCCCCATTGCTTTTAAAGAAGGTTTATAAACACCATAGTTGGTGAAATCACTGAGTGTAGGAAATTGCTGGAATATCTTCTTGGCACTAAATTTTAATATAGGGCTGCCATGGTAAGAAGCATTTTCGGAAATAGTCCTCCAAACACAAACCTTTACCCAAAATGTATTAAAAGTTTTGGTTAAGGTCTCATATTACAAGAGATGCAATGTACAAAATGGTACTTAGAGAGATCATTTGAACTCCTAGCATATTCTAGTACATGAGCCTCATTCAAGATTCAGACAAATACTGTTTTTCCATAAATTTTGTTTACATCAAAAAGGTTTGAGAACTTACTTGAAGAATTTGGCATCGGTCTGATGAGCAGTCAACATCTTCACATGGTTGAAACATTCCCAGAGTCACACAGTTCAGGAGGATTACCATCATGCTTAGGCACTCAAACCATGTTAATGGAGGAAAGTTAAGGCAAACAATGGGGATATTACTATCCTGTCCCTAAAATGCATTTTTTTGTTATGCAACAGTACAGTAATTAGGTCAGAGCACAGAAGGTTAATTATCATGGACACAAAGTGGTTGCAAAAAAGTCATTATTCAATTTATAAGAACTATAGCATTTGTTGCTTTTTAAACCATGCTTTAAATTCACATTTTAGGTAATTTCTGTCTTTAACTACGATATTTTCAGGCAGTTATAAATCTTTTCCTTTTTTTTTTTAAAACTCTATGCCAACGTAGTTAAAATTCAAAATAAAAAGGAAGCAGACCCTCAAATGGTCTTTTCATATACACTGACCCTGTACCACCTGGCATAATTTATCATTGTAATTGTGAGCACAGCAATTGGCTCACAAGTGTCCTTAACTAATATATATATATATTTTTTTTTATAAAAGGAGTACAGTATAGATGTTTAAGGGCTCTTTTTGTAAAACGTCCATTGGACAAATGTCAAACACAATTGTGCATGCTGTGCAAATTCTAGGTCTAATTTCTCTAATGGAGTAATTCCTATGATCACCAGCTCCATCTAGTAGCCAAAATGCACTATATTTTCTCATTGAGGTATTTCGGAAAACGATGCCGCATTTTGGATACTAGATGGAGCTGATGGTCATAGGGAATACATTTTTAGATAAATTACAGCCAGAATTCGGGCAACATGCATAAAAGTGTGGCATTCATACAACAAATGTTGTATAATTAGACCTCTGTGTTTACAGTACTTGAGGTATACAAAATGAGGGTAATGTTCACATCTGGACTGATAGGCTGAGGAGGAGGATTTTCCCCTAATTATTGACTTGTGACAGCTTCCATTTTATTTTTCTGTCCCTTACAGGTAAGAATCACCAGACCTCTTCCAATGCAAGTATATGCAAATATGAATCATAGCTCCAGAAACAATAGAATAAAAGTACATATTTAGGTTTGTTGTAGGCTTAATAGCTAATGCTAACTGGTTATTTGTGTCATTAAATAGGTTCTCTTGGAGGGTAGCAAAAAAATGTGTGTGTGTTTGATAACCATGGACATTCAATGGGAAGACGAGGGGATTGTGGTTGTGACAAAGCTTATCTTCTGCTCTTCTGGGCTACTGTCTATTCCTGTAGTGTCATTCTTTTTTGACAAATTGTTCTGTTTAAGCGTATAGACGAACTGTCCTAACAAATGATTTTTCCCAATTTTTTTTATTGTTCAGTGTTTTTATTAAAGATTTTCAATACAAATGACAAAAGGAGGAGAAACCCCAACAAGGTATATCCTGAGATCATTACACATTTCAGTTACACAATCAATAGTGTCAGCATGAGGTTTGTTACGGTTATAGATATTGTATATATACTCCATTAAGATATACAGTACAGGCATACAGAAAGATCTTTGAAAGAGGTGATATTTAAAATAAGGTGGGGGCTGGAGATTAGATCTAACACCTATTAATGGAAAATCTGGCATCATTACTGGGATACTCTCTAGAACTATTGAACTATGGATTTAAAAAAGAAGTACAAAAAGGAGGAGCAAACAGAAGGACAATGGGGAAGTAGCCAGAAATACGTCAGTCCACCGTATGACCCTACGTCACTTCTTGGTTACAGGAGGCATCCCACCATCTCCTTAGCAACATGTTTTGAGGCAAGCTTGAGAAAGAGGTCATGCCTCCTAACACGATGCTATGGAGATGGCAGGATGTGTCCTGTAATCAAGATGAGACATAGGATTGTGCGGTAGGCTAAGGTGCACACTGTGCCAACGCCTGCGCATTACATTCTTTTCAGGTCTAACATTTAAAAAATTTTACTGAGCCAGTGTAACTGAAAATCCACATGAGCAAGCAGTAGGGGATGTGCCCCTCCTCTGACTCAGCCAGCTGCATGAGTGTAGTGAATAAGGCCCCTTTCACACTCCACCTGCTCTACAGGGATCGCTTTGTTGATCCCCGCTGAGCAGGCAGATGACAGGTCTGTCTCTGCTCACTGTGCAGGGACAGACCTGTCAGAGTTCCGCTCTCCTCTGGAGGATTGGATGAAAACGGATCCGCCTGTCCGTTTTCATCCGATCTGATCAGCCAGACGAATGGAAAATAGGGTTTCCATCCATCTGGATTCAGCGGATCGGATGTCAGCGGACATGTCTCCGCTGACATCCGTCACTTCATAGACGTGTGTTGCTTTATGGGATATGTATAATTTGTATTTAATTGTTGTAAAATATTGTAAATATGAATATATTTCAAATAGCTTTCTGTACATATATTTCATTTAGCTAACTGAATATATTTCATTTAGCTAACTGAATATGTTTCAATTAGCACCTATGAAAGCCCTTTTGTTAACAGCTAGACATTGCAGAGCCCCAAGCTTGGAGAGACAATTCCATTGTGTTAAACCCACTCTCGTCAATGAGTCCCATGCTGGGATTTACAATGAAGAGAGCCTCACCTATAGAGTTCTGGGAAAATTCAATTTGCAGGTCTCCTGTCCAGATAGAGTGGCCAGGATTTGCATGAAAGGGGGCTGACTTATGGAGTAAGCCCTCCAATCATGATCCAAGCTAGGCCAACCTATGTGGTATCAGGATAGAGAGATATACTCAGGGGGCAGGAGGAAAGAGCGCTCTTTTTATGGAAGGATAGCCTCAAGGATGGGTCTAAAGGGGTAACTATGCGAAAAGTCTGTTTGACCTATAACTACACATGCTTGTACTGTAATGTTTTTAGAGGAACATAGGCTCTATGTTCCTCCATGTAAATACTTTGTATATTTCAACCTATTATTTCCTGCTTGACTATATACTGTATTTATTGGCGTATAACACTCACTTTTTTACCCTGAAAATAGAGGGTAAACTGTGCCTGCGTGTTATATGCAGGGGGCTGTGGAAAGTTTTTTTCCTGGAACTTCCCTCTTAAAGTTGGGGTGCGTGTTATACGCCGATAAATACGATAGATAGCTTCTGTGTATTAGATTAGACTTTAACAAATACATAATAAATGTTCATTATGTTAAAGCTTTCACTTCTGATCAAAAGAACTCTTATTTAACCCATATCATATCTGTGAGATATTAAATCTTAAATATAGATTTTAAACCGCAAGACGTGCATGGAGCGTCCATTCAGGTCCGGCTAAAAAACTGACAGATGGACCTGAACATGTGTGAAAGGGGCCATAACAATGAATAGCATAGCAATAGAGTTCAACCAACCAGGTTCATTATAGTATAGTAGTAAAATTACTTAGGTGAAGTAGAGAAGGGCAAAGCAGTAGTGCTCTGGCTCCACTACTTGCTCCCTTTAGCTGTATCCTTTTCCATAACTACACCACACAGCTGTTACTGGAAACTGGAAGTTTTCAGTAAATCCCCATTTTCTCAGCACAAAATCCACATTGCTAGGATAAAGTGTATAATGCTTGGTCTATATCAGCAGATAAAAGTGGCATTTTTCAAGAACAGTTATGGGCCAAAGCGGTTAGATGTAGGATTTTGTGTACTATCACTATCACTAGCTTGCTTCTTAATCAATTTAACCAGTTTTGTCACAATTGATTAATTCCCCTAAGTTGGCATTAGGTTTATAGGCAGGGACCTTTGTAAATATTTTAAAATCGATTTTTGAAAAGGGATTTACTTCTTTTGTTGGATCAAATCTGAGTATCTTTATTTGGTTTAGGTTCCATTACAATGTGTGCTTTTAGAAAGTCAGAAGAACAAGTTTTGGAGGTTTTAACTTTATGGGTACATTTCTATTAGATGGGGGTCTGCAAATATTTTATAGAAGAGGGTGAAAAAGCAAGCACGCCATTGCCCTTTGCCACTTTTGAGGGATTTGATGACAGCAATGACTTCCACAGATGTAATGTGTGCTTTCAAAAGTGTTATGATGGCATTGACTGTATTGGGTAAGTTGATTTGGGGGAAACAAGGTTTTGGCTTTGGTTTAGTATAAGGTAGGTGGTTTAGAATACAACTTGGCAAGTTGGGCTCTGAAATCCGTTTTAATGTTTTTCTCGTGCCTGGACTAGTTCTGGTTTTTAGTCTATTGGGGGTTGATGTAAAGTCAAACTTTTCAATCTGATTGTCAGAAGTAAATCAGCTTTATTACATTTTGTGTACAATCTTTGCTTTGGCCATTGAAATTTTCACTCTGCAACAACTTTTAAAGCTAAGTTGAGGTAAAGGCAGTTTTTTTCTAAAGAGAGTAAGTTAGCGTTAATGGGGGTAGCCTTAAATGATCTAGAAGCTAAAGATAAATCTCACTCTAATTTTGTGATGAGAGTGGATTGCTCCCATTTTCTTCTGGAGGAGACATATCTTCTGAAGGGGAAGTCCACTAAATGGATATTTTTGCCTTACTCTTTGCAATTACTAATTTGCAATTAACTTTTCAGTTCTAACATTTTTTACATTTTTAATTCAAATAGTTTTTATTGAAGCACATTAAATCACAGAGAACAGGATGTAAGTTAAATGAGAATTGCCGTACAATAAGGCACTTACAGAATATAGACAAATAAAGTGAAACAAACAACTGTATATTGACAATTAGACACTCCATTCTCGAACTTTGAGCAAAATATTAAGGGATATTTGTGGTTAAGAGCATAAAGTAGTATCAGTACTTTGTATAAACGAGCAACGTAAATCGTACATTTGAAATATGATAATAACACACCTCTATATTGATCCGTATTACACAATATAGGGGGAAATGAAGGAAAATAAAGAACAAAAGAGAAGATGAACATGACAGAGAACAGGACAGTCACAGGGGACCATTCAAAGAATTCCATATAGACCAGTTGGAAGCGTATTTAGCATTAAAACCATCCCTGTAGGCCAAAATGTTTTCGTAAACTGCCAGAGTGTTAACTTTTGTGGCAAGTTCTCTCAAGCTAGGTATCTCATTAGTTTTCCATTTACTCATCACTAGAGACCTCGCAGCAAAAAATATATGCATTGCTATCGATCTAACAGATATGGGATAATCCGACATGTCAATACTCAGTATAGCTTTTTCAATAGCGGGGCGTACAAAGACCCCTGTTACCTTTGCAATTAGCTTAAACACCTCTGACCAGAAGCTGCGGAGGTGGGGACATGCCCACACCATATGAGTCAGCGTCCCCACCCGTCCACACCCCCTCCAGCAAAGATTCAAATTAGTAGCTGAAAATTTTGCGACTATATATGGAGTATAATGCCATCTATTCAGAAGTTTTTGTGCTAGCTCTGCATAGTTCGAACATCTCGAAAATTGGTGGTTATTTTAATAGCTGAAAGCCATTGTTTGTCAGAGAAAATCCTACCCAGTTCTTTTTCCCATTTGGTGGGTAAGGGAAACCCGGCAGTGTTGCCTTACGGCTTCACGCCAGGAACCCTACTGCGCATGCGCAAGGCTCTGCTCCTCTCTCCTACTGGCCTGGCAGCAGGGAAAGGAGGAGGGAGCCAAGTGGCGACATCAACGACTGCGGCTGTGGTTCCAGGTAGTGGGAACAGGGTACCTGTAAAAGACAGGTATACGCTCCCCTTTCCCCCAAAAAAAGTTGCCAAATCTGGCATCGGAGGGGGGAGGAGACAAATGAGCGGAAGTTCCACTTTTGGGTGGAACTCCGCTCTAAGTCAGCCAGCATAAAGATCATGAGCTGGGACCCAAGATCGATCCTCTGGGCCGAAACCTTTCCAATGAATGAGATATTGTAAGGAATTACATACTTGTCTGGAATCAAGAATATATACCACTTCATATTCCTGACTGTCCAAAACGTCCACAGGTCCTGGTTCATTTACTTGGAGGCTGGAATGAACAGGCTTCAACAATGAAACATGAAAAACATTTGGAATGCGCATAGATGGGGGAAGTTTTAATCTACAGGCCACAGGATTAACAATCTCCGAAATTTCATAGGGCCCGATCAATTTTGGGCCAAGTTTTTTAGATTGTACATGCAGGGACAGATTCCTAGACGATAGCCACACTTTGTCACCAACTTTATAGCCTGGTGCCTTTGAGCGCCTCTTGTCAGCCATTCTCTTAAAGAGGAAGTAAACCCTCCACAACTTTTTTTATTTAAAAATACCCCTGCAAGAGAAAGGCATAATGCATAGCATACTAGCTCATTATGTGGCACTTACCTGAAATCGAAGCCCCCAAAGTCCTCCTTGTTCTCCTCCGGCGCTGTGATTGGCCGGAGCGGTGATGACGTCACACGCATGCGCGCTTGGGACGGCAAGATCCCATCCAGAAAACTGGCAATGATGCCGGCCCGCTAGCGTGTGACGTCATCAGTGCTGTGTTTTTCAGCAAATAGCTCCTTAACCGTGTAGGCTAAGGAGATATTTCATGCACCTACAGGTAAGCCTTAATCTTGGCTTATCTGTAGGTGCATGTTGTCAAAGTGGGTTTACAACCACTTTAAAGGCCTGCACAGAGCGAGAAATAGCACGATTAACATCGGACCAGATTTTGGAGAAATTATTCCCTCGAGTGAATATTTGATTGATAAACAACTTGATCTTTATTGTGAAAAATAAATCTATATCGTCCAAGCCACCAGCAGATCATCTCACTTGTGCTCCTTCTTACCATCATTCCCCCAAATTTTGTAAGGGAGTAAAGTAAATGAGAATCATAGTGGATACACCAATTAAGAGCATTAGTGCAGGGGGAGTTGAATATGGATTTTGACCTGGGATGTTTTCTCAGCGATTTATAATGGTCTATAGTGATGGTGCATCCCCTAGGGGGGAGGTTTGTAATTATTGTCTCTAATTCATCCCTTTATCCATCCCTTCACCTTTCTTGCACCCATCTTTCCTGCACTTTCCATTTTTTCCATTTCATTTTTATACACATTTATTATACCTCACACCACTCAAACTTATTCATTTTTCAGGTTCCCCATATGGGGCCACTTTTTCCACCCTTATGCAGGGTATCAACAAACACCACCTGCCTGGGATGTGCCTTTGTTTGGCTGTTGCTGCCTTTCCAGACCTCTACAGTGCCTCGAGAGGGAGCCCAGAGTCGCATTGGCGATTTCTGTTGGCACGCCAAGCTTGCACGATGTGCAGATGTAAGTTCTCTGTAACTATTGAACCCCCCTTTCTTTCTCCCTCCCTAAAATCTCCTAATTTTTCTTCCTGACCATCATTAATGCCCAGCCCAAACTATCTATTATTATTTAGATCTATATATTTCTTCTTTTTTAGATTTTAATGCCATGGTTTATGCTCCTGATCCTACAAGGTTGCGAAACGCGTAGAGGCACTATTCATTACCATCATTTCTTACCATGGACCCCTTCTTATTTTTATGACCGCAATTATGTTTTTAATTGTTTGTTACTAGCATCATGCGATTTCTGTACTCATTATGTAAATGTACATCAAATTATATGGTTTCATGTATTTGTTTTGGAAACGTCTAAACATTCATGGTTGAGAGGCTGTATGCCCAATATATGCTATAAATTAGTGTACAATGCAAAATAAATCCAATTTTTCTTCTCGCTTGACTTTTCAATTTACTGCTGTGTGCTTCATTTAAAGTCCCACTCCTCACCTTCCCTCCTTTATAGTCAATATTGTCTTGTATATATTACGTTTTTTCCCAGTGTGTACCCCCCTTTTTTTCATATATTTAGCTTCTGATCTGTGGTTGGGAGGACTTTTAGGGGTTTTAAATATAGTATTGAGGGTCAGAGTTTTAATCCATTATGGGAGGATACCATTGGGGGGGATTTTGGTTCTATATTTTAATTTATATCAGATTAGCGATATATGTACTTTTTCATTATATAATATTGTGTTTTTATTTGTAATAAATATTGTTATGTGGCTTAGAGACGCACATCCATTGCCATCACTGTGCTATTTAGCAGCTGGATTGGAAATTTGTTTTCATAGGAATCGTTGCTGTGTCCAGGGCCGGACTTACCATTGGTCTTGACTGGGCTCAAGCCCATGGGCCCCTCTAAACCGGCATTTAAAGCTTGCGGGAATGCAGTCTGTGAGAACTACCCCTCTGTCCGGCACAGAGGAGAAGTCTTGTGGTGTTTAGCTCCTTCCACTCTTCCTGATACTCCCTCGTGTGACTAAAGAAGACGTCACAAAAAGGGAGTGAAAGAAAACAGCAGTCGCAGACACCGCAACGAATGGTTACGGCGCAACGGCGCATGCGCGAGATTACCGACAGGGACACAGTAAGGGCAGAAGTGACGTCATAATTTGAATCACATAACAGCAGTACGAATGGCGCTTGAGATACCCGGAAATACAGAGAACAAAACCATCCTAAAAAAGGTATTTGCAGGCCTCGTTTTTGGGGGATATATATATATGTATTGCATTGCGATGAGCTGTTATAACTTAATAATTGAAAAACTTCAAAAATCGGCCGGAGTTTACTTCTTACCTCTTTAATTTTTCATTGAATTGTTCTATTTAAAGTAATGTATAGAAGATAGGGCCTGAAAGTGCCTCAAGCCCAGGGGCCGCCACCACCCTAAGTCCTGCCCTGGCTGTGTCGATTCGTGTGTTGGTTATATATAGATTTAGACCACAAGAAAATGGTGCTGGTTTGAGCTACAATAAAATGGAGTCTGATTTAATATAAATAAATAAGATCCATTCCGTCCAATAGAGATCTCCCTGAGAAAGACACGTGACCCTGTGTCGACGCGCATAGGGGAGGGGCCAGGATGGTAAAGGCATCCGGGCTCTACATAGATTTAGGAGCTGATCGAGATATTTGGATGTGCGGCTCTGTGTTACACAGTTAAGCCTAATGTTTTTTATAGTGTGGTGCACTGGAAGAACATACACCATGTTACACCAAAACAATCATGTGGTGGAGAGGTGGAGAAGGGAGTTTGGTCTTCCAGGATGTACAATAAGAATTTCCTAAGAGGTATAACTAATACACTGAAATGGTATAGCTAGAAGGGAAGTCTCCTATAAAGTGGGGCTCCTTCAAAATTCCATTCTCCACTAACCTGTGGAAGACCCTTGTAACAATCACTTTTTATATTTAATGTTACAAAATGTTATATGCACAGTAAGTACATTGTAATTGTGTTAGGAATCACAGCTTTACCATAGCTCCCAACTGTCCCTGATTTCAAGGGACTGTCCCTGATTTGGAGCAATGCCCCTCTGTCCCTCTTTCCTCCTCATTTTTTTTTTTCATTTAAGTTTTAGTTTATTATCTGAATAGAGTCAGTACAATCTTTACAGAAAAAAGTACAATGTAGTATCACAATATAATATGTAAGCGAACAAGTTAAATATCAGTAGACCTCAAAATACAATATTACCACGTTGGAATACATCAATGCAAAAATACCATAAAAACTGAAAATATTGAAATATATTTATCAAAAATAGGAGTAACCCCCTACCTCTATACTCCCCCATTCTAACCTTCCCTTCTTCGAAAGTAAGTAGCAATGATGGCCTATTAAATATCTCAAAATATATGTATATAGTTACCAGAAGATGAGGCGATCCTCCATTCCCCCAGACACCCCTAAAGGGAACATACTGTGCCTGAGAAGGCAAGAGGAGCTCCCCCAACCCCCCCCCCTCTCCTAAGCAACCCAAAAACTTTTTTTTTTTTGAGAAAACATATGACCTTAATTCGAGTATATATAACAGGAAATATAGTAGTCTACTATAAGTTTAACCGGGTGTAAAAAATCCTTCTTAAAATAATAAATCAAAGTCAAATGTTCTGACTCTAAAATAAGAGAACGTTGTATAAACCTGAGAAGTCTTAAAACAATCTAGTACAAATACCTATTGTTTATATTCCATATAACAAAAATAAATAAGAATGGGAGAAAGAGAGAAAAGAAGAGAAAATATTTAGTGTTCAGTAGGAAAAAAAGTAAGAAATAGAAAAAAGAAAGAAAGCCTACCTGCTCAATGTAAACATCAATATTCAGCGATTGGTATTGCTAATTACTTAAGGGGTGTAGGAATTCCCAAAAATTGTATCCAAGGTTCCCAAATAGAATTAAATTGAGTAGATCTGTCCAACGTTGAACTAATCATTTTTTCCTGTTCCATTATCCACGTAACTTTTCTCTTCATACATAAAAGAGAAACTGATGGTTTTTTCCATGCTTTGGCAATGGTTATTCTAGCCCCTGTAAGTATGAATAGAATCAGTTTTCTGGTAACCTTGGGAACCTGTGGTATAAATCCGTTAAGTAAAGCGATCGCTGGAGATTGATGTATTGTATATCCTGTGATTTTTCGTATAATATTGAAGATTTTATTCCAAAATCCTCGGATTTTGGGACATTCCCACCAAATATGAATCATAGATCCTAATCCCTGACAACCTCAAAAACAGAGAGGGGGTGAGGTGGGATACATAGCAGCTACTCTTGTAGGAACTAGGTACCATCTAGTAAATATTTTAACATTTGCTTCTATAAGTGAAGCATTAAAAATGCCTTTAATTGATCTAATAAAATTTCCACACCAGTCCTTCAGATCCCAATCACTTTGGAGATCCTTCTCCCAAGCCAGCATATGAGGCAGTTTAACATCGTTGGAAGCAAGCGACTTATATATAACAGAAATTCCACCTCTCCTATTAATAGCCTGTTCACATCTAACTTCATATGGCGTAGGTTCTCTAGATCCAGGATTATTTTCCCATAATTTATTAGTAAAATTAGAGATTTGAAGAAATCTTGATCTTTCAGTAGAAGGAAAATCAAGATTATCAATGAAATATTGTATAGAGAGAGGGCCTGATCTTGAGAAAAAACGTCCAATGCGGTACACCCCCTTATCATGCCACCACTTAAAGGAACCAACATCCCCTTTTGAGATAAATAATGGATTCTGAAACAGATCAGCCAATGGTTGCAACTTAGAGACCAAAGAGGGGAGATTCCTAAGCGAGTCCCACAAAGCTAAAGATTGTGATAGAGCAGGAGATAAAATAGAAGGTCTGTTTTTGGGAGGACACCACAATAAATTTTCCAAAGAAAATTTAGGGGAAGCCAATTCTTCTATACGAATCCAGTCAGGTTGTTCATTTTTGAGGTATATATCAGACAACTGTGCCAGTCTAGCAGCTTGGTAATACCACCAAAGGTTCAGAAGTCCCAAGCCTCCCTGCTCAGTGTGATTATACAGGCTGCGGGAAAAAAGGCGTGGACCTTTTCTGTTCCAAATAAATTTAAGGATTTTGCTTTGGAAGGCTTTTAGGTGAATTTTTTTAATCGGAATAGGGAGCGAGCGAAAAAGATACAACAATCTGGGTAGGAGGGTCATCTTGATCGAATTAAGTCTGCCAATCCAACCGATATTGTGTGTTCTACAGTTGCTAAGATCAGCCTCAAGTTTCCTATACATAGGTGGATAATTAGCCTGATATAAATCTTCAAATTTTGAAGTGAGATTAATACCTAAGTATTTAAGGGAGCAAGTACTCCAACTGAATTTGTATTTATTTTGTATGTAGGAAACCACGGAGTCTGGAAGAGACACATTAAGGGCTTTAGATTTGGCCATATTAACCTTGAGACCTGATATTTTGGAGAATTTTTGAAGCAGAGAGTAAATTTCAGATAAAGAAGACGTTGGGGACGTAATAAACAACAACAGGTCATCTGCAAATAATGCACATTTATGATTTTCTTTTTCACACTGGATCCCCCTGATTTTCTGACTATTCCGGATTGCAATTGCTAATGTTTCCATCATAACAGCGAATATCAGGGGAGATAAAGGGCAACCTTGCCTAGTACCTCCACAAATCTTAATGGAGTCAGAGAATAGCCCCTGTAATATGACTTTAGCTTCAGGTGTAGAATATAGAGCAGGTAAAATGCCTAAAACTTTTGAACCAAAACTCCAGCACTTCATGACCTCAAACATGTATGGCCATGAAACTGAATCGAAGGCCTTTTGCAGGTCCAACGATAGGAGCATACCTTCCTGTTTTTGTTTACCTACCCATTGGGTTTGCAATATTGACACCAAATCTACCGCCCATCTATTGTACCTTTCACCAACAGGAATCTCCCCTCTGGGTCTCCACATTCCTTCTGTAAATTAAACTTGCAGTGTTTAGAAAATAAAATTGCTACTCCCCTAGTCTTATTTTCAGCATTGGCTAGATGAAACACTGGGAAGTGGGCATGTAAAAAAGTGCGGGTGTACCGCTGTGGGAAATGGGTTTCCTGTAAAGAAACGACATCGATGTGATGAGACCTATATTCCTGAAAGGCCTTCCGTCTCTTAATTGGGGAGTTCAACCCTTGTGTGTTATGAGTAATAACCCGAAGAGGAGAAGAAATATTATTAGTGGCAGCCATGAAAAAATAGAGTAAGATCAAGCAATTCGTTGTCCCAAATAATACTCAATCTAATATAAATCCTTAATAAGAAAGAATTATTCACCAAGGTTGGATTAGCAAACTTCAAACATCCCTCCAAAAAACCTCTCATTGGCAGGTAGGCTAAGAGAAAGAAGAAGACAGTAAAGAAAGAAAAGAAAAAAACAAAATCAAATTCACTCAGAAGCGATACATAGTATATCAAAAGGCCAAATAATGGCCCAGAATGAAGGGAGGAATAAGACTTCCTTCCTTCATTCAAAAAATACTCAGTAGTATAACCCATAAGAAGGGCTAAGTACCCTCCTCTCAGATCGGTAAAAAACAACCGATCCAAGAAGTGGGTGGAGGCCCAATGCCTCAACACCGGCCAGTGACAGCCTCTCAAAAAGTGTGAAAACATCAAACTAAAAGCGGATTCATCTTAGATAAACCGAAAGTCCATAACAGACTATATTTTGTTTTCTAAAACACTAAAAAAAAAAAAATATATAAAAAAAAATAATATTTTTTTTTTTTTTCAATTGCCACCTGAGATATCAGGTAGAGAAGATAAAGTCAAAAAGGAACTTATCATCTCCTCAGGTAACAAGATTATCGTTAACTCTCCTATGTTTAACTTTGTTCCAATTAAAAGAGGTGGGAATTATAGGAGATTGACGTTTGATAGAGCCTTGTTGGGCAGGTGTAGTGTCCATGTCCGGTTCCATAGAGATAATCTTCAGGTCTAGCAAAAGATGTTCACCTTCTTGGAAATTATGAACTGCATAGTGTTTGCCATTAAAGGAGAATTTTAGAGCAAAAGGAAAAGCCCATCTGTAGTTTATGTATTTTTTGATAAGGTTTTAGGGATCTTCTTCTTTGAATAGTATAAGGAGAAATATCAGAAAAAAATTGAATAGTGGCTCCCTGGTATTGTAGTAGTTCCTGTTGGCGAGATTTCTTCATTATGTCCTCCTTTATAGAATAATAATGTGGTTTAACTACCACATCCCTTGGTAAACTATCCTTTCTAAGTGGTCCCAGTGACCTATGAGCACGGTCCAATTCCAACTTGTGAGCAGGAATAGATGGTAATAGGATTTTTATGACATCCTGTATAGCAGCATGTACATCAAGGATATTTTCTGGCAATCCCCTGACCCTAAAATTGTCTCTCCTGGAACGGTTCTCAAGGTCATCAATTCGTGCCTGTGCTGTTTCCAGCTGGTCCTGCATGAATTGTAAATGTTCAGTATTCTGGTCAGTTTTTGCCACAGTGATGTCTAACTTGTGCTCAATATTTTCAATTCTACTACCAAGGGACTGAAAGTCAGCTTTAATTTCACCAGTAATTCTTTCAGCATTTAGTGCTAATCCTTTATCCAGCATTTCTGATATTCTCGTGAATAATTCGGATACATTGAAAGTTACATCAAGAGCCTGTTCAGCCTGTGTATGTACTGGGATAGGAGCTAGTGTAGAGACCTCTTTTGGGGATAAATGTATAAATTCCACAGGGTTCTCCTGTTCTGTGTATTCAGGAGAAGTGATAGAAGAACAAACTACAGAATTAGAAGTCTGAGAAATAAAAGATATAGATGAAGGAGCCGAAACTTGCTTAATAGCATTGGAGGCCTCAGCAGCTTTCTGTGTGCATGTCTGAGGTACGGCGGCCATCTTGGAAAAATTCAGTTTCTCCGCAGGCTGTTTAAAACGTTTCTTGCCTCTTTTAGAATATTTACCCGGCATAGACAGGTGCTCTGAAGCTTCCGCTAGCATTACCCGTTATTCTCAGGCGACAAGGGAGTCTGTAACCGCTTGTATCTGTCAAGGTCACCTGTGGCCAGGTGACAGATGCACACCGTAGGGGGACAGGAGTGCACCGCGAGGTAGTGAACCCTATGGCTGGCTTCTGCGGATAGGAAACTGGGTGGTTGTGGAAAGCGGGACCAGAGGAGCACAACCGGGATCCTAACGGAAGCTAGAGCCAAGATTCCCCAGGGCGTGGAGTCTAAGACCCAGCAGGTCTTCTCCAGGGCCTCTAGTGGTGAGGATGTTATGCTGCAGGCTGGTACCAGGTCGCGGCCCCTGGAGTTTCCTAGCTCACGCCCCGTAGGATAAGGGGAAAAGAGGGGAAGCAGCAGCACAAGATATGAGAGAACCGAATAACAAGCTGAAGGTCAGGGGCCACAAGCAGACAAGGATAACGAAAGAACGAGCCGAAGGTCAAGGGTCACGAGCAGACAGGGATAGTCGGGGACAAGCCAAATATGTAACAGAGAGACAGACGAAGCACACGGCAGGCAGGAACCCAAACACACAATGCCTAACAAACACGTTGATCAGCAAAGCAGGCTTGCAGTGCACAGGTTAATATAGTGTTCTGTGATAGGGCCTGGGGTGGAGTCAGGCTGGGAGGAGATTATAAAGGAAGCCAGGTGAAAGGGTTCAGGCCTCTAAGATGAACACATGGGAAGGAAGGTAAGCTGACAGACAAACACTACTGCATATCCATGACAGTATCTCTGCTGTATGGCCGGCGATGAGCGGAGCTCCGGTCCTAAGCTGCCATCTTAGGAGCTCCCGCCCCCTTTTTCTTTTCCTCTTCATTTGTCCCTCATTTTGATCTGATCTATATAGTTGTATATAAAATGCACTTTTCTTTCTTTCAAAAAGTGTTTCACAGTGCTAAACTTTTTATCAAAATTCTAAATTTCTGCATTTGTAAGTTTCAAAAGCCAGTATGAAGGAATAAGAGTGGTAAAAAAAAAAGCACCTGTTGGTTTAACTACATTTTTTTCATGTAATTTTCCTTTAAGGGGGCGTGGCAAGGGGTGTGTCCTATGCCTACATACTTTTGCTAACAGGTGTCCCTCATTCCCATCTCAAAAAGTTGGGAGGTATGGCTTTACAATTATTCCTATTTTGCCAAAGTCTTCTTTTAAAATACCTAAACAAGCAAAGATTGCAGAGATTGTTCATGCACGTTAGGAAGAGAACCATGACACCACCTACTGCTTTTTTAGGTTAAACTATGGTATGAAACCTAGGTCACAATGTGTGAAGCCTTTCTGGCAGTGATTTACCAGACCTATGGGAAGTAAGGAAGAATTTTTACTCCTAAATACTTGTCCTACTACCTGCTGAAGCTCAACACCACTGTCTAAGGTTCCAGAGCTCTTTACTGCACATCCCAAGTTAGAGTTTTTTTGCAATCTAAATTATCAACATTATAGCAACAAAAATATTAAGCTTCAGTAGCACTATTAGGAGTACATTTTCCTATGAAATATGAAAGGACACCATTGAGAAGGGTGTTCTGAAAAGGGGACACAATGCAGCACTAGAAATAAACTCCATGGGACATGCAACTAAAGAAGAAGGCTGGCAGCAACAGGCAGGGGTGTGAGAGGCTCTGTGACGTGTGACGCCATAGGCGAGCTCTACACGCAATGCTTCCCAGCGATGCCTCCTAGCCGCTGAACCGCCGTATCGCCGAACCGCTGGAGGGTCACTCTACCTCCTTACCTTCCTATCTCACTGCCTCCGGAGACAGCCTGGGGGGAGGCCTATGGCGATTACTAGACACAGCAGCAGCAGCAGCATGAGACGCCAGCGGTAGCCACATCGTCCCGTGGAGTTGCTGAATGATTTTCTCCCTCCGCTGAACGTCTCTTCCTCACCTGCAGTGAACCCGGGGGTATACCGCCAAGGACGAGGAGGAGAAGGGACAGTGGAGTGGCAGTGCAGCAGGAGGGGAGGTAAGACCATCGGCAGCCCCCGTGGAAAACCACAGACTGTGACCCCCTGATAACAGGGAAACCTCCACAATCCCCACAAAAATCTCCACTAAAAGGAGACTCATGCCTTGTACACACCATCATTTTTCCTGACGTGCAAAAGCCGTCATTTTTCCCGACGTGATTCCTCTCCAGCCTGACTTGCATATACACGTTCATGCAAAAAAACGTCCGAACAAAACGCGGTGACTTACAACACGTACAACGGGACTATAAAGGGGAAGTTCCTTTCAAATGGCGCCACCCTTTGGGCTGCTTTTGCTGATACTCGTGTTAGCAAAAGTTTGGTGAGAGACGACTCGCACTTTTTAGCCTCTTGCTTTTCAGTCCGTTACAGCGTGACGAATGTGCTATCTCCATTCTGAATGCTAGCTTTACCAGAACGAGCGCTCCCGTCTCATACTTGATATTGAGCATGCGCGTTTTTTTTCCCTTTGGAAAAGCATACACACGAGCGTTTTTCGTGACGAGAAAAAGACTGACGGGAAACACGGCGAGAAAAAAGAAAGCTGGTTTTAATTTTTTTGCGGGCAGTTTTTTTGTCGAGAAAACTGCTAGGGAGCATACACACGACCGGTTTTCACAACCAATATAAAAAATGGCAGTTTTCTCGTCGTGAAAACCGGTCGTGTGTACAAGGCATCAGACTGTGAGAGAAGTAGAGGTAGAGTATACTCCCTCTGGGAAAGGTATCATGGAGGCAATCAAAGCAAGTAGTGAAATACTGACAAATAAAATTGATGCCTTGGCAGTAGATGTGTGCTCAATAAAGCGTGAGTTTGACAAAATACAGCAAAAGACTGCAGAAATAGAAATACGTATCTCAAATGTAGAACATAAATTAAAAACGGATAGTAGAGAATGGCATATATTGGAAAAACAAATCAGAGCGCTACAGGACAGAGCAATAGACACAGAGGGGGTGATTTACTAACAACAGTGTGCTGCGCCAGTTCATACCTTAATTGGTGCGCCGGATAAATCATTATCTGGGCGCGTGAACCGGCGCCGCACTTTGATAGTAAATAAAAATGTCAGCGGCGCTTGTGTCTCTATTCAAAATGAATGGTTCCCTATGGGAGCCCATTGATTCGAATAGAGGTCGCACCAGAAGTCGGATCAAGACGATCCGACTTGCGGTGCGACTCGTGTGCCGGTTGACACAGGGGCAGCGCGACTTTGCGAGGCAACTTGGACATGACTTGAGCGTGAAGCAGACGCTCAAGTCGTGTCCTGGAGGTGACTTGAAGTTGCCAGTACCTGCCCGCGAGTATGTTTCCAGCGCGATCCCATCGCGCTGGTTCTCGGCGACAGGGTACTGCAAGCCTCGCGCTCGCTGTCCCCTGTGTTTGGTATGAATCATGAAGGGGAACTCCAAGGCAAATTTTAAATAAAAAAACGGCATGGGTTCCCCTCCAGGAGTATACCAGGCCCTTAGGTCTGGTATTGATTTTAAGGGAAATCCCCTACGCCGAAAAAACGGGGGAATGATGGGACTGTAATGTCTTACAGGGGCGGGGTCACCGGGTTACATCACCCATTGAGGCCATGCCCCCTTGTGACGTCACAGCCCGAGGCATGGTGAGGCCGTGATGTCACAAGGGGGTGTGGCCTCCGGATGACGTAATCTGGTTGCCACGCCCCGCCGTTATTTAAGTAATGTAGGACATCGGCGCCAACAGATCAGCGGGACACAGCATCGGAGGAGGGTCGTCGGCGGGAGTGGCGGCAGAACATCGGACAAAGAAGACAGAAGAGCGGAAGAAGGAGGGCGCAGAGCCCCCCTGCCCCAAAGCACCCATCCCCCATGTTGAGGGCATGCGGCCTGGTATGGTTCAGGAGGGGGGCCTTCGCTCGTCCCCTCCCTTTCCTGACCTGCCGGGCTGCGTGCTCGGATAAGGGTCTGGTATGGACTTTGGGGGGACCCCCACGGCATTTTTAAAAAAAAAATTGGTGTGTGGGGGGGTCCCCTCTGAATCCATACAAGACCCAAGGGCCTGGTATGGTCCTGGGGGGGGGGGACCCCACGCTGTTTTTTTCTCGATTTTTTTTTTTATAGCTGGCAATGTTTATTTTTTTACATTTTCTTTAACAACCAGCTATAAACAGGTTAAAAAAACGCAAATCGCGGCAAAATCGCGGTACTTGCTTTTTGGATGCGAGTCCATTGAAATCTATTACATGCAAAACGCTGATTTTTGATTGGAAAAAAAAGTCCCCGACCCTTTCCAAAAATGCAGAGGCACAAAAATGCATTGATGTGAACATGTTCCATAGGAACCCATGTTAAAAAATTTCCCTGCATTTCTGCAAAATGCAAAATGCACCAAAAAAACGCATTAGTGTGAATCGAGCCTTACAGACCGTTTTTTAAAACGTCTGTCTGTGGGCATGAGGCCTAAGAAAAAAGAGGGGGGAAAAAAAGCACCGGACTGCATCAAAAACGCGCATGCAGAAAAGCACCTGGAATGCATCCAGACTGCGTTTCCAAGGTGTGAACTGGCCCTTAGGCAGTTGCGTTTTAACCTCGTTTTTCAGAAAGCCAAAAAATGCGTTCAGACGCCAAAGATTTCCATGTTTCAGACGCGGGTACCAGCGTTTAGCCGCGTTTTCGTTTATAAGCGTTTTTAAAGGTGACCTTTTTTTTTACATTGAAAAACTCAAAAATGATGGCAAACCATTAAATATATATATATATATATATATATATATTGTGACAGCAGGAAGGTAAAGTCACCTGGTTGCATCCAGGGGGGTAGATATATTTCGCCCAGATTCAGGCTTTACGCCGATTTATACAGCTAGGTGGAGAGTTGTATAAGCCCAGCTGAGACTAGTGGGCTCATTGATGACTCATACCTCTAGGGAGAGGGCTGGGCGTCGTGCAGGCAGGGAGTTGATGAGGCCAGCTGAAGCCTGTCAGTTCGTTTAAGGCCTCTATAAAAACTCCCAGATTCATTAGATGTTAGCTCATGCCTGGAAGCAGACCTGTGTGGACTGTCTAGGGAGAGTGAACCCCTGTGCGGTGAGAGAAAGCCTGTGTGGCTATATTTTGCTTGGACATTTAAAACCAGGGACTAGGACAGCACTAGGCTGATCCCAGTTGTTAGTTAGGAAACCTGTATGTTTAGTCAGAGGTCAAGTTGACCAGGATTTATTTTGTTTGTTTCTTTTGCTTTGCTGTGTTTTTGTCACTGTAAATAGAAAATAAACGGCACCTTTTTGATTTTGAAAACCACAACCTCCGTCTGCTGGGCCTGTTTTTGTGTGGGGAGCCCATCCCGGGGGTCACACACACCCGCTGCCGAGCTAACCCCCTCACAGTTGGTGGAGAACCAGTGGCAGTTTTTTTTTAAGCCAGCATGGAGGAGATACTGAAACAGCTGGCTCTAGCAAATGCCAATCAACAGCAGACAAATGCAGGTTTGCAAAAGAGCCTTGCAGCTCAACAACAGAACTTCGCAGCCCAGCAGCAAGCTCATCAACAGAGCCTTGCAGCCCAGCAGCAAGCTCACCAACAGAGTCTGGAAGCTCAGCAACAAGCCCAGCAACGATCTGAGGCCCGCTTCATAGACCTATTACAGAAGCAAGAGCAGAGACTACAACAAATGGAAGCAGTAATGCAGCAACGTCCGCAGACCAGTGAGGAAAGCCGTCCCACTAATACCGCGTCCTTTGGGGTGAGTCGTTTATTGACAAAAATGACTGGAGAGGATGATCCAGAGGTATTTTTGACCACGTTTGAAAGGACTGCTGAAAGAGAAAAGTGGCCTGAGGAGCAGTGGGCTGGACTGGTGGCTCCTCTGTTAACGGGTGAATCGCAGAAAGCTTACTATGACCTAGAGCCTGACCAAGCAAAAGACTATGTGATGCTAAAAGCTGAAATATTGGCAAGGCTGGGTGTCACCCTGGCTGTCCGGGCTCAGCGTGTGCATAACTGGACTTTCCAGCTTGGAAAACCCCCCAGGTCTCAAATGTATGATCTCATTCACCTGAGCAGAAAGTGGCTACAGCCAGAGACTTTGTCCGCACCAAAGATTGTGGAACGTGTTGTAATGGATCGGTTTTTGAGAGCTCTTCCTACTGCCATCCAAAAGTGGGTAAGCCATGGAGACCCAGAGACGGCCGATGGTCTTGTGGATCGTGTGGAGAAATACTTGGCTACAGAGAACCTGACGGCCTCTTCCAGAGACACTCGGACTTTCCACCCTAAGACCAGACCATCCCCAGGGGCGGATAAGATGATTCCAAGGGGTAAGGGTGGAGAGAGTGAGAGGGTGGGAGCTCTACCCCAAGTTTGGCGAGAACAGCCTGGGAAATCAGCGGCTCAAGAGGCGGCAAGAAGGATCATTTGCTACCGCTGCCGGCAAGCGGGACATATTGCAGCAAATTGCCCGGTTTTGGAGGAACCCATGCAGTGTGACTTTCTGACGGGCAGACGTCAGTCGCTGTGTGCGACAGTCGCATGCACTGCCATTCGGGGAACTGAGAAACATTTATGCAAAATGTGTATTAATGGTAGAAATGTTGTGGTATTGCTGGATTCAGGTAGCCTTGTGACCCTGATAAAGGCTGAATTAGTTAAAACAGAGGTCTCTGGGAATAGCAAGGTAGCTGTTATTTGTGTGCATGGGGACACCCGAGAGTATCCAGTGACTACAGTGTGTTTCGAGACCCCCAAAGGTACCCTTTCTCATCCAGTGGGCTTAGTGTCTCAGTTACCGCATGACGCCATTGTGGGAAGGGATTTTCCGAAGTTCTGGGAACTGTGGGATGATCCTGAGCCCCCCACTGGTGCCCCTATGTACCAGGAATATGATAGCCAGAACTCCTCTGAGAGTGGTGAGGACTCTCCCGAATTTCCCTTGTCAGTATTGGCAGGGGAGACTCAAGAAACTGGAGAGGAGCCCACCTCCTCAGACGAAAACCTACCGTCTGTGGAGTTTTCTGATCTTGAGGTTCACAGGGAAAACTTTGCCACAGAACAGTTGAAAGACCCCGCCCTAATAAAGGCACGGGAAAACGTAGTGAAAATAGATGGCGAGTTAGTGAACCCAGATAATACCTGCACTTACCCATACTTCAGCGTAGAGAAGGACCTACTGTATCGGGTGGCAAAAAGGGCAGAAGAAACCGTTGAGCAGCTTGTGGTGCCCAAACCTTACAGGAAGTTGGTGTTGGAGTTGGCCCATGGGCACATTCTTGGAGGTCATCTGGGGACAGAGAAAACCCGAGAGAGGGTATTACAGAGATTCTATTGGCCTGGGGTGATGAAGGACATAGAAAATTATTGTTCCTCCTGCCCTGTGTGTCAGAGGTCGGCCCCGATGCCACACTTCCGTAGCCCGCTGGTCCCTCTACCCATCATTGAGGTCCCGTTTGAGAGAATCGCAATGGATTTGGTAGGTCCTATAATCAAGTCCGCTAGGGGGCACCAGTACATATTGGTTATAATGGACTATGCCACCCGTTATCCAGAAGCGATCCCTCTCAGAAATACCTCGGCCAAAACCATAGCCAAAGAGCTATCTCTTGTTTTTAGCCGGGTGGGTATTTGTAAAGAACTGCTTACGGACCAAGGTACACCCTTTATGTCCCGGGTTATGAAGGAGCTGTGTAAATTGTTCAAAGTGACGCAATTACGTACATCTGTGTATCACCCCCAAACCGATGGGCTGGTTGAAAGATTCAACAAAACCCTAAAACAAATGTTGAAGAAAGTGGTGGATAGGGATGGAAAGGATTGGGACTGTCTACTTCCTTATTTGATGTTTGCTATTAGGGAGGTGCCCCAATCCTCTACGGGATTCTCCCCCTTTGAGTTACTGTATGGGAGACACCCAAGAGGGCTGTTGGATATTGCCAAGGAAACTTGGGAAAGTGAGAGTTCTCCCCACAGGAGTGTGATTGAGCATGTCGCCCTGATGCAAGATCGAATTGCACAGGTAATGCCCATCGTGAAGGAACATTTGGCCCAAGCGCAGTTGGCACAGCAGAGAGTGTACAACCGTGGAGCCAAGACCCGTACCTTTTCCCCGGGGGATAGGATATTGGTACTTGTCCCTACGGTTGAAAGTAAATTCCTTGCCAAATGGCAAGGCCCCTACGAGATAATGGAAAAAGTGAGCGAAGTGAATTACAAGGTCAGACAACCAGGAAGGCGAAAGCCCGAACAGATCTATCACGTTAATCTGTTGAAAGCCTGGAGGGATAGAGAGTCCCTAGTCGCAGACACTTGGTCACCAGCTCAAACTGGTTGCGTGATTCCTGAGGTTGGAATCGCAGCCACCTTGTCACAACCCCAACAACAGGAGGTTAAGGAGTTTGTGCTTCGCAACAAGGAGGTATTCTCTGAGCTGCCGGGACAAACATCTGGGGTAGAGCATGACATTATTACCCCGCCCGGTGAAAGGGTGAAGTTAAAACCCTATCGGATCCCAGAGGCCCGACGGGAGGCAATACGGGAGGAAGTACAGAAAATGCTGAACTTAGGGGTGATAGAGGAGTCCCAAAGTGATTGGTCTAGTCCCATTGTGTTGGTGCCTAAACCGGATGGGAGCTGGCGATTTTGTAACGATTTTCGTCAGTTGAACAAAGTTACAAAATTTGACACCTACCCCATGCCACGTATAGATGAGTTGATCGACCGGCTGGGAACAGCCCGATACATGACGACTCTTGACCTCACAAAAGGGTATTGGCAAATCCCCCTGGCCAAGTCAGCCAAAGAGAAAACCGCATTTGTAACCCCAGACGGGGCGTTCCAATATAAGAGAATGCCGTTCGGGTTACAGAATGCGCCGGCCACATTCCAGCGGAAAATGGACCAGATGCTGAGGCCCCATCGGAAGTATGCTGCGGCTTACCTGGATGACGTAATTGTCCATAGCACAGATTGGGCCTCACATCTGCCAAAAGTGCAAGCAGTCCTGGACTCTGTTCGGGAAGCAGGGTTTACGGCTAACCCCAAGAAGTGTACCATTGGGCAGGAGGAGGCCAAATATCTTGGGTACACCATTGGGAGGGGAGTAATAAAACCCCAACTCAACAAAGTCGAGGCCATCCAGAGTTGGCCACGTCCCAACAGCAAGAAGCAGGTACGAGCCTTTCTGGGAATCGCTGGGTATTATCGGCGATTCATTCCCCACTTTGCTTCTAAGGCTGTGCCCCTAACCAACCTGACGAAGGGGAAAGGGTCGGTCATGATTAAATGGACCCCCGAGGCTGAGGCAGCATTCCAATTCTTGAAACAAGCCTTATGTAGCCAGCCAGTGTTGTACTCACCCGACTTCTCTAAAGACTTTGTCGTACAAAGTGATGCGTCAGATGTGGGGTTAGGAGCAGTATTGTCCCAGGTCTGGAACGGGGAAGAGCACCCAGTCATTTACCTCAGCAGGAAGTTGAAGTCCCATGAGGTAAATTACGCCACCGTTGAAAAGGAGTGTTTAGCGGTGAAGTGGGCTCTAGATTCCCTTCGGTACTACCTGCTAGGTAGGCACTTTGACATGGTTACGGATCACGCTCCGTTAAAGTGGATGGCTCAAAACAAGGAAACAAATAGAAGAGTGAATAGGTGGTTCCTGGCCCTCCAGGAATTCAACTTCACAGTAAAGCATCGCCCTGGCGTTCAAATGGGGAATGTGGATGCTTTGTCTCGAGTACATGAATGCCTGATTGCTGGTGTTCCAACCCCGAGGTTAAAACAAGAGGGGGGGGTATGTGACAGCAGGAAGGTAAAGTCACCTGGTTGCATCCAGGGGGGTAGATATATTTCGCCCAGATTCAGGCTTTACGCCGATTTATACAGCTAGGTGGAGAGTTGTATAAGCCCAGCTGAGACTAGTGGGCTCATTGATGACTCATACCTCTAGGGAGAGGGCTGGGCGTCGTGCAGGCAGGGAGTTGATGAGGCCAGCTGAAGCCTGTCAGTTCGTTTAAGGCCTCTATAAAAACTCCCAGATTCATTAGATGTTAGCTCATGCCTGGAAGCAGACCTGTGTGGACTGTCTAGGGAGAGTGAACCCCTGTGCGGTGAGAGAAAGCCTGTGTGGCTATATTTTGCTTGGACATTTAAAACCAGGGACTAGGACAGCACTAGGCTGATCCCAGTTGTTAGTTAGGAAACCTGTATGTTTAGTCAGAGGTCAAGTTGACCAGGATTTATTTTGTTTGTTTCTTTTGCTTTGCTGTGTTTTTGTCACTGTAAATAGAAAATAAACGGCACCTTTTTGATTTTGAAAACCACAACCTCCGTCTGCTGGGCCTGTTTTTGTGTGGGGAGCCCATCCCGGGGGTCACACACACCCGCTGCCGAGCTAACCCCCTCACAATATATATATATATATATATAAAAAATTAATTGCTTGAATTGCATTGTGAACAATCCACAACTTGTGGCAGGTGACGTGGCCAGTAGTGATGAGCCGAACACCCCCGGGTTCGGTTCGCACCAGAACCCGCGAACGGACCGAAAGTTTGCACGAACATTAGAACCCTATTAAATACAATGGATGCGAACGTTCGGATTCTAAAGTGCTAATCATATCGACTATTATCCATGTTATTGTCCTAAACAGAAGTTGGGAACCCGGGTTCTGCACCAGGGGACATGTATCAATGCAAAAAGAAGTTTTAAAAACGGACGTTTTCCGGGAGCAGTCATTTTAATGATGCATAAAGTGAAAAAAAAAAAGTCAAATATTCCTTTAAATATTGTACCTGGGGGGTGTCTAAAGTATGCCTGTGAAGTGCCACGTGTTCCCGTGTTTAGAACTGTCCCTGCACAAAATAACATTTCTAAAGGAAAAAAAAGCCATTTAAAACTGCTTGCGGCTTTAATGTAATGTCTGGTCCCGGTAATATGGATGAAAATCTTTAAGAAAAATGGCATAGCTACCCCATCAACCCTACCCCAGCCCATTACCAGCCCCTTTGGGTCTTGTATGGATATTAAGGGGAACCCCGCACACAAAATAAAAAAGGCCCTATATACTCTGAACAGCCGTATACAGGCGGTGCATACAAGACAGGGACTGTAGGTTTGTTCTTATGTAGAATCTGTTTGTAATTTTGAACAGCTACATTGTTTAAGTGTAGCTCCAGCCCAAATACCTATTTTTAAGCTTTTTGGAAAACATAGGGAAGGGTTATCACCCCTGTAACATTTGTTTTGCTGTCTGTGCCCCTGTTCAGAACATTTCACCTCACTTTGCGTCCCAATGACAACTGTTTTTGAAATGTGGTGTTTTTATTGAAACAAGGATTGGTGATAAAGCATCAGTAGAGAGGAGACACCTTTCTCCCATATTAATTCTTACAGGAGAGAATTTTCCTTCCAAGGGGTAGATTTCCTCTCACTTCCTGTTGTCTTCTTCCGTTTGCAAGTAGTAGTCGTTTGTAAGTTGGATGTTTGAAAGTAGGGACCTGCCGTATATACTCTGCAGAAATTGGCCCCTTAGGTGTTGGTGTTGGCACAACACTGTAAGCACTCACAGTTACTCTTGGTGGGTGCTGGAACGCCCTGCTGTCAACTATTATATCAGGAATTGTAATAACATATAATTGTTGATCAGTGGTAGTAAAAATTGGGCCTTTGATGGTGGTGCTGGTGCCACAACACTGTAAGGCCTGACAGTTACTCTTGGTGGGCGCAGCAATGGGCCCTGCTGTGAATTATTAGATCAATAATTATAATTGCATGCCCCTGTTGAACAGGGGCTGAAAAATTGGGCCTTTGGTGGTGGTGGTGGTGGTGGTGGTGATGGTGGTGCTGGTGCCACAACACTGTAAGGCCTGACAGTTACTCTTGGTGGGTGCAGCAATGGGCCCTGCTGTGAATTATTAGATCAATAATTATAATTGCATGCCCCTGTTGAACAGGGGCTGAAAAATTGGGCCTTTGGTGGTGGTGGTGGTGCTGGTGCCACAACACTGTAAGGCCTGACAGTTACTCTTGGTGGGCACAGCAATGGGCCCTGCTGTGAATTATTAGATCAATAATTATAATTGCATGCCCCTGTTGAACAGGGGCTGAAAAATTGGGCCTTAGGCACTGGTGGCACAACACTGCAACCCCTCACAGATACTGTACTTGGAGCACAGCAATGAGGCCTGTTGCAAAGTATTGCATCAAAAATTGTAATTACACGCCCCTGTTAAACAGGGGCTGAAAAATTGGGCCTTAGCCACTGGTGGCGTCACCCATAAACCAAAATGATCTTCCAAGCTATCATCATTAATCGTATCATTGAGGAGGAGGAGGAGGATAGCCAGTCAACATAACAGCACAGGCACTCAGCATCAGCATCAGTCTTGAAGGGATGTGACATTTTAAAATCAATTAGTCTGTTATATCAGCATCAGGTGTGTGGTAGCTGGTGGTGATCCAAGACTGGTTCATCTTGATGAAAGTCAGTCGATCAACCGAGTCGGTGGACAGGCGCACCCTGTGATCCGTGACAAATCCTCCAGCAGCACTGAATGTGCGTTCTGAAAGAACGCTGGATGCAGGACAGGCCAGTAGCTCAATTGCATACTGTGCAAGCTCTGGCCAGTGATCCATCCTCAAGACCCAGTAAGCCAGAGGATTTTCGGTGGGGAAGGTGTCCAAGTCTGACCTTGCCCCTAGGTATTCCTGCACCATGTATATCAGACGCTGGCGATGGTTGCCGGAACCGATCATACTTTGGGGCTGCGGACTAAAGAATTGTCTGAACGCATCGGTCAGACGGCCACCTTCCCCACCGCTCCTTCTTTGACTGCCCGAAGCCTCAGCAACTCGTTGTCCAGGACCAGGAGTTTGTAACCTCCCAGTCTCTGGGAACGCATTGCACAGACCTTTCTGCAAGGCCTCCCGGAGTTGTCTCATCCTCTGCTCCCTCTGCGACGGTAAGATAAGGTCCGCAACCTTACCCTTGTACCGTGGATCAAGGAGAGTGGCCAGCCAGTAATGGTCCCTCTCCTTGATCCGAAGAATACGAGGATCCTTCCGCAGACTTTGCAGGATCAGGGAGGCCATGCAGCGTAGGTTAGCTGAGGCATTCTGTCAGGAGTCCTCTGGGTCACTAAGGACGACATGATCCGCAGCCACCTCCTCCCAGCCACGTACAAGTCCACTGGTTTCTTGGGACTGTAAATCATCCCTAAAAGACTGCTGCTGATGATGCTGAGTGCCAGCCTCCACCTCCATGCTGACACAATCCTCCTCCTCCTCTTCCTGTGCGATGGGTGGGACAGAAGGAACACTGTCTGGGTAAAGGGGGCCTTGAGAGGCAAGGAAGTCCTCCTCTTCCTGCCTCTGTTCTGCCTCAAGTGCCCTGTCCATTATTCCACGCAGCGTGTGCTCCAACAGGTGGACAAGAGGTACAGTGTCACTGATGCATGCACTGTCACTGCTCACCATCCTCGTGGCCTCCTCAAATGGTGCCAGGACAGTGCATGCATCCCTGATCATGCCCCACTGGCGTGGTGAAAAAAACCCGAGCTCCCCTGACCCTGTCCTGGTGCCGTAGTCGCACAGGTACTCATTGATGGCCCTCTGCTGCGTGTGCAGCCGCTGCAGCATGGCCAACGTTGAGTTCCACCTGGTGGGCATGTCACATATAAGGCGGTTCTTGGGCAGGTTCAACTCCTTTTGCAGCTCAGCCAGGCGAGCACTGGCATTATAAGATCTGCGGAAATGCACACAGACTTTCCTGGCCTGCCTCAGGACATCCTGTAGGCCCGGGTACCTGCCCAAGAACCGCTGCACCACCAGGTTAAGGACGTGAGCCATACAGGGCACATGGGTCAGTTGTCCCTGTCGGAGGGCGGAGAGGAGGTTGGTGCCATTGTCGCAAACCACCATTCCTGGCTTATGCTGGTGTGGCGTCAACCACCTCTCGGCCTGCCCCTGCAGAGCAGACAGGACCTCTGCCCCAGTGTGGCTCCTGTCCCCCAAACACACCAGCGCAAGCACGGCATGGCATCTTTTTGCCTGCGTACTTGCGTAGCCCCTTGAACGCCTACGGAGCACCGCTGGTTCCGAGGACAAACCAGAGGAAGAGGCCATGGAGGAAGAAGAAGAGGAGGGGGTGGAGGAGAGAGGTGTGTCACAACCAGTAGTAGCATTTTGGAGGCGTGGCGGCGGAACAACCTCCAACACTACTGCACCTTGTCCTGCATCCTTCCCAGCTGCCAAAAGAGTGACCCAATGGGCCGTGAAAGAAAGGTAACGTCCCTGTCCATGCCTGCTGGACCATGAGTCAGCGGTAATATGCACCTTACCGCTGACCGCCCTGTCCAGCGAGGCCAAGACATTGCCTTCCACATGCCTGTAGAGAGCCGGAATCGCCTTCCGTGAGAAAAAGTGGCGTTTGGGAACCTGCCACTGAGGAACCGCACATTGCACAAACTCACAGAAGGGGGCCGAGTCTACCAACTGAAAAGGCAGCAGTTGAAGCGCTAGCAATTTAGCCAAGCTAGCATTCAACCGCTGGGCATGTGGATGGCTGGGAGTGAACTTCTTTCGACGGTCCAGCAGCTGGGGCAGGGAAATTTGCCTGCTAGAATCGGACGTCTGTGTACTGCTAGCAGAGTGGCCGCAAGTACTTGGCTGTGACACACCTAATTCTACACCTTCATTCCTCTCAGTGCAGGTTTCAGAGAGGACTGAAGGTATAGTGGGGTTGGAGATCCCAGCTGATGCGGTGCAAGGAGAGGTCCGCTTTGTTCTTTGGTGTGGGTCTTTAAGGTAGGCTTGCCAACGAGCTGCATGGCAGGTCAACATATGTCTGATCAAGCATGTGGTGCCCAAGCGGCTGATGTTTTGGCCACGCGATATACGCTTGAGACATATGTTGCAAACAGCAGCTGTGCGATCTGATGCACTCGCCTCAAAAAAGGCCCACACCAAAGAACTTTTTGAATGACGGGCAGAGGCAGCGCCCTGCACAGGCGGAGCTCTGCGTTGTGATTCCGTCGGTGTGCTGCCCATACGCTGGCCACCCAAGGGCATCCTGCCTCGTTGGAGATGTGCCTCCTCCTCATCCTCCTCCTCCTCCTCTCTCCTATTTGGCACCCACGTGGAGTCAGTGACCTCATCATCCCCTCCCTCCTCATCACTGGAGCCAATCTGGCAGTATGCTGCAGCTGCTGGAGCATGACTGCCAGATTGGTGTCCTTCTTGAGCATCCCCTCTCTCTGCTCTCACGCTACTGCCTTCCTCTATCTGGGTATCATCATCAGATCCTTCGAAACGCTGGGCATCCTCCTGGAGCATGTACCCAACACTGTGCTCAAACAGTTCGGGGGACTCCTCAGGAGGAGGACATGGTGGGTCTAGGGAAGGATTGACTAATGAAGATAATGATACCAGAGAAGAGGACGCTTTGGCAGCTGCTTTGCCAGTACCCTGAGCCTGGGTGAGAGAGGATGAGGAGGATGAGGTGGGCTTGGTCATCCACTCTACCAAGTCTTCGGCATGATGTGGCTCAACATGTCCAGCTGCCGAAAAGAAGGACAAGCGTGTCCCATGGCCATGTGCTGATGACAATGCACCGCGTCCACGACCAGCACTGTTGCCCCCAGACACAGAGCCTGCTTGCCCTCTTTTTTTGCCTCCTGACTGTCTGCCTCTCCTTGTTTGCCTTCCAGACATTTTAATGGCTGGCCTGCAGGGAGATGGGAAAAAGAGCAATAAGGGCTACCTTCAGGTGTATACTGTGCAGGAGGCTTAGCAACAATGACACTGACACTGTCCCCTGCCTATCCTTCTCTGTCCCTAAACACAAGGATTTGCAATATGCTTCAGCAAGATTGGTTTAGAACAGAATAGCTCACTGACACTTTTCCTCACTGTACCTCTCTGTCCCTAAACTCAAGGATTTCAAATATGGTTCAGCAAGATTGGTTTAGAACAGAATAGCTCACTGACACATATGGTTCAGCAAGATTGGTTTAGAACAGAATAGCACACTGTCAGTTTCACTCACTGTCCTTCTCTGTCCCTACAAACAAGATTTAGCACAGAATAGCACACTGATAGTTTCCACGAGTGTCCTTCTCTGTCCCTAAACTCAAGGATTTCAAATATGGTTCAGCAAGATTGGTTTAGAACAGAATAGCACACTGACACTTTCCCTCACTGTACCTCTCTGTCCCTAAACTCAAGGATTTCAAATATGGTTCAGCAAGATTGGTTTAGAACAGAATAGCACACTGTCAGTTTCACTCACTGTCCTTCTCTGTCCCTACAAACAAGATTTAGCACAGAATAGCACACTGATAGTTTCCACGAGTGTCCTTCTCTGTCCCTAAACTCAAGGATTTCAAATATGGTTCAGCAAGATTGGTTTAGAACAGAATAGCACACTGACACTTTCCCTCACACTGACCTCTCTGTCCCTAAACTCAAGGATTTCAAATATGGTTCAGCAAGATTGGTTTAGAACAGAATAGCACACTGACACTTTCCCTCACACTGACCTCTCTGTCCCTAAACTCAAGGATTTCAAATATGGTTCAGCAAGATTGGTTTAGAACAGAATAGCACACTGACACTTTCCCTCACTGTACCTCTCTGTCCCTAAACTCAAGGATTTCAAATATGGTTCAGCAAGATTGGCTTAGAACAGAATAGCACACTGTCAGTTTCACTCACTGTCCTTCTCTGTCCCTACAAACAAGATTTAGCACAGAATAGCACACTGATAGTTTCCACGAGTGTCCTTCTCTGTCCCTAAACTCAAGGATTTCAAATATGGTTCAGCAAGATTGGTTTAGAACAGAATAGCTCACTGACGCTTTCCCTCACTGTACCTCTCTGTCCCTAAACTCAAGGATTTCAAATATGGTTCAGCAAGATTGGTTTAGAACAGAATAGCACACTGTCAGTTTCACTCACTGTCCTTCTCTGTCCCTACAAACAAGATTTAGCACAGAATAGCACACTGATAGTTTCCACGAGTGTCCTTCTCTGTCCCTAAACTCAAGGATTTCAAATATGGTTCAGCAAGATTGGTTTAGAACAGAATAGCACACTGACACTTTCCCTCACTGTACCTCTCTGTCCCTAAACTCAAGGATTTCAATTATGGTTTAGCAAGATTGGTTTAGAACAGAATAGCACACTGACACTTTCCCTCACTGTACCTCTCTGTCCCTACAAACAAGGTTTAGCACAGAATAACACACTGACACTTTCCCTACCTATCCTTATTTGTCCCTAAACACAAGGAATCCAGGATTAGTAAAGGAAAAAAAATGACACTGTCCCTGCCTATGCTTCTCTTTCCCTGCTCCGGAACACACTACACAAGGCCGCCACGCTGGCGGCCTTTTATAGTGTGGGGCGTGTACTAAACCCCCTCAGCAATAATTGGCCACAGGCATCCTGCCTGTGGCCAATCATTGCTCTCCTCGCTGCCGGCGCTGTGATTGGCCAAGCATGCGGGGTCACAGTGCATGCTTGGCCAATCACAGCGCCTGGATGACACTGCGATGGCGTAGTGCATTGTGGGCCGTTCGCGTCACTCGAATTTGGCGCGAACGGCCCAAATCGTTCGATCTTCGTCGAACGATCGAACAGCCGATGTTCGAGTCGAACGTATGTTCGACTCGAACACGAAGCTCATCCCTAGTGGCCAGGTGACGTGGCAAGTGGACAATCCACAACTTGTGCCAGGTGACCTGGCCAGGTGACATGGCAAGTGGACAATCCACAACTTGTGGCAGGTGACGTGGCAAGTGGACAATCCACAACTTGTGGCAAGTGATGTGGCAAGTGACACGCTAAATACAAGTACACTGCTGCTCTCTCAGCTGCTGCTACTCACTCTGGTCTCACAAAATAGCTGAAATGGTCAATAATACAGTTTTTTGACCTTAGGGCGGCTTCTTATGATGTTTCCTAACTAAACGCTTATAGACGCAAATGCGGTAAAATGCGGCATGCAAACGCGACAAAACGCGCATTTCTAAACGCCGGTTACAACCTTAGTTCTGAAGACTTTGCACCAGCGTCCCATGTACATGGGGCCTAAAAAAAGCTATGCCATTTACAGCTCAAAAACGCCATGGTGGGCATGAGGCCATAGGCTAACATGGAGAGGCATTTTTTAAGCTGCAAAAAACGCTCAAACAAGTGGCTGGAAAAACGTCCGTGTGCATGTAGCCTTATATTAACCACTTGCTTACTGGGCACTTAAACACCCTTCCTGCCCAGACCAGTTTTCAACTTTCAGCGCTGATGCAATTTGAATGACAATTGCGCGGTCATACAACACTGTAACCCAATGAAAATGTAATAATTTTTTGCACACAAATAGAGATTTCTTTTGGTGCTATTTGATCATCTCTGCGTTTGTTTTTGTTTTTTTTTATATAAATACAAAAGACAGACGAAAAAAATAATTTGGATATTTTAACCACTTCAGAACCGGGCCTATTCTGGCACATCTCTCCTTCATGTAAAAATCATATTTTTTTTGCTATAACATTATTTAGAACCCCCAAACATTATATATATTTTTTTAGCAGACACCCTAGGGAATAAAATGGCGGTCATTGCAAATTTTTATCTTGCACGGTATTTGTGCAATAAGTTTTCAAACGCCTTTTTTTTGGAAAAAAAACGGTTTCATGAATTAAAAAATAACAAAACAGTAAAGTTAGCCCAATTTTTTTATATAATGTGAAAGATGTTGTTATGATGAGTAAATAGATACCTAACATGTCACGTTTTAAAATTGCGCACACTCATGGAATGACACCATACTTCAGTACTTAAAAATCTCCATAGGCGATGCTTTAATTTTTTTTACACGTTACCATTTTCGCATTACAGAGGAGGTCTAGTGCTAGAATTGTTGCACTTGTTCTAACGCACGCAGCAATACCTCACATGTGTGGTTTGAATGGCGTTTACATATGTGACTTACGTGTGTGTTCGCTTCTGAGCGCGAGCTACCGAGGACAGGGGCGTTTTAATTTTTTTTTATTATTATTTTTTTGTTTTTTACCTTTTTTACTTTTTTGTTTTTTTGATCACTTTTATTCCTATTACAAGGAATGTAAACATCCCTTGTAAAAGGAATCTATTGTGACAGGTCCTCTTTATGGAGAGATGTGGGGTCAATAAAACCCCACATCTCTCCTCCAGGCTGGAAAGCATGAGATCGGTAAAAAAAATTCACTGATCTCATGCTGACAGCCGAGATCACGGCTTTGTTTACATAGGGAACCCGGCGTGACGTCATAACGTCGCGCCCGGGCCTCCGACGTTCATAGAGATGACTGGTGACCATCTGGTCACCAGTCATCTCTATGCTTCCCATCCGGCGCCGGCCAATTTGTTCTCCGGGCCCCCGATGGCACGGGAGAGCCCGGAGAAGCACCGGATGGCGGCGGGAGGGGGGACGTCCCCTCCCGCCGCCTATAAGAACGATCCAGCGGCGGAACTGCCGCTATGATCATTTTTATCGTGCACAGAATCACGGGCTGAAAAGAATGATATCTGAATGATGCCTGCAACTGCAGGCATCATTCAGATGTCACCGCACAAAGTCAAGGACGTCATTTGACGGTGGGCGGTAGGGAAGTGGTTAATATTTAGTTCGAAAAAGTAGAAAAAAGGTAATTTTTCTCCTTCATTGATGTACACTGATGAGACTGCACTGATGGGCTGCACTGATGGGCACCGATAAGGTGGCAAGGGTGGGCACTGAGAGGTGGCTTTGCTAGTTGGCACTGGTGGACATTGAAAAGTGGCACTGCTAGGTGGCAATGATAGTTGGCAGTAATGGGCACTGATAGGCAGCACTGCTAGGTGGCACTGATTGGCACCAGTGGTGGGCATTGATAGGTGGCACTGGCAGGGGCTACTGATTATCACAGATGACGCAAAATTGCCTCTTCCTCTTCGGGCCCGATGTCCCTTGCACATAAGCCGGTGTTGCCTTTTTTTATGCTCACGCTGTCAGCACAAGGAGAAAACAAAAACCATTACCGAGCTTTTGTTTACACCACGTCATCAGCTGTCATTGGCTGACAGCTGATCACGTGGTAAGGGGCAGGGATCGGCCCCTTACTCGGATCTGTCATCACCCGAGTCTCAGTGACTCGGTGACCACAGCGCGCGCGCGAAGGGGAGGACGTCTATTGACGGACTCCCGGCAATTGAGGACCGTGCTGTGGCCGTCAATCAGCTGTAGCGCTGATCTCAAGTGATTAAAGGGGGTCTAAATGGGCCATTGACATGCATCACAATTCAACTTAGGATTGTGTCTTTGCAAAGTTAAACTAAATGAAATCCTTTCTTATTTTTGCTTGGGGATAGAGTGCAAAGGGATTAGAAGTCTAGACAGTTTTTGGGTGATGTCTGCACCCCTGATAGGGTGAAGACAACTCCCAAATTTGGCCACTTTATCCTTCCAAATAATTCACTTCCTGTCACATAGCCACACAGGAAGTGAGGATATATCCCTACCAATGTCTTTCCTTGGGGACACACAGGTCAATCTAAATAGTTTCCCCATTATGTACATTGCACTCCGGCATTTTGCTGGGTACACCCCAAATTATTAGGTATTTTGGACTTTGGGGTTTATTTACTAAGGGCAAATCCATTTTGCACTACAAGTGCACTTGCTGGATATCCGAGGGGGACATGAAAGGAAAATAAAAAAACACCATCTTTGCTTCTACATGATTGGATGTTAAAATCACCAGTGCCTTCACTCAGATTTTTTAGCAACTACACTTGTACTGCAGAGTGGATTTGCCTTTACTATACCCCAAACTACCTAATGATTTGGGGTGTACACAGCAAAGTGCTAGAGTGCAATTTGCTTAATGGGGACACTAGTTAGATTGATCTGTGTGTCCCCAAGAAAAGACATTGGTAGGGTTTTACCTTCACTTCCTGTTTAGCTGTGTGACAGGAAGTGAAGCCAATTTTACTAAAAGGGACACAAAGCCCAACCTAAAAAAAACAAGCAGGGGTTCTAACACTTACTTGGTTTCCCTCAAAATGGCCACAATTAGAATCGTATTGCCTTGAGCTATTTTTAAGTGCAGTGCTCTAAATCAGTGCTTCTCAAGTACCCCCAACAGGCCATGTTTGCAGGTTTTCCTTCATCTTGCATATGTGCTTTAAATCACAGTCAATGGTTTGGTATTTTGGACAACAATTCTCGATAAGATGAATTCACAAAACATGTCCTGTACTTGAGGACTGAGGCTGAGAACCACTGCCGTAAAAAAGAAAAATTGAATACTTACCGCTCTGTATTTTTCATTTCCTGGTGACTATCCATGGCAGCAAACAATCCATGCATATGCTACCATGAAGGCACCAGGTTAGACAAATCACACCTGTTTTGTTTTGACATGCCAATAAGCATAGTTAAGCTGCAGCTGTCACATTTGTTGCATAGAAAACCAAAAACAAACATCAAACTTTGCATCAAATTTTATTGGTCAACAAAACAGGACTTGGAAAAAACAAAGGGAAGCAAAAAAAAGACATGAAGGTAAATTTAAAAACATTAGTCACATCTTGAGAAAGATTTAGCAAAATAATGCAACACAGACAATTAAATCAAAGTAAACAAACAACACACATTAACAACATCAAAAATATTTCAGGGGAACATATCCCCCACACAAAAAAATACAATCAACAAAAGTAAAACAAACATCTGTTTTGCAAAGACATAACAAATAAAATGCATGTGTTACAAACGCGATAAGGACACCAAAATGTAAATTTTGTCGGCCAGCACCACACACGCAATCTTGCCTCTTTTCAGGGCAAGGGAGAGAATGCTTTCTGCAAGCTTTATATAACATAGGTTTGTGTGCTAATGAGGCAATTGAAAACACATGCACAGTTCATGAAACACCCAAAATGCAAGTTCACCCAATGTAGAGACTGAACTTCAAAGAAGGGAAAAACTGTTAAGGATGTCCTTCAATTACTAACCCAAAAACACACTCTCTCTGAGCATGCCCAGAAATATCCAGGTGCTGTTCACACACAAAAAGCACCAAAAAAAAAGTCCCTGAGCATGCTCAGACCAACACAAATGCAGCTAGCAGAAAATAAGCCCCCCCCCCCCGCCCCTGTCCAAAATTAAGCACATCATCCAGCATGCTACAAAATTAGAGATGGGACAAACACCCCACGGTCCGGGGGGCAAACAAAGAGCCTAACATGGGCAAAAGTTATACAACAAATACCATTGCAGTCTATGGGAACTGACTTTTTAATTTTGCTAGTCCCCACTTGGCTGGCTTATCTTCTAGTTATTAGCCTTAAAATGGGGGCCCAGGTCCCACCCTTATGCCGCGTACACACGTACGTTTTTAATGCCATTTTTTAAACCAACGTTTTTCTCGTTGTTTTTTTCTTGTTTCCTCTCAAGCCTGTCTTGCATCCACACGATCATTAAAAAAAAACACTTGAGTAAAGCGCGGTGACGTACAACACGTACGACGGCACTATAAAGGGGAAGTTCCGTTCGGATGGCGCCACCCTTCATGTTAGTAAAGTTTGTTGAGCGACGATTTGCGCTTTTCAGCCTCGTGCTTTTCAGTCCGTTACAGCGTGACGAATGTGCTATCTCCATTACAAACGCTAGTTTTACCAGAACGAGCGCTCCCGTCTCATACTTGATTCTGAGCATGCACGTTTTTTTTCACCTCGTAAAAGCATACACACTATCGTTTTTCACGTCGACAAAAAAAACGCCGTTAAAAATGCTCTGGAGCCTACTCACGATCGTTTTTAATGGCCATTTTTAAAAATGGCATTTTTAACGGCATGAAAAACGATCGTGTGTACGCAGCATAAGGGACATATATCAATGTCACCAATTTGGACATCGCCAAAAACAAAGCAAGGAGAAGTGCCTTTAAATATGCCAAATTGCTTAAGGGCCATTTCACACCACATGCAGTCCATTGTGTTTTTTATGCATCAAAAAGGCATGGAAAGTTGGTTATATGGTTCTAAATGGCAGTGTTTGTTCCAGAGCGTTCCAGTTTCACAAAAAAGTAGAACATGCTGCATTTTACCTGCACTGGACTGTACTGGAACGCTGCAAAATGCATCAAAAACGCACTGGAACGCACCGGAATTCACCTAAATGCACCAAAAATGCACTGGAACACACTTGTCCTTATCTATGGTTAATAAAAAAGAGGGGTGAAAAAAAAGCACTGGACTGCATCAAAAACGTACCAAAAATGCACTGAAACGCATCAAAAACGTGCATGCAAAAAAGCACGTGGAACGCATCCGGATTGCGTTTCTATGGTGTGAACTGTCCCTAAGAGCCAGTTCACACCATAGAAACACAGTCTGGATGCGTTCCAGGTGCTTTTCTGCATGCGCGTTTTTGACACGTTCCAGTGCATTTTTGATGCGTTTTTGGTGCGTTTTTGATGCAGTCCAGTGCTTTTTTCCCCCTCTTTTCACTTTACCTTAAGGGCCAGTTCACACCAGACACAGTTCCGTTTTCTTGCACTAAAAATGCATGCACATTGTTTTCCATGTATTCCAATGGCTCTTGCTGGCTGTAGTTCACACCATACAGTCAGTTTATGGTCAGTTTCCGGTGCAGAAACTGACCGGAAACTGACTGCATGGT